>VZQC01007701.1:1111790-1201615 GCA_009823505.1 Rhizomys pruinosus | reverse complement strand
GTAATCAACGTGCTGTTCACTGGCTGGTCACTCCAGGGAATGATGCCACGTTGGGGGCTCAGTGTTGGCCTCTGCTGCTGGCAGATTTGGCACTCAGCAACAATGTAAGCCTTGGTGAGTTGGAGTCCATGTTATTGAATCCATGCAAACCTCCATCCTGTTACCATGGCCACTTTGTTCATGGGCCCATTGAACAATGATGAAGATGGCTGGGGACAGATGTTAACTATTATCTGTAGATTATTGAAGTCCTCTTCTGCTGAGGTCACATTTGGTGAGCGTTTTCATGGGACACAAATATCTTCACATCTTTTCCACATGGAGAGGTCTATCTACATAGCACTTTCTCACCAATTTTTTAAAATTACACTCCTTCTAAGTCTTTGACTATTTATTTATTTTTTTGTCTTTTCAAGACAGGGTCTCCCTGTAGTCCCAGCTGTCCTGGAACTCACTCTGTAGACCAGGCTGGCCTTGAACTCACAAAGATCCGCCTGCCTCTGCCTCCCGAGTGCTAGGATTAAAGACATGTGCCACCACACCCACCATCTTTTTAAACCATTGTCTTCAGCCCATGAGTTAGTATATAATATCATATTGGGACTGTTTTCCTCCCCAAGCTAACTGTACAACCATGTCCACTGCCCAAAGTTCTGCCCACCGAGAAGATTTCTCTTTACCGCTGTCTTTTGAGGATGTCCCATGAAAGGACTGTGATGCTGCAGCTCTCTGCTTTTAGGTAGTGTCTGCATTGCACACAATCTGGAAGCTAGGTCCTAGTCTTTTCTTCTTCGGTGTACTGATTATAGAACATAACACATGAGGTCATAGGTACATACTGGGGGACAGAAAGTATGAAAGAGTAAAAGCCATAGGCCTTTGGGGAGCTCTATTAGGCCTGCTCATGTATATACCACTTCCATTTGATGAAGGGTTGCTGCTGTATACATACAAGGTTATGGTTTGGTGGGTCAAATAACATTCAGGTCTTTGTGGGTACCTCAAGTTGCATAGTAGCATGGTAGCCCATTGTTAAGCATTCAGTCTTCATTCAGGTCCAGTACCAAGCTAAGAGTGCTCTTTCAAAGACGAAATAGTTTTCTCCAGATGAAGGTAGGGCCTTGCTCCAAAATCCTAAGAACCTCTGCTGGGATTTACTTTTGGGGTCTCGCTAAACACTGATACCTCAAGTGCTATCAGGTCTGCTGGATCCTATGGCCCAAGTGGTAGAGCAACTTGCACACACAGTCTTCTGGCCCTCATATCCACACAAAACTAGCAGTGTTTTTGAGTCAGTTGGTATATGGGGTGGAGTAACACACCCAAGTGAGGAATATGCCATTTCCAAAACCCAAATAGTACTACTAAGTACCATAGTGCTGTCTTGGTGGTAGAAGAAGACAGGTGTAACAACGTATATTTCACCTTAGAAGAGATATTTCTATGTGTGTCCCACAACACTGGAGTCTTAGCAAAATTCTTGAGGCAGAAATTCTTGCATTTTGTTGCATTTATTTTTTGTCCTCTAATGCACATATGCTTACCAACAAGCCCAGAGTGGTAAGCCACATCCCAATCACTTGGTCCAATCAATGTAATGTCATCAACATAATAGACCAGCGCTGATATCTTGCGGAAGAAACAGGTGATCAAGATCCCTATGAATTGTTATGACACAGGGATGGAGAGTTAATATACCTCTGAGGTAGCTAGGCATGCTAGAAAGGCAGGAAAATTAAGGGGATATGAGAAGGGAAAGAAGCCCCTTGCTTTGGTTAGCCTTTCCGGTTGATGGAGAGTCAAGAAACGTCAACATAACCAACAAAGTTAAAATTACCTACTTTACTAATCCTAGCACTCAGGAGGTAGAGGCAGGTGGATCTTTGTGAGTTAAAGGCCAGCCAGGTCTGCAGAGTGAGTTCCAGGACAGCTGCAGCTATAGGGAGATTATGTCTCAAAAAGACAAAAAAAATTACCTACAAAGAGAATGGGTTTTCTTAATGACATTGTAAATAGAGCTAGGGGAGGACTGGAGCAAAGCAGTGTCTTCTGGACTTGACAGGAGCACTGCAATTCTTGAACTGCCAGCTGCTGTGGCTGCCTAGGCTAGACCTGCACATGATCAAGCATAGAGGGGGGCGGGGAGGTAGCCAGCTCATGAGACCCACTCTAGCTGAGAAGCCGCAGACACTTGATGGCTGCTGGAGCAGGGAAGAGTCATTTTTCTTTAATGGAGCGGCCCCTAGTGGGTCAGTCAGACTTCACTGGAGGTTCTCACACCCATGAATATATGGACAGCTGAAACTGCACCTGGTGACTTATACAAAAAGAGGATACGAAGTTGGGATAGGGAAGGTGGGGGGTGGACATGAGAGGAGTTAAGGGGAGGAGAAGGGGTGAATAGGATTCAGATACATTGCAAATGTGCATAAAATTCTCAATGAATTAGTAAAAAAAAATATTATATTTTTTAAAGGAAACCTGGGGCTGGAGAAGATGGCTCAGCTGTTAAGAGCACTGGCTGTTCCTGCAGAGTGCTTGGGTTTGGTTCCCAGCACCCACATGGCAGCTAACCACTATCTATAACTCCACCAGAGGCTTAGACACCATTTCTGACCTCTGAGGGCCTTGCATGCATAAGTGCACTTACATACATCCAGGCAAAATATTCATACACGTAAAATAAAAATAAATAAAATAGTAATTTTTTGGTCTTTTCATGAGACAGGGTCTCCCTGTAGCCTCAGCTGTCCTGGAACTCACTCTGTAGACCAGGCTGGCCTTGAACTCACAAGGATCCACCTGCCTCTGCCTCCGGAGTGCTAGGATTAAAGGCGTGTGCCACCACACCCAGCAACAGTAATTTTTTTTGTCTTTTCGGGACAGGGTCTCTCTGTAGCCCCAGCTGTCCTGGAACTCTGTAGACCAGGCTGGCCTTGAACTCTCAAAGATCTGCCTGCCTCTGCCTCCCAAGTGCTAGAATTAAAGGCACTACCACGCCTGGCTAATAGTAATATTTTTTAAACCAGAAATTTGCACCAATATCTTGGGGGTGCATAGTATCCTTTTTCTATGTGCTCTCCAGCCAAATTATTAATAAATTCATTGATTTTTTTTTGTATGTGTATGAATGTACTGTCTTCATGTAGGTCTGTGCACCCGTGTCGTGCAATGCCGCGGAGGTCAGAAGAGGGTCTCGGATTCCCCTGGAACTGGAGTTACAGACAATTCTTAGCCACCATGTGGGTGCTGGGAATCGAACCTGGGTCCTCTGCAAGAGCAGTCGGTGCTCTTAACCACTAGGCTATCTCTCCAGCCCAAATTCATTGATTTTTATATACTCTGGTTCATTCTGAAATGGTTTTCTATGATGTAGTCAAGGATTTGGCATTACTGAGTGGAGCTCCATAGAGAGAAGTTGGTTGTATTGGCTGTTTCTCTGCCCCTGCCCCTCAGAGTAGGACTGTGAAGGTACACTGTTGGCCTTTCCAGATGGAAGCAATTTAGTTATTGGGGTCATTTAGGACAGGTATGGAGAAAAAGCCCTTGCAAGATCAATAGCTATTTGCTAGGTACCAGAGCATGTGTTAATCTGCTCAAGCAAAGGATCCATATTTGTTACAGTAGCAGTAACTGGAGTTAGCACTTGATTAAGCTTATGATAATAAACTGTAATTCTCCAAGGTTCTTCTATGTTTTGCACAGGCCATGGGTGATGTGGTGGAAACCATCATCCTTGCATCTCACAGGTCCTTGATGGTGGCACTAATCTCTGTAATCCCTCCAGAGAGCCAATGTTTTGGTTAACTATATTCCCTGGCAGGGACAGTTCTGATGGCTTCTATTTTGTCCTCACTCCACAGGTCAGGGAACCAATGTGAGGATTCTTCCAACTTTTAGCTTGTATATCTCCCTCAATTAATGCATTCTGAGATGGAAAATAACCACAGGATGAGGTCAGGGACTCACTAAACCCACTGTGAGTCAGACCTTTGATTACTTTAACATCCCTGAATCCCTCCTTTAACTGGAGGATCACAATACTATTTGGCATCTCCTGGAATCAATATCAATTCAGAGACAATGTTCAGTAGGCCCTAAAATATCTGATTATTTCTTTTTCCCTTTTGTATAGTTACCTATGTAAAAAGACTATATATCCATTTTGGGTTAGGATTGGAGAAAGATTAATTGTTAAACTTTGAGGGGACAGACATAGTGGTTCATGCTTTTAATCCCAGAACTGGGAAGGCAGAGGCAGGTGGAGCTTTGTAGTTTGAGGCTAGCCTGGTCTACACAGTAAGTTTCAGGCCATCCAGGGCAACATAGTGAGACCCCATTTCAAAAAAAAGTAAATAGTTTTTGGTAGCATAGAAGGGTCCTTTGTCAAGGGGACCTGGAGTCTTCTTCCTTCATAAGTCCATAAACCTTCTAAAGTCTGGAAGTTGGCTGTAGAGTCATGATCTTCTGTGGCTGAGTCAATGTAGACTTTCATTCATTTGCTCTGGAAATATTTTGTTTATTCAGATCAAGCAAGAATTTAGTAGATTTCCTGTTTCATTTCTGAGAACATGATTCATTAGCCAGCACCATAGGTCTATGCAAGTGAGAGCATCATGATCTTTGCTTCTGCTGACTGTGATGCTCAGTATGCTCACTGAGCAAAGGTGACTGTGTACTTCCACTTGGTCCTTGTTTCCTCAGGATCCAATTAGACCTATTGCATTCAAGTTACCAATTGAATGGCTGTGGTTCCTACTCTAAGTTTTGATATACAGAGGAAGGCAATGTGCTTGTGCTCTTCTTCCAAGTTTCCTCTTTACAGAATTAGTGGGTACATCTTCTGTACTCTTCTACTGTGGAGGAGTAGATGTTAGACGGCAAACTCACTCCAGCATTCGAGTTTCCCTGAGCCATTTGAATCCTTTCATCAACATTATGCCAAGGGATACAGGCATCTCCAACTCATTTACAGTATGCCATGTCCTGACTCATACTTCAGCTAACCAATCAAATAAGCTATTAGCATCCTTTTCAACTGTCCTAGCTGAAACACAAGACCCCAAATCTCTGTTGTGAACTCCCATCAATCAATTCAGCCTGATCCAGTTTTATGTTACTTCCACCTCAAGATCCATTCTCATACACATTCCTCAGACCTCTGCTTGTATGAGCTAGAAAACCCAAGAGGTTCTTTGGGAGCACAGTGCAGCTCCTCAGGGCCACACTGTGTTCCTCACCTCTAGAAGCCTGCTAAGACTTCAATCTGGCTATAGGTCTAGGGGCTAAGATGGGTGGAAAGGAGAGGTTCTGAGGAGTATCAGCACTGTCTCCCATGACACCTTCAGAGAAGGTCATTGCTGATTCCATAGATAATGGATGATTAATCCCCCCCAGACAGTGGAAGAGGGGCCAATAGTGCAAAAGATGCGGTGGGGAAGGGACTTGTCACTAAAGGTTGGGAAACTACTTCCTCAGGCTAAAGAAATGGCTCAGTAGTTAAGAGCTCTTGTTTCAGTTCCCAGCACTCAGGGGATGGCACACAATCACCTGTAACTCCGCCTCCAGGAGATCCGGTGCTCTCTTCCGCCCCGTGCACCTGCGCACGCATTTGCATACCCCTTCCCATGCACACATAATTAAAAATAATAAAAAAGGAAAGAAACTCATCAGAATCTGAGGGCGCAGTGTTTTTTGTTGCTTTGTTTTTGTTTTTGTTTTTGTTTTTTACTTCACCGGGATCCTTCTATACATCTCCTAACTTACAGGATCCCACTCTTTTCAAGTGAAGGAAATTTAACTACAGACCCCCTTTGAGGGGCAGCCTAAGCTTGTAATGAGGGCTTGTTTGTTTTTTGGCAGCCTCAGCCCTATCACTGCTGGAGAGAGGATTCTCTCTCAGGGCAGAATTAGAAGATTTACATTGTTAATGCACACCTGGAGTTGAGAATCTGCATCTCTGAGCTTATACTTTTCCTTTGTTATTTCATATAGAGATGCTAAAAGTAGCCAGACCACATTCTTACATCCCTAGTTTTCCAGAAATGTTCAAAAAATATTATATAGAGAGCCACTAAATTCTTTGCCTCTCATGAGTGGTGAATCAGGAGTGTCCAATGCATTTATTTCCCATATTTTTTTAACAGTTCACATCATGGATCCTTAGTGCTCTCCACACTGTCAGCTGAATCTTTAGCAATTTCAGATGTATGTAGTCAAATTAGAGAGCCAGTTCCAGAAGCCACCAAGCCTGGTAATTTCTCTAGAACCACCCTGTACCAAAATCTGCATTACATTTGCTAGAGGTAGTGTTGGGTAGGGGAACAGAGCCAAAGGAATGTATACATATTATAAATAATGATTTATTGGATTGACTTACATGATAGGGGACTGGTAATCTAACAATGACCCTCTCCACATTGGAAAGGCACACATGGTAGCTGCTCGGCCCAAGAAGCTGGATGCCTCTGCAGTCCCAATCCAGTGCTGAAAGACCAGAGAGTCTCTAAAGAGTCAATAGTGGAAAAAAAAAAAAAGAGTCAATAGTATTGAGCCCACTTTCAAGGGTTAAGAAGCTGGTGTGTGATGGCAGCCGATGCTGACAGCAGCATTGATAGATGCACTCGTTCTAAAGGAAGTGAAGGCAGCACATGCATACTGCCTTTCTTTACCTCTTTATAACTTGGCCACTCATTGGAACATCCCACTCACGTTTCATCTGCTATGGAAATGGCTTCATAGACATGCCTAGAGGTATGTCTCCTAGGATTTTCTAAATCTAGTCAAGTCGATAATCAAATGTCAAGGACTTACATCTTTCAGCTGTGTTACCTAGCTGTGTTAACATCTCTGAGCCTCAAGTTCTTTTTTTTAATTTATTTATTTTTATATGTGTATGAATGTACTGTCTGCATGTAGGTCTGTGCACCCGTGTCGTGCAATGCCGCGGAGGTCAGAAGAGGGTCTCAGATTCCCCTGGAACTGGAGTTCTCCTGGAATTGGAGTTGCAGACGGTTCTTAGCTGCCATGTGGGTGCTGGGGATTGAACCCGGGTCCTCTGCAAGAGCAGTCGGTGCTCTTAACCGCTAGGCTATCTCTCCAGCCAGAGCCTCAAGTTCTTATGGGTAGAATTGAGATAATAATACTGCCTGCGTAGGGTTTTGTTTGCACTTAAGACTTTGTGAAGACTCAATCATTGGCAGCTAAAGATAAAACAAGAACAACAAAAGTTGGATGAGGTGGCATACCTGTAATCCCACCAGTTGGGTAGTTGGGGCAGGAGGATCACTCTATCTCAAAAATAGATTCTTGCTTATCATCATCCTTTTCCTATCTCCCAACAAAATGAGCTAGGAGAAGCACAGAACTCTTTCTTCAACAGGTGTTCCTAAATGCTCCACCAGACCCACAGAATGGCTTCTCTCACTTCAGATCTGTCCGACTTATTCCTTTCTGTGTCCTGGATTCTCTTTCCATTAAGTACCCTGAGATTCCGCCTAACAGAACCATGGAGTGATGGAGACAGGTGTGTGTGAGCCAGAGATAAGTGGTTTTCTACTACTGCCTGTTCTGGGGTTGAATCTCTCACTGGTGATGTAAGAAGGTCAAGTGTGAGATCATAGTCATTTCAGGGCCTAGAGGATGAGAGAACAATGGTCCTGATGAAGAGACACTGGCAGACTTGGATGCTATCGTTTTCCGTGGTCCCCTGTAGGAGACAGCACCCCGGCACCAGCTCCAATGCCCCTTCAGTCTGTTCTGTTGCTGTCTTTACTTCTAGTGGCCCTAGCTCAGAGCAAGCTCGGGAACCCATTGAGCATCTCCTTGCAACTCCCTCTAGGAAGTGGGGCGGGGTGGAGTGGTGAGAGAACAGGCTGAAATTGGGGATATTGGGACACGAAATCGTGTGCCTGAGATCGCCAGTGGTCCAAAATCCCTGGCACCCAGACTAGTGTCAGTAGTTTACCCAGAAACGGGGTAGTTATGGCTGAGCCTGGGGGCGCCTCTGCTTCTGTTCCTTTAAGGAGCTGCTGTTTAGCATTCCGGCTGCTGCCGCTGCCGCTGCCTGACTCTGCGCGCTGATTGGCTGGAATCAACTGAGAAGGGAGCCAGGGAGAGATGCTCTTGACTCCACTCAGATCCATCCTGAGGACCAGAGCAGAAGAGGTCCTCGCTGAACCCAGCTTCTGCCTGGGCTCCCACTTCTTCTTTGCAGCTGGGCCTCGGCCCAGAAGCCACGACGGGCGACACGGAGCCTCCAGTGCTCGAGGGGGAGCCATGGGTGCGGGGCAGCGTGGGGGCAGAGGCCCCGGGACGCCCGCCTGGCCCCAGGCCCCGCTCCGCCCGGGCACCCCCACGGGTGCCCCCCCCTTCCTGGTCTGAGCAGTGCGAGTGTGCTCGGGAGCCTGGCAGCAGCAGCGGCATGGAAACTGGCGTGGGCTGGGGGGTCCGAGCCACGGGGGGCAGTGCCGTGCACAAGCACCAGCACTGCTGTAAGTGCCCTGAGTGCTACGAGGTGACCCGCCTGGCCGCCCTGCGGCGTCTGGAGCCTCCTGGCTATGGGGACTGGCAGGTGCCGGACCCCTACGGGCCAAGTGGGAGCAACGGGGCCAGCTCCAGTTATGGGGGCTACAGCTCACAGACCCTGCCTTCACAAGCGGGGGCCACCCCCACCCCTCGCACCAAGGCCAAGCTCATCCCCACAGGCCGGGATGTGGGGCCAGTGCCCCCTAAGCCGGTCCCAGGCAAGAGCACCCCCAAACTCAACGGCAGTGGCCCTGGCTGGTGGCCCGAGTGCACCTGTACGAACCGGGACTGGTATGAGCAGGTATGGACCAGTGGATGGGGGGAGGGATGGTGGGACAACCCAAAAGGGCTGGAGATTGGGGGTCTAGAGGTCTGGAGTGCAGTAGGGGTTACTGAGGCTCCAAGTCTGTGGACCCCGAGCCCTAGAATTGCAGCGGACCAAAGAGACACTGTTGGAAATGTGTGCTTCCATGTGTGTCTGTTTGGGGGTCTCCATTTGGAGAGGGTTGGGAGGAGCCGTGTGTATCAGGGGTGATGGTATGGCGGAGGGGCACATTTTCTTATGTGGGGGAATTGGGTTTGTCTCAGTGCGGGGGTTTGGCAGTGTCTCTGTGTCTGGCAGGGGGCGGGAGGTTCTGCGGAGGTTGTGTGTGGTGTGTGTCTCCACACGAGGGGAGGAGGGGGCATGGTGCTCTGCGTAGGGGGGCATATGTGTGTGTATGTATGTTGGGGTGTGTGAGCTCCTGTGAATGTATGTAGAGGAACCCCATATGCCTGGTCTGGCTGAGCTTCCTTTCTCAATACCATGAGTCCCTTTCTGTCCCAGTCCCTTTGTGTGTGAATGTGCACATGGACGTTCGAGGATGTCTCTGTGAATGTGGAGGTGTCTTCACAGATGAGGCTGCAGGGGTATCTGTGTTTGCCTGTGCATTTGTCTACATGTACATGTCAGTAAGCATGTGGATGCAAGAGTGTGCACGTGTGTGTGTGTGTGTGTGTGTGTGTGTGTGGTGTGTCTTGTCCCTGGTGAGAAGTGTTTGACAGGCAAGGAGGAGATGAGTCCCAAGGAAGGCTGAGAGGCTTCTGAGAAGGACAGACTCTTTTGTCCAAGCAGCTCCGAAGTGTGTGTGCTGGGGTGGGGGGGAGGGAGGGGCTGAAACAAGCCTCCTTGCTCCAGAGCAGGCATGGTCTCTGGAACCTGGCAAGGGGCAGCTGCCCTAGTATAGAGACTGGTCCCAGTGGGGCATGGCCCTTTAGGTACCCCCAGATGTGGGAGAGCTTAGCCCCATAGCCCTGACTTGGCACAGCTTGGGAGCCCCTGGCTGCCAGGCACAACTCCGGCTTCCACTCCCAGCCTAAACTGCCAGCTTAGAAAATGGAAGGAGCATCCGTGGGAGAAGCAGCAAAATGGAGGCCGGGCCGGCAGAGCCAGGTCTCTGGCAGGCATGGCGGAGGACCTGTCTGGTTTTTCAGTTCTGCAGCCCCCAGGGTGGAGAGAGAGGAGAAGGAGGAGGCTTTGCTGTTAATGGCAGGTGCTGAATGCCCCAAGCTGGTGACCATTCTGGCCACCTCTGTCCGGTTCAGGGGATAGGATGTGTTCTCACCTAGATGCAATACTGAGGGCTTCCTGAGGGAGAGGAGTCCTCTGTTCTGTCTGTTCACATGCACTGTTTCCTGTGTCCCTCGCCCTCTCCAGTGAGTCCTCCTGTTTGCTTTGCCCCTCTGTCCTTTGGCTCTTCCTTACAAACACCCTATCATACTTGTCCTACCCAACGAGAGATGGGTGCCAATCCCAGGACTGTGCACGGTAGCTAGGGGTTCTTTACCAGGGTTGATGTCTGCATGGTTCCTGGCCCTAGGAACAAGGTTCCTGAGTGGGAGTAGGGCCAGGGCTAGAAGGTAGAACACTGAGAGCTAGGACCTCCAGGTACCACTCAAATTGGGGTTGAGGCATGCCTTGTCACATGTGGGCACACATGGTACACCGAGTGCAGAGAAGAGCTGCATGGGTTTTCTTTGGCTGTGTGTCTATTGCATGGTTCTTCAGTCTGCTGTGTTGGTTTGGGGTCTCTGAAGAGTCAGTGACTTTTCCTCCCAGGATCAGGGTGAGGCTGAGGCTTGAGTCCTCCCACCAACTCCTAGGGCTACAAAGTATGAAGTAGGAAATAGGGGAGGCATGGTTAGTCAGCCCTCTCTCCATTTGCTCACTGCCTCTTGGAAGCCAGAGCTGCATGGGGTGAAGGTGGGGAGGCCAGTGCATGTGGAGGAGACTCCACCCTGGCTTTCCAGCTCTTTTCTTCCGAATCAAACCTTAAGAAAGGTACAGCATGGCCAGCGAGATTGAGGCCAGTACCAGGATACCCAGGGAGAGGAGGGGGTGAGGGGATCTTCCATTCTTAGAGATGGCAATACAAACTAGGGAGCAGGTGTACTTGTCTGTGAAGAATCAGATTTCCACTTGAAAAGTGGACACAAGTATGCCCTGTCTGGAAGGCCATCTCCATGTGTTGGTGAAACCAATCTATGTTTTTGAACCCTTCCCCTGTCTGTCCTTGCCTGGCTACTGTGTATTGAAGACCACAGATTCTGCTGCTAATATCTTTGAGTCATCAGCTTCTCCCTTGTGGAAAGTCATATCCACCCCACTTCTGTCCTAGCTCTGGAGTTTGTCCTCAGAACTCCTGGCTAAATCCCACCTTGGCCATTTCTTCTGGGACAAAAGGTTCAAGATCAAAAGTCCCTTGGAAGAAAACAGATTAGGACTTTGACCCTGTGCATTTAAGAACATGAATTTCTGGAACCTTGGAAAGAGGCATGAAAAGGAGCTTTTAAGGAACTCTGGTGGGGATAACTTGGGGAAAAGAATGAGTGGCCCAAATACCACTGACCTGGAGTTTTCTACAAACCAAAGAGTACCTAGAGACCCAGGTTCTAGACCCTAACTCCCAGTGTGACTTCAGGCATGCCCCATAATTCTCTGGGTCTTCGTGTCACCATCTGTCATGTGAGGGGTGTTGAATAAAATGGTGTCTGCTGTCCTCCCATATGTGACATTGTAGGAGTCTATGATTCCCCAAGTCAGGGAGAGCTTTGGTTCAAAAACAGAGGGGTTCCCTGGGTAGGCTTCTAAGCACTTCCTATGGATGATGGGCATGGTGTGGTTTGCCTATCATGCTCCATCTCTGCCATCCCCCTTAGGCCAACCCTGCACCCCTCCTAGTGAACCCTGAGGCCCTGGAGCCCAGCCTACCGGTGAGTGCACCACTGGCTGGCTCAGTTCCAGACAATTGATCTGAACTAAATGAGCAGCTGGGTTTCACCTGATATGGTTGGAAGCAAGGGGAGGGGAGTGCCTGCTGGGGGTCAGGCTGCCCCCATCTGTGGCCAAGAGGAGCCCTGGGGTATGCTTGGACTCTGTGTGGGAGTGGGAGAAGAGGCAGGTTGGCAGGGGCCAGATGGTTGGGAGGAAACACTGAGGGAAATGCTCTTGTCTTCCCTTAGGTGAATGGAAGCGATGGCATGTTCAAGTATGAGGAGATAGTACTCGAGAGGGTGAGTCTGCCAGTAGGGGAGGGTGGAAAAGAGGAGAAGAAGATCGGATCCAGGAGAGGGGAGGGCCCTTAGCCACATGGGGGAGCCTGCATTGAAAGTGTGGGGAAACGGGACCCTCGTTGACCACATCCCTGCATCTATCATTTAATTCACTGACAAATATTAATTGACCTTGCTGGCTCACGCCTGGGGGATTGGGGACTGGGTGGGTTTGCTGAGGCCTCCCCACCAAAATGCTCACCATATAGTAAGAAACTACCAGGTTTCTGATGAATATGCCTTATCCTACTGCAGAGCCTTGAGAACCTACTTTGGGATTCAGAGGGAGAGGGGACGCTGAGACCCTTCCTGTGTGCTCTGAGAGTGAAATGACCGTGCCCTTTAACTCCCTTCCCAGGGCAATTCTGGCCTGGGCTTCAGTATTGCAGGTGGCATCGACAACCCTCATGTTCCTGATGACCCTGGCATCTTTATAACCAAGATCATCCCTGGTGGAGCAGCTGCCATGGATGGGAGGCTGGGGTGAGATGGCCTGGAAGTAGGGCTGTGGGGGAAGGGACAACAGGGACATGCAATGAGGGGACAAGGCCAGTCTGGCAGGATGACCCTTCCGTTAGATCTGAGAGGAGGAGAGGGAAAGGGAAAGAAGGAGGAGGGCACAGCAACATCATGTCTCTTGGGCTTCCCCCACAGGGTGAATGACTGTGTGCTACGGGTGAATGAGGTGGATGTGTCAGAGGTGGTGCACAGCCGGGCGGTGGAGGCACTGAAGGAGGCAGGCCCTGTGGTGCGGTTGGTGGTACGGAGGCGACAACCCCCACCAGAGACTATCATGGAGGTCAACTTGCTCAAAGGGCCAAAAGGTGCGGTCCTCCCGGCTCTTGTGTTCCAGCTTACTCCCCCCACCCCCACCTCCACCCCCCAGTCACCAAAGCCCTAGGTCCCAGCTGCCCCATGGGGACTGGAAAGGAATGGCCTTTGTCCTCTCCATGAATCCTCCCGTTCCAGCTCATAGCCTTTTCTTGACCTCACGTTTCTCCCTTCCCGCCCCTGGCTGGTGTTTGGGATTCCTGGAGGAAGGAGAGATCTTAGAGGGGGAAGTGGGCTGTCTGGGAGGGGATTTGCCTTTGGGATGGGTGGAACATGCTACTCTCTCCTCGTGGCTCTTTCCCACTTCCTGCTGACTGTCTTCTAGGCCTGGGTTTCAGTATCGCTGGGGGCATTGGCAACCAGCACATTCCAGGAGACAACAGCATCTACATCACCAAGATCATTGAAGGAGGAGCTGCTCAGAAGGATGGACGCCTACAGATAGGGGACCGGCTGCTTGCGGTATGCCCAACTGGTAGGGTGGCGAGGAGCTCTGGAACCCTCTCACTCAGTGGAGGATGAGGCATTGTGGAAAATTTCAACACTATCACCTGAGTTGTGTTTACCCTGATAATGAGGCCCTAGTTCTTACTATGGTGGGGACATTCTCACCTCCCCTTACTCCTACCATACCTGGACCTGCTAGTACACTGAAAAGCACTCCTTTAGGCTCCCTGTAGGGGCTTTCCCTTCTGCTAAGACCCACCCCAGGGCTTCTCCTCTTCTAGGTGAACAACACCAATCTGCAGGATGTAAGGCATGAGGAAGCTGTGGCTTCACTGAAGAACACATCAGATATGGTCTATCTGAAGGTGGCCAAGCCTGGCAGCCTCCACCTTAATGACATGTATGCTCCCCCTGACTACGCCAGCAGTACGTACTCATTGGTCTTTGGCCCTGGTTTCAGGAGGGGAAGGTGTCTGTATTGCTTGTTCATAGAGAACAAGCGCAGAGGATAGTGACACAGTGAGTCCAGATCCCAGCCCTGGCCTTTGGAGGTGGGTGCCCTTGGGCAAGTCCTTTTCACCTCTTGAGTTTCCTCTTTGGCTCAAAGGAGCTAATGATATACATGCTGCCTTCCTCATAGGACTGGTGCGAGAATCAAATGAGATCATGGATGAGAAAGCTCTTGGAAAACTGTATTAGGCTACAGAGATGTGAAGGATTATTATTAGTCACACCTCTAGTCATGCCTTTCTTTGTAGACTGCCTTGACTTCGGCTCTTTCTAAGAGTCACAGGAGTGAGCCCAGGATTTAGAAAGGGACTGTGGAGGAGGACCTGGGTGTGTGTGGGGGGGGAGTGTGTGGATGGAGTGGGAAGGAGAGGCCTGAGGAAGCAGCCTCCCTTGTTTTCTTTTCACCTGAGGTAGGGTGTGTGGGAAAATTCTTGGAGGGGGGCTGGGGAAGTACCTGCCTGGAGGAACATCACTGAACTTTCTCTGTCCTTTCTCTATCTCAGCTTTCACTGCCTTGGCTGACAACCACATAAGCCATAATTCCAGCCTGGGTTATCTCGGGGCAGTGGAGAGCAAGGTCAGTTACCCTGCTCCTCCTCAGGTGCCTCCCGCCCGCTACTCTCCCATTCCCAGGCACATGCTGGCTGAAGAAGACTTCAGCAGGTAAGCCACTCGTCCTATTCTTCCAGCCTAGAGTCCGGTGAGGACAAGTGTTCTGAGCACCGACAGGCCTTCTTGTAGCATGGCAAAGAGGAAGACAAGGCCCCCATCATTCTCAGTTGTAAGAGTCCTTGGGAAGAGAAGTGGCTGCAAGAACAAGTTTTACCATCAGGGGGAGTGCCGAGCAAGTGCCCTGAATCAGAAAACACAGATCCCTGCTGGAGGGGGCCGGAAGTTTCCTGTTGTTAGCATAGACAGACCCCCCTGCTGTAAACTTTCTGAATCGCAAAAGAAGGGCTTTCAGGGACCTAGGGTTGCCTGGACTCAGAGAGGCCTACCATAGACCTGGGACCCCGCGAGGAAGGGCTCCACCCCTCAGTGTCGGCGGCAGGAGCCCCTGCCATTGAAGGCCGTTGAACTGGTCTGGCCAGCCGGGGTTCCTGGGGGACAGGTTTGCGGGGTGGGGCGTGGGAGGCTGCTGGGCCTCCTGCAGTGGAGACAGAAGGGTAGATTGAAGTGGAAAAGTCAGAGAAGCCATGGAGAGGGCTCGGAAATTCTCAGGCTCGGGCTTGGCCATGGGCCTGGGCTCAGCCTCAGCATCGGCCTGGAGGAGGGCCTCGCAGAGGTGGGCCTGGCCGCTCCGCTCCCTGCGGCCCGGAGGGGATGCCAGGTAGGAGCTTTACAATCCAGACTGGGAGCAGCAAGAAAAGAGGAGGCTCCTCTGAGACTTGGAGCTCCTCCGAGGAGAGATGCTTATAACAGATGAAGGTGGCAGGATAGGACTGTGTGCCTGGGAGTCGGGCAGGTTGCATGGATACATATGTGCAGCTCTTTGCACACACCTACCTGTGGCACTGTAGCCATACAGAGAGGAGTTCCTTGGGCATGGTCAGATTTTTCATGTGTTCTTTAGTTTGTCCCCAAGCATATTTTGGGGACTTGAGCTTTCTTCATTTCTTCCACATCACTGGGCAGTCCGTGGTGGCTGCTATGTTACTGGGGTAAGGTAGGAAGGGTCATCGTTGGGGGGGTGGAACTTTGAAACAGAACAGCAGCATTGTACATTGTACAGTATACTGTAAAGAAACAATGTACATCTTTTGGATGGGGACAGCAATTGACCTAGGGGGATTCCACTGCCGTTAACAGGTTCCTCTTGTGGCCCCGGGCCTTTTAGGACAGAGGACTCTGGGAAAGAGGACCAGTGACTGAGCACTGAGATTTGCGCTCTAGGATTCTGAGATGGTTTTGTTGACCTGAGAGTGTTGTGGAATGTCCATTGGGAAATTGCCTATGAGACTTTAGGAAGGAGGGAAGAGGAACTGAAACTTGGCACCTGACACAAAACAGCTGCCAAGCAGGTTTCAGGAGACAAAGGGAGGAACTTGGGTATCACATAGGAGCCCAGCATCTCTCCTTCCTACAGCAAGTATGGGTATCCTTACACACCGTCCCTCACAAGAACAACAGTTTCTGTTACATTTTGTCCTGACCTCCCTTGTCATCCTTTTACTCCTTTCTCTCCAGAGACCCTCGAAAGATCATCCTACACAAAGGCTCCACAGGCTTGGGCTTCAACATCGTAGGAGGAGAGGATGGAGAAGGCATTTTTGTCTCCTTCATCCTGGCAGGAGGCCCAGCCGACCTGAGTGGGGAGTTGCGAAGGGGAGACCGGATCTTATCGGTGAGACAAAGGCTAGGTGGGAGGATGGGCATTGTGCCAGGCTTAAAAGGGAGGAGGGGAGTCCTTGTGTCCTCCAAGGAATGATTCTTGAGATGAGGGAAGGGCTGAGAACTGGAGAAAACTTAAATTGTCTTTATAGATAGCTATAACGAGGGACAAGGGGACCAAGAGCACACTTATCCTTCAGGAGAAACATAGTTATTACACTACAGATGTTATATCCTATAGGCCTAATTTTGGGAGACAAGGATGAGATTTGAGTAAACAAATGGATTTGTTTGAGACATGGGCTGCACATCCCCTCTTTTGTTATGTCAGTCGAGTTTCTTGCCTTTGGGGTGACACACAGCCTCTCTCTTTGGGCAGGTAAATGGAGTGAACCTGAGGAATGCTACCCATGAGCAGGCTGCAGCTGCCTTGAAACGGGCTGGGCAGTCAGTCACCATCTTGGCCCAGTACAGACCTGAAGGTAGGAGCAGGGAAGGTGGGAAGAGACCATGTACTGGAGTTTAAACTTACACTTAGCATTGGCCTTTTCCATCTTAAGTAACAAAGCCATTTAAGCAGGCCCCTGGTATGTTAGTGCAGTAACCACTTGTCTCCGTTTCCTTCTAGACTTGGGGGACGTGGTTTGGGTGGTTCGGGGGAGCATGAAGGCTGTCCTCAGAGCCTGCCGATGAGGGGTGCAGTACAGGAGAAAGCCAGTAGCGGGCAGCAGCCCACGGGAAGAAGCACCGAGATCAGGGCGACTGGAAAAAGCTGTGGGGAGGCGGAAGGCTCAGAGGCGATGACTGGAAATTGTGTGTCCTGGAAAAGAAGAGTATCTCTCTCTCTCGGTTTGGACTTAAGAGAGTAGGAGATCCGAGCTCTTATAAGATCTTGGGCCAAACCTCTATGAATCCCATTCATCTTCCTTCATCAAAATGACCAAGACCCACATAGGATTTGAAAGGTGATACTAAACCTCTTGGGATAGGGGAAGAGGAATAAAACCCCTCCTCTGGGGGGGGGGCAGTCTTTGTATTCTCAGCTTGCACTGGGTCGCTGGGGCGAGTGGGCGGGCCTGTTATGCAAAAGAAGGTGTTTGATTGGCCAGGGCCAGCGAAGGTCCAGGTGCCCGAGGTGAGCTGTGAGAAGGTGTGCCCTAGCCTGCCGGCTGGTAGGATAACCATTGGCCGGTGGAGCGCGGCCTCCAGCCGCACGCCCCGCCCACTGACCTAGGAGGAGGGCGCCCCTCCTCCCCTCGCGCCGCGGAGCCTCCTCCTCCTCCTCCTCCTCCTTCCCCTCCCCCTTCTCCCCTCCTCCCGCGCGCCCCGCTTTGTGTCCTGGTCTCCCGCTTTGTGTCCTGGTCTCTCGCGCGCGCGGGACAGAGCTGGCGCGTTCTCGGCACTTAGACCTGGACTCCGACTGGGCGCCAGGTGAGGTGGGGCGGACGGGCCAGGCCCCCTCGCCGTCCCTCCTAGCCTCTCCACTGTTCTGTTCTCAGCTTCTTTTCCAACAATGCGCCCCATCTCTGCCGCCTTCCCAAAAGCTCTGCCAGGCTCCCCAAGCCTGCTTCTGAGCCCTTCCTGAGGGGCTCCCTTGGCCCCTGGCCCTGACGGAACTGTGTCTGGCCTTCACCCCGTTGCCATCACCTCTTCTCACTCACCAACTCTGCCTCCTTCGCTCCCCAGAGCTTCAAGGCTGCCCACAGCCTCCTTACTGCTGACCACTGCGTCCTCAGCAGCCTCCTGACCCCTGTCCCAGAGTGATTTTCTAAATCTTCTCCCCCCACGCTCATTTCCCCTCTCGAACCCAGGGAATTGGTTCAGGAATCTTCGTGCCTCTTCTCTTCTCAAGGCTTTCATTCTGCTCCCGACATCTTTTGCCTCCCCTCCCCTTTGTAAGGCTTGCCTTTGTCCCTTGGGGCTGCAGCGCCTGGGCTCCTTGGACACTTAGGCCCCACAGGCTTATAACCCAGGTGGAGGAAGGGACCAGGCCCTGGCAGGTGCTGCAGTTCTGCCAGGAGAATGGGAGAGCCAGGTGACAAAGCTGAGAAAGCTCAAAAGCGCTCACTTTGTCCTTCCCGCCCCTCCCCCACGCTCATTCAATGCCCCCCTGAACCTTAAGGGGAAGAGAGGATCTGGCCACCTTTTGCATCTAGCTTGATGGGAATAGGAGTGTTGGGAGGTAGCTAACAGGAGAGCTTGTTGGTCCCAGGTAATGGGAGGGAGTGATGCAAATGGACACTTTGAGTCATTTTTCTCCATGTTTAGTGTTCAGCTTACTGACCGGGAACACACCTTAGGGTTATTTATTTATTTATTTATTTTTTATGATTTAGGCGTGAGATTGTTTGCCTCTCAGGAGAGGATTTTTATTAGCAATTAATATTTATCAATATTTTTGCCCCCAGGAAGAGTAAGTTCTGCAAAGGAAATGCCCCCCCCCAGTGTGTGTGTGTGTGTGTGTGTGTGTGTGTGTGTGTGTGTGTGTGTGTGTGTGTTTGTTAGGAGAAATTACTGTTTCTTTTTTTCTGATGCTGGGCACATGGAAACTACTGTAAATGTGTCTGGTGGTGGTATGTTGGAAACTGGTGACTAAATATTTCTATGACTTTTGCTGGGGGAATGCAACTGGTCTGCCTAAAACAGCTGCAAGTGGCTGAAGTGATGCCTGCAGTCTTTCCTGCTCTGTCAGCATATTTCTGAGAGCTGATGCTGTAGATTGAGGTGCTGTCTTGTGTCAGGTCTTTCTACCACTTGCTACATAAGGCCTTTCTTCCAGGAATTAGTTGAATCACCAGTAAGCAATGCCTCCCCAATCTTATTTTTCTTCAGTTTGCTAAATCCAACAGAGCCCTGGTATGCAAAAGCTTTCTCTTCATTTGAAAATATATCCTTAGATATTGGTCTAGAAGTACCATCAAACATTCTGCATTGGGCTTTGATTTTTCTTTTGATAAAATGCTTGTTTTTAAGAGTAAGAATTCTGCCAGGCGTCGTGGTGCATACCTTTAATCCCAGCACTTGGGAGGCAAAGGCAGGCGGATCACTGTTGAGTTCAAGGTCAGCCTGGTCTACATAGTGAGTTCCAGGAGAGCTGGGGCTACAGGGAAACCCTCTCTCAAAAAGACCAAAAAAAAAAAAAAAAAAAAAGTAAGAATTCCATGTTGATAATTTTAGAAATATGTTAAATATGGTTCTTTGGAGGATTCCATCACAGTGGCTATTTACAAAGTGAATAATTCAAATATACGTGTCTATTGGCAAAAATGGAAGAGGTTTTAGATGTTATTGGCTGAGTAAGTGTTCATTATTTGGAGTCGGTCGTCGTTCCCCCCCCCCCCAAGGATCAGATCACAGAGTACAACCCCTGATATGCAGACTGGAACAGACAGGAGAGCTAGAATGTGATTGACCTAATGTCACAGAAGAAAAGTTGCTGAGGGTCAACAATCCATTTAATCTTGAAGTCCACCAGGAGCACACACAATGGTTGCAGCAATTGAGACCTAAGACTAGTTCAGACTGGAAGAGTAATGGGCAAAGGAATTGGGCAGATAACTGGAGACTAAGGAAGGAATGAGGGAAAGAAAGATAGGTCCAAAAGGGCAGGGACTATGCGGAGGCCCCATTCCAAACCAGTGCAGCCTTTACCATGAGAGCTTAAAAATAGCTTTGACTAATTACAACAGTCAGGGGAAGAAGATTTTTCTGCCTTTTAAAATGTTTTAAATGAGATATAAGTCATAATAGGATTCAGTTCTCAGATTTAGGTCTACATTTCAATGATACAGAGTTATGCCTCCATTGCCAGGCAAATAGAGACACACATTGGGAAGGTGATGGGTTTAGGACAGTTGCTTCCTAATGCATCTCCCCTGGGCAAGTAGGGACTGTATAGCAACATAAAAACGTTCCTACCTTGAGACTTTTTTTTTAGTGTATCTAGCTTGCTTAATGTGGATTAATGAGGTATGGGAGATAGGTCTTTCTATTTGAGCTTTATATTGTGCTTGGCGCGGATGCTTTACAAGTGTTTTCATGATGAATCTTTGGACATGTTAAAATAGAAATAGAAGTGCTAACTGACAAGATACCACAGTGAGGGATGCTGTTTAATGATTCCACTTCTGATTGCTTCAAACTGTTGTGGACACAGGAATCCTACCTATTAGCTAAAAATAGCATTGAAATTGAAAATCGAAACAACTGGCTCTTGGCAAAAGCTTTCTAACAATTGTAAAATGAATAAAATTTTTCAGTGATTTAGGGAATTGTTTCACCAAGGCAAGGGTGGGCTTGGCATTATAATATCTTCTACACTTTCTCCCTAGTTACTGTGATTCAGCCTCTTACAATTGAGCAAGTGTTTTTCTGGAAAGACTTTTTGTTCTTAGAGCAGAAACATAATCTCCAAATCAGGAAGTGATCCAGAAATTGGCCACTTAAGGTAGCTGAACTGGGGATTGATCCTTGTGAACAGTCTTTTCTACTGGAATGTAAATCCAGATAGGGTAGGAGTATGCTGCATTGAGAGAATGGTGTGTTGAATGGGTTCACCTCCAGTGGGTTCACATAGGGCCTGGAAGGGCTAGGGATCCGAGTTGACAATCTGAAAGTGTCAAAGGGAGATCTTCCTTACAATAGTTAAGGGACCATCCTATCTCCCCACGTTTGAAAAGGAAGGGTATAAATATTACTAGCCTCGGGCTGGAGAGAAGGCCTAGTGGTTAAGAGCGCCGACCGCTCTTACAGAGGACCTGACTGCTCTTACAGAGGACCCGGGTTCGATCCCCAACACCCACATGGCGGCCGAGAACCATCTGAAACTCCAATTCCAGGAAAACTAGGTCCAGGGGAATCCAACACCCTCTTCTGACCTCCGAGGCATTGCACAACACAGGTGCACAAACTGCATGCAGACAGTACATTCATACACATACAGAAATAAATAAAATTTAAAAAAATGTTACTAGCCTTTCTCATGAGAGAGGAAAGGCAAAGATCTGAAACTCTGACTATATTCCTAAAAGGAGGCAAAGACAAGGAAGAAGATGAATTCTCAATAGGGAAAAGGTAGAAAGAACCCAAATGTTCATCAGCCTAAGAATGGATAAACAGAATATAGTATGATCAAGAACCGTACTACTATTCCACTGCAAAAAATAATGCAGGGCAGATATAAATCACAACATGGCTGCACCTTGAGAACGTGACACTAAGTAAAAGAAGCCAGGTGCCTTGGGGTGTACACCTTTAATTCCAGTACTCAGGAAGCAGAGATAGGTGGATTGCTATGAGTTTTAGGACAGTCTGTCTACATGGTGAGTTCTAGGCCAACTAGGCTAGATAGTAAATGCTGGTCATAGCAAGTTTATGGAAGCCAAAAGAAGGTACCTAGGGCTATGGGGAGGGGAGTAGCTAGGTGAGGCATTCTCTCTCTCTCTGTCATTTTAGTACATAAAGAAAGATAAGAATTGAGTGATAGGTTTAAGACAGTTGCATCCTAATGGAGCTCTCCTGTGTACTTTTTTTTTTTTTTTGGTCTTTTCAAGACAGGGTCTCCCTGCGGCCCCAGCTGTCCTGGAACTCACCTTGTAGACCAGGCTGGCCTTGAACTCACAAAGATCCACCTGTCTCTGCTTCCCAAGTGCTAGGATTAAAGGCGTGCACCACCATGCCCGGCCTCTCCTGTGTACTTATATAAGCATTCATCTCCAGGATATCCTCATGGAATAGGTGGTATTATCCCCCTTTTACAGATGAACAAAGCTTGGGTCACAGAGTCTGAGAGGTTACATAGCCAGTAAGGGCAGAATCAAAGTTTTCAAGGCAGATTTACCCAGAACTTTGAAATCCAGGGCTTTTGCCCTGTGGCTATGAGGATTTCTCACCACTCTGAGCTGTGAGCCCCTCTTCCCACAACAGAAAATACCACTCCGAATCAAATGTCAGAATCTCTTATCAAATAGAGTAAAATCAACTCCCAGATCTCAGCAGCTTAGTCCTAGTGATCACACACTTGTGCCCCCAAAGAAGTAGTGAAAAAAGGGACTTCTGGAAGCATGAGGGAGAATCTCCTGCAGAAGCAAAGTGGATTTCCCACGGAGTGATTCTGTGGGGAGGATCTCCAGGAGGCACCAAAAGGTGGGAGTTGGTTTGCTCAACTTAACAGCAAATGTGTGCAGGCTGAAGAATATTAATGGAGTAAGTAAGTAGGCACTTCTCATTTCTTCAACTGAAACGGAGTTGTAGTTGTCATTTCTCTTCAGTCCTGGGGATGGTATTCAGGGCCTCATGGATGCTAAGCAGGGGTTATACCACTGAGTGACACCTCCAGACCTGTCATTAATTTTTATGACCATACAGTTAACTCACGGTGTGTGTGTGTGTGTATATACATACATATGTATATGTTTTAGAATGTTCACAGTTACTCTCACCTCAATTGATTTTAAGTTTCTTACTAACCCTTTTACCCCTTAACCATCACCCCCAACCTTCTCATCCCCTTCAGCCCCAGGCAACCAGAAATCACTTTTGTGTCATTTACTGATTGTTTCTTCTGAACCTTTTGTATAAATGTAATCCTGTGGTATGTGGTCTTTTGGGACTGGCTCCTGTTGTTTAGCATAAGATTGCCAAGGTTCATCTGTGTTGTGGCATGTGTCAATGCTACATTTCTTTTTNTGTGCAGATGGACATAAGTTTTCATTTTTTATTTTATTTTATTTTTCTTGCATAGGGTCTCACTATGTAGCCTTGGCAGGCCTGGAACTTGCTATGTAGACCAGGCTGGCCTCAGACTCACAGAGATCCACCTGCTTCTGCCTCTGCCTTCCCACATGCTGGGATTAAAGGTCTGTGCCACTACACCTGGCAAGTTTATATATTTCTTGAATATATGTCCTGAATGGAATCACTGTACCTTTTAGAGGAGTGGCCAGGCTGCTTTTCATGGGGCCTGTAGCTTTTCACATTCCCATTTTGCATCCTCCCCAGTACGTGTTAGTGTCAGTCTTTCTGCTTCTCTCCATCCTGCTAGCTATGAAGTGGTATGTCATTGTGGTTTTGTTTTGCATTTCCTTGATGACTGGTAATGTTGAGCATGTTTTATGGGCCTGTTGTTGCTCAGTTATGTTCTGCACTGTCTTGATTTGATTCTCACTGTTTCCATACTGATTTGAGAATAAAATGGACCACTTCTGTTACTTAGAAGGAAGCTGGAGGATAACGATCACTCTTATCACTCTTATCAGTTGTGCATGCTGGAGGGTTTAAGGCTTGGGTATAGATATTTTAGCTAGGAATGCTGACCTGATGCAAATGATAGGGACACCTTTTTTTTTTTGAAGTAGTGACTGAGATACTCATTTAAAATTTACATTTTAGCTGCTTTTACAACTTTCAGAGTTGTCACCACAGTCAATTTTAGAACATTTTCACCACACAAAAAAGAAGCTTTGACCCATTCGCAGACACTCCCTATTTTCCACCAGCCTTAGGCACCTTCTAATCTTCTGTGGCTAGTTCATGCAATACGTGGCCTTTTGTGCCTGACTTCTTAGTGTAGTGTTTTCCAGGTTCACCCAAGTGGTGGCATGCGTCAATACTTCATTCGTTCTTGCTGTGAAATAATATGCCAGCCCTTGGTCATACCACATTTTGTTTATTCATTTTTGGATTGATGGACATTTGGGTTCTTTCCACTTTTTCACTATTGTAAATACTGCTGTTATAAACATTCCTGTTCCTGTGAACAGATGTTTTCAATTATCTTGGATTTACACCTAGGAGTAGAATCGCTGTGGGTCATAAGGTAACTGCACATTTTTTGAGGAATTTCCAGGCTTATTGGCAAGGTGACTACACCCTTTCAGGTCCACCCTTTTTCCCTTTTTTGCAGTTTGTAAACTTAGAAGGGAAGATCAAGTGAAGGTTTCTTTACAGTTCTGTTCCCTGGAGCTACATGCCTGTGTTTGTGTTGGGCTTTTCTGTATTTCTGTAGCCCAAGGACATGGTAGTGAGATTTGGCACATGTTTTGAACCTAGCTAGACAGGTGCTTTCTTGTCCCTGTGAGTCAAAATCCTAGGAGCGTTGCTGACTGTAAATATCAGTTCTTCCTGCTGGGTTAGAAGGATTACAATTACTATATAGTAATGAGAATGGATTATTAGAATAATATGTAGTAAGGAGAATGGATTATTTCTTAATGTGACTGGATTATTTTAGAGTTTTCTTTTTAATTTATTATGTTACTTGTTGAAATCTTGACCCTGATATTGACACTGTTTAGTATTACATTCCACAATAGGGTAATTATTCAGTTATTCTACATAGAGAAAGAGAAGTAGAATAATTTGCCGGGGGTGGTGGTGCACGCCTTTAATCCTAGCACTTGGGAGGCAGAGGCAGGCGGATCTTTGTGAGTTCAAGGCCAGCCTGGTCTACAGAGCGAATTCCAGGACAGCTGGGGCTACAGGGAGACCCTGTCTTGAAAAGACCAAAAAAAAAAAAAAGAAAAAAAAAAAAAAAGAAGATTAGAATAATTTGGGGCCTACCGATTATCACAAATACATAAAAAAACTGGCCTTTGCTCCTTTTTTGGAACAATAGATACTATACTATAATTAGACCATAGTAACACCCAGACTCATACATAATATGTATGTATATAGACACATTCTATCATATGATATATATGAATATTGGTGCGTATACATATATCATATGTATATATCAGAGAAGCCAAGCTCCAGGGTTCTAATTCTGAAATTTTCTATAAATAGCTAAAGGTCCTAGACTGTCTACCTCTTAGACTCAGTTTTCTGTTCTGTAAATGATTGTGATATATTTTCTTTTTTTTAATTTTATTTATTTTTGTATGTGTATGAGTGTACTGTCTGTAGGTCTGTGCACCCGAGTCGTGCAATGCTGCAGAGGTCAGAAGAGGGTGTCGGATTCCCCTGGAACTGGAGTTCTCCTGGAATTGGAGTTACAGACAGTTCTTAGCCACCATGTGGGTGCTGGGGATCAAACCCGCGTCCTCTGCAAGAGCAGTCGGTGCTCCCAACCGCTAGGCCATCTCTACAGCCCATTTTTTTTAAGTGTGATATATTTTCTAACCAAAATTCTGTGTTTGATAAGTGGAACTTGAAATCAACTTATTTGTATGAAAATGTTTATTTGGTCTTATTACTCTAACTAATAACTGTCTTGTGTTAATAAAGGATAGTCTCTCTTCTTTCTTTTCCTCTTGAAGTGGGCTTCTGTTTGCTTTTCACTGAATTTAGATATTTTTTATTTATTTTTTATTTTTTGTATGTGTATGAATGTACTGTCTGCATGTTGGTTTGTGCACCCATATCGTGCAATGCCGCGAAGGTCAGAAGAGGGTGTCGGATTCCCCTGGAACTGGAGTTCTCATGGAATCGGAGTTACAGATGGTTCTTAGCCGCCATGTGGGTGCTGGGGATTGAACCCGGGTCCTCTGCAAGAGCGGTCGGCACTCTTCACCACCAGGCTATCTCTCCAGCCCCCTGAATTTAGATCTTTAAAAGTAAAGGCCCCAGATTTTTCGGATTTCCTGCTGGATGAGATTAAGTGAGGACAATTTGATTAGATAAAGAAAAAATTCACATTTTATATCAATCAATCAAAGCACTTTTAGGATCTGGATTTCAGAAAAGGAAAGAATTTTAGAAATTGGATTAGTTTCCAGACTGGATTATGGGGTATTTTATAAATACTCTGAAAAAAGTGGTAAGCAGCAAAGTCAAAGCAACTAGCTTGATCACATTTTCTCAATGTATAGGGAAATATGGATGCAATGTACGTTGATTTCAGGAAGGCACTGACAGAGTTTCTTTGGTTTATTTTTTGTTTAAAATGCCTAGGAGATAATAGTAGTAATGTGTTTATGTGGATTTGTTTGGAACTGGTTGAACAGTCAGAGCCAAAAGAAGGCAGAGCAGTGTGGTGAGAGGTTTCTGGTGCAGGTGTGCATGTGCTTTGTTCTTCGGTCTGTGGTGTTCTGTGTGGCTCCTCACCCAGAATTTTCTTGGATATAAAAATAGTACATTTAGGGGCTGGAGAGATGGCCTAGTGGTTAAGAGCGCCGACTGCTCTTGCAGAGGACCCGGGTTCAATTTCCAGCACCCACATGGCAGCTGAGAACCGTCTTTAACTCCAGTTCCAGGGGAATCCGACACCCTCTTCTGACCTCTGGCATTGCACAACAGGGGTGCACAAACCTACATGCAGACAGTACATTCATACACATACAAAAAAAACAGTACATTTAGATTTATAGACAATTAGAAAATACAGACGTATCCGGGTTGGTGGCGCACGCCTTTAATCCTAGCACTTGGGAGGCAGAGGCATGTGGATCTTTGTGGGTTCAAGGCCAGCCTGGTCTACAGAGCGAATTCCAGGACAGCTGGGGCTACAGAGAGACCCTGTCTCAAAACGACCGAAAAAATAAAGTTTAGAAAAATACAAAGTCAAAACTTCAAACCATGTGAAACTACCTGCAAAGACAATCACGGGTATATGTGCATTTCCGTATATTTTCTTCCAAACTTCATATTTATGTATTGTAAAATTTTTTCCTTCCTTTCTTCCTTTCTTTCATTCATTCATTTGAGATACAATTCCACTATACAGCCCTTGCTGGTCTGAAACTTTCTATGTAGACAAGACTGGCCTCTGCTTTCTGAGTTCTGGGATGCCGCCATACCCGAGGAGTCTGTATCTTTTGAAAATGAGATTATTACATTGAAGCCGTTTTTGTTTCTTTCTAGTATCTTAATCCATGTCATGAATATTTTCCGAGATCATTATGTGTTAATTTGGGAAGAATTATTTTTAATAGTTAACTATTTCATCACATGTGTGCACCATAATTGAAGTAACCATTGTCCCGTTAGTGTAGTAGGATGTGGATGTTTACTTTTTTCTCCCAATATTTTAACCTTCTAAAACACTCTGATGGATATCCTTGTAAAAGTTTTCTGTGACTCTGATTATTTTCTCACAATACAATATATTCCTTTAAATGGAATTATTGGGTCAAAGAATATGAATATGTATAATGCTTTTGATACTTTTTTTTAATTAACCTTTACTTCCACTGGCAATATAATTTTTTGGTTGTTGTTTCAAGATTCTCACTAACATGGACTACTATTTTTATTTATTCACTTACATTCTATGGCAATTTCATACCCATATATAATTTCAGTCTTTTCACCTTTCATTACCCTCTTTTATTCCCCTTCCCTCGCCTGCTAATGAACCCCTTCTCCCCAACAAGTCCCTCTCCTATTTTCATGTCTTTTTAAAAAAGTTATTTATTTTTATTTTATGTGTACAAATATTTATGTATTGCCTCCATGTGTGTAAATGTACCTTTGTTATATAATGCCTGTGGACATCAGAAGACGGTATCAGATTCCCTAGAGTTCCTGACACTTTTAAGCCACCATGTGGGTGCTGGGAATCGAACCAAGGTCTTTTGAGAGAGCATATTATATTCATGTATTGTGAAATTATGATCTCCCTTGCCAACAGCTCTTGATCAGCTTTACAGTACCAGGCATTAATTTCTTCTTGTGGAGTGGGCCTCAAATCCAATCAGAAACCAGTTAGTTACCCCCATAACAGTCATGCCATTATCACACTTATAGACACATCTTGCCAAGCTGGTCATTATTGTAGCTCACAGGGTTCACAGATGGGTAATACTGTTAATGGCTGGCCCCTGGGCCTCAGAGGCTTACACAGCACCTTCTAGCATTATGGAAGCTAGCCAGCTGGAAGGAAGCCTTCAGCTCAGCTCCAGCTTGATTACTCTGTGTCCTATGACCAAAGTGTATGGTGTCTTCAGAGTAGGATCTTACCATCAAATTCCAAGTTCTGATGAGCAATCAAGAGCAAGAGCAATAGCTTGCATTGTTTGAGGGGTCTTTGGGACCTTCCTGGCCAACAACTCAAGGGGAGGTATTCCACCCCTAGCACTGGGCTTTTATTTGGCAACCTATGGCTTCTGAGAGGAGCACAGTCCCCTGTACAGGGTATCCCATTCAAACGTCTAAAAATTATGTTTTGGGGCTGGAGAGATAGCCTAGCGGTTAAGAGCACCGACTGGCTCTTGCAGAAGACCTGGGTTCGATCCCCAGCACCCACATGGTGGCTAAGAACCGTCTGTAACTCCAATTCCAGGAGAACTCCAGTTCCAGGGGAATCTGAGACCCTCTTCTGACCTCCGCGGCATTGCACGACACGGGTGCACAAACCTACATGCAGACAGTACACTAATACACATACAAAAATAAATAAAAAGTAAAAAAAAATTTTAAAGTATGTTTTAAGGGGGTTGGAGAGATGGCTCAGTGGTTAAGAGCACCAACTGCTCTTCCAAAGGACCTGGGTTTGATTCCCAGCACCCACATGGCGGCAAGGAACCGCCTTTAAGCTAGGCATGGTGGTGCACACCTTTAATCCTAGCACTTGGGAGGCAAGAGGCAGATGGATCTCTGTGAGTTCAAGGCCAGCCTGGTCTATAGAGTTCCAGGCCAGCTGGGGCTATAGTAAGACCCTGTCTCAAAAAAAAAAATTATGTTTTAAAATTAATTAATTTTATTTTTTCAAGATAGGGTCTCCCTGTAGCCCCAGCTGGCCTGAAGTTCGATTAAAAAATGTAAATCAGCTTATAAAATAGTAGGTTTCCATATGGCTTTTTTCTTTATTATTATTTTGTTTGTATTTATTGAATTTTTGCGATTTTCATACAATATAGTTTGATGGTAGATTTCCTCCCCTATACGAATCTTTCCCTACTGCTCCCCACCTAATTTAATGTATTTTTTTTTTTTTGNGAGGCTGTCCCAAACTTGTCCATCATGGAGAATATAACCTGCTGAGTTGGGAAAGGTGGTTGGATATTAGTGAGCAGTGGTGACTTCAGCACAGTCCCTTCTACCCAGTGTCTCTCCTAGAGTTCAGAGACCGCATAGTATCCCTCCCCCCCTTTCTGAGACATCTAGGCCCAAGGGGTAAGGCTGGGCCTGTCAGGGAAGAGAACTGACATATATCCAGGTCCTAGGTATGGTTAGCCCGACCCATGGTCCCTCTGTTCACGCCATCTCCTCTGGCCCATCCCAGCAGATCTGAACTCCCAGAAAAATATCAGCTTTCATAGAGGCCCATGGCCAGAAATACAGGATGCTGTATGTACGAATACTTCTCACTTACACATTGACTCACCCCAAGTCCTGCCAAGAATACCTCTGTGAGGTGGAGGAGCAGAGCGAGACCTGAAGCAAGAGAGCCAAGGGGGAGGAAAAATACCTTCATCTAAAGTACCATAAGCCAGGAAGGACTCTCTTCTCACCCCCACCCTGCCAGATTCTCCTGGGAGAGGATCATCACCCCGTTCCAGATTGAGACATGACGTCTGGACTCAGAACAACAGAGAAAGAGAGGGAACACTCAAAGCCAGGTTCTCATCGCACCAAAGCCCATGTTCTTCAGCTCCACCCTCCACAAGAAGTCACAGAGACAAACTAAGCTAGCTACGGTGACTCACCCCTGTAATCCCACACTCAGGAGGCTAAGGTAGGGAGATCACTGAAAGTTCAAAGCTAGCCGAGCTCAACAGTGAGCTCCGGGTGCACAGAGCCCACTTTACTAGGGAGAGTGCCTTTACGTTTTGTTTGGTTTTATGTTTTGAGACAGGGTCTCGCAGCCCTTGGACGGGCTTCGAACTCATTACGTAGCTCACATTTACCTTACAGTCCTGGTCCTCTTGCTTCCGCTGCTCAAGTGCTAGGATTACAGGTATGCACCGCCATGGTGACGATTACAGGTACGCACCGCCATGGTGACAATTACAGGTGCGCAAAGCCATGGTGATGATTACAGGTGCGCACCACCATGGTGACGATTACAGGTGCGCACCACCATGGTGATGATGATTACAGGTGCGCACCGCCATGGTGATGATGATTACAGGTGCGCACCGCCATGGTGATGATTACAGGTGCGCACCGCCATGGTGATGATTACAGGTGCGCACCGCCATGGTGATGATTACAGGTGTGCACCGCCATGGTGATTAATTCTGACCCCCTTTGAAAGCTGAACCTACTCCTGCCATACGACAAGCAATTGTATTTCTTAGTATTTACCCTGTTGAGGTACAAACTTATGCCCACAGAAATTTGCTCACAAATGTTTGTAGCACTTCTATTTATAGTAGTATATATAGCCCAAGATATCTTGCAATAGGTGAATGGATAAACACACTGGTACATCCAGTCAAACATTAGGTGATGAGAAACAGAAATGAGCTATCAAACCATGAAAAGATAATAGGAAGATTTTTAAATGCTTAAGAAAAAGAAGCCAGGGCTGGAGAGATGGCCTAGCGGTTAAGAGCGCCGACTGCTCTTGCAGAGGACCCGGGTTCGTTCCCCAGCACCCACATCATGGCGGCCGAGAACCGTCTGAAACTCCAATTCCAGGAGAACTCCAGTTCCAGGGGAATCCAACACCCTCTTCTGACCTCCGCAGCATTGCACGACACAGGTGCACAAACTTGCATGCAGACAGTACATTCATACACATACAGAAATAAATAAAATTAATTAAAAAAAGAAAAAAAAGAATGTATTACCTGGTATAGTAATCCCAGCACTTGGAAGACAATGCAGAACTGCCACAAATTCAAGAGTAGCTGGATCTACACAGCAAGTTCCTGCCCAGCAGAGGACTATATAGTGAGGCCCTGTCTTAAAAAGGGCCAGGTGTGGCCGGGCGTGGTGGTGGACACATTTAATCTCAGCACTCAGGAGGCAGAGGCAGGCAGATCTCTGTGAGGCCAGCCTGGACTACATAGTAAGCTCCAAGCCAGCTGGGGCTAAAGGGAGATCCTGTCTCAAAAAGACAACAAAAAAAAGATACATCACAAAGATGTTTGTAATTTGCTTTTTTTGTTATTTATTTATTTATTTCTGCACTGCGAATCAAAACCCAATGCCTCACAAATGCTAGGCAAACTCTACCACTGAGCTATACCCCTGGCCCTTTTCGTTTGTTTGAGACAGGTTCTGTCTGTGTAGACTAGGCAGGCCTTGAACTCAGCCACTCTCCTGCCTCAGCCTCCCCAGAGGCCTAGAAGTATAAACCATCACACCCAGTAGTCTTTTAGTGTTTTCTGTATTTCATTTCTGCTGCGAGGTTTGGAGGGCTTTCCCTATCCTGAGAGCAAATAAATATTCACTTGTGTTTTATTCTAGTTATTTAATGTTTTTATTTCATGGTTCAAACCTTAACTTGCCCAGAATTTACTTACCATGTATAGAAGAGTACTAACTTAATTTCTGTTCCAAATGCTAATGAATTACTTCAATACCATTCATTAAATAATTGTTTATGTTCCTACTCTAATGGAGGTTCAACCTCCATTAGAAGCAAATTATTGTATATGCACATAATTGGGGTTTTGGGTTTCTATTCTAGAATATTTTACTCGGGGATTAGCTATCACTGAAAAAGTGGCCACAGGTACTTTGGCAGCTATAAAATAGAGTCTTTCTCTAGGTCCCTTTTCTAGGCTCCTTCTACAGAGATTTGACCTAAAAGAGATCCAATTGATACTCCTGTAAAGATTGCAGAGTTTGTGATTCTGTGGGAGTGCTACTGTGAAAGGTGTTTGAATCTAGATTGTTGACCTGGTAAAACAGAAAGTGGTTACATTGGCTCAAATTGGCATGCTTCATTATAAGCTGTGTGTATTTTGGTCATTATGTTGTAGCATCACCTTTAACGTGGGAAAGAGCGTTCTGCAAATGCCTATATTCAATGCTGAGAGTAGGGTAATTTCATAATGTCTTTATTCTCAGGTTGTCTGCAGGAGGCATTTTGTCTTGGGGTGGCCTTTATGTATGCTTTGACTCGTGGGTTAAATGATCCAAATGCTTTATTAATCTTTCATTGGAACATGCTACATGTAATTTCCTTTGAAATTTTCTTTGAAATACGTAGAAAGCCCTATTTGATGCTTTTACCCTGATCTGCTGTGTGAAATGGAAGAAGTGAGAAGGCCCAATGCGAATACTTGTTCTTAGCTTAATGGATGTGAGAGCAAGTTACTTTCATTTTATCCATTTCAGCTAGGTGATGGAATGCAACAAAAGCTGTATTGAGTATAGCACCTCTACTACTGCGATAGCTAGTTGTCCCTGAATCTGTATGCTGACCTAGCGCACCTTGTCTTCTGTTTTCTTTCCAGTATGCTCCATGATGCTCTCTGGAGCCTGGCTAAGTGTGTCTATGGCTGAGGAAGCACATTGTGACAGGGCAGGGACCAGAAAAATGACATCCAGGTTTCTGTTCAGGGTTAGTTATAGGTTTGAGCCATTGTTCTAAAGGTAGAGCTGAAATTATTTTTCCTTAAGCAATATTTGCCCATATGGGCTGTTTGCCAGTTGCTCATATAGCCTGAAGAATAGATTTGCAATTTATATTTATTGATTTTCTATTTTTTTGATTCAAAGAGTTTGTGGTTATTTGTAGAGTTTTGGATTTTGTTCAATAAATTAAATTAGACTAGTCTTGGGTTTGATTTCATATAAACCTCATTGATGTTTCTTGAAATCCTACTCAAAACTGTCTCATTTTAGAGGTTATTTTTTTAGTGGACACATAATTAGAAAGTAATAGGTTTTTTTTAAGCCAATTTTAATTGAAGTTTTGTGCATTTCATACAAAATTTTCAATCAAATCTAGACCCATGCCCCCTCCCTGCCCCCCACCCAACCAGAGCTCGTACATTCTGCCAAACTTGTTTTTCATCTTTTTCTCAGTCTCTTTTAAAATTTTCGATGCAGAAGAGTTTTCTGTTTCGAGCAGAAGTTCACCATTTCAGTCAGTTCTCTGACCCAGTCTGTTGTTGTTGTTGTTATTCCTTTCAGTTTTCATCACTCCAAAATATGCATATATGCATGCCACATATATCATGGGTTTTAGCATCTTCAGCTTATGATTGTTTTTTATTAGGCTGAAAGATGTCATGTTTGACAGGCTCCTCCTTGGCAAGCCCAAACAACCATCAGTTCTGCCCTTGTGCTCCACACTGGGATTTTCCCTTCCCATAGTAGAAAGTAACAGTGTTTTTTTTTTTTTTTTTTGGTCTTTTCAAGACAGGGTCTCCCTGTAGCCCGAGCTGTCTTGGAACTCATTCTGTAGACCAGGCTAGCCTTGAACTCACAGAGATCCGCCTGCCTCTGCCTCCTGAGTGCTAGGATTAAAGGCGTGCGCCACCACACCTGGCTAGGTTTTTTAGCTATTTTGATAGAGGCAAGATTGTGATTCTGAGAAATGTACTATTTGGCAATTAATATACTCTGCACCGATGAGTTTCTTTTTGTTGTGTTAAGATAGTTATCACACTATAGTCCAGACTGGCCTAGAACTCACTGTGTAGCCCTGGCTAGCCTTGAAATTGCAGGAATCCTCCTGACCTGACTTCCTGAGTTCTGAGATTATAGGCATGTGCCACCACCATGCCTGGCTCACTAACACAATCTTGATGGATTTATTTTACTTTCAGCTCCATTCATTTCTTTTGAAGACATGAGCCATAGTGTTGTGATAGACGCTTGTAATTCACACAGATCCCAAGGGTTTATACTCTAAAGCAACTATAGAAGGGTAAAGCAATTTCCACTCATCAAAATCTGTGCTTCTCTTCTGAGCTTCTAACTTTATTTCCACCAGTGTTCTGTAATTTTTCACAGTTGATGACTCCTTTAAGCCTCGGGGCAGCTTAGTAATGGCAAATGAGGACTGTGTGAGTTTCAGATGAGAGCCGCTGCATGTCTATAATAACTGATGAGCTTTTGGCATAGCTGTTGATTTATTTTGAGTGTATAGCCAACCAAAACCTGACACAGGATTCAGCTGTGCCTTCCCCTAGTCAGTATTTTTGTGGAGCCTCAAGGTCAGGCAGTTGCAAGTCTTATTCTATCTGTCTATCATCTATCTATCTATCTATCTATCTATCTATCTATCTATCTAGCTATCATCTATGTATCTATCATCTATCTAGCTATCTATCTATCTATCTATCTAGCTATCATCTATGTATCTATCATCTATCTAGCTATCTAGCTATCATCTAGCTATCTAGCTTTTTTAATATTTTTGGTGTTTTTGAGACAGGGTGTCCCTTTAGTCCCAGCTGGGCTGTACATCGCTCTGTAGACCAGGCTGGCCTTGACCTTACAGAGATCTACCTGCCTATGCCTTCTAAGTGCTGAGATTAAAGGCATGTGCACCATGCCCAGCTCTATCTATCTTTTTGAGACGGGGTCTCCCTATAACCTCAGCTGGCCTGGAAGTCACATATATAGACAAGTCTTATTTTATTTCATTCTTATTTGCATCTTCTGATCATTCCTGTCATAATCTACATGTCTGAAGTCTGTCATCCCCTTGTCCCCCCAGCATCCTCATTACGTCCAATTTTTGTTGTCTTTCATAGCTTGTCCTTTTTATGTCTGCACGTGAGTCACTGGGAGCGTCCACTGCATGCCGATATGTGCCCCCTGTTGCTGCCATTTCTTTCCTGTGTATGAATGTTCTTGGTTTTAATCAACTAGGACCAAACAGGCTTAGTAGAGGTTGAGAAACTAAGCACCTTTCAGCTTTTCCAAATTCATGTCAAATCGTCATTTTTCATTCTTAAAACACTAATTTTTCTGACTTTGGGGAGGTCAGTGAATTTAGGGGGAAATTGGAGAGGAAATGAGCTCGTGGGCTGGGTGTGTGTCCAGTTTGAAGTTCTTTTGTGCATCATGGGACTGTTAACTCTGTCTTGAAGCCTCTGACATGTCAGTGTTTTGCAGAAGTGGTTTGTGGTTTTGTTGGTCAGTCTAGCATGTCTGAGTGGGTAGAAGGAGAAAGTATGTATTGTTTTTTCTTGTATTTGTCCTGAGGAGCTAGAATTTGAGAATTGCAGGGTTCAGGTTTGTCCTGTCAGATCTTCATATTGAGTTACTAGTTTGAATAATAAGGATGCAGATTGCCATACTAAACTTTGAGAAGGAAATAAAGGAGCTATAAGCTATACTTATTAAAAGTAATGACATCACAAATTCTGGACACTGGATATGTATTTATTCATTTACTCATTTAGCTGCATTGGAGATTGAACCCAGGTACTCAAGAATGCTCTCCAAGCATTCTATCTGCGAGCCACAACCCCAGCAAGGGCACTAGATTTTTTTTTTTTTTGGTCTTTTCGAGACACGGTCTCCCTGTAGCCCCAGCTATCCTGGAACTCACTCTGTAGACCAGGCTGGCCTTGAACTCACAAAGATCTGCCTGCCTCTGCCTCCCAAGTGCTAGGATTAAAGGCATGCGCCACCACACCTGGCAAGGACACTAGATTTTAAAAGGGCTAGGGGAGGGTCTGGAAACTATATTAGATAAAGAATGCTTAGAGAATAACAGTATTTTACTGGGACAAGAGATTAAGTATTTTGAGGATGTGATAGCTGATAATAGCCTGCTTCATCCTGGTCCTGCAGCAAAACAATCTAAGTTGCTTTTGATTCTTTGTCACTGACACCCAATTAAAAGCCAAGTTTCAGATCTTCTAACTCCCACATGCTTTTTTTGTGACAGGGCCTCCCTGTAGTTCCAGCTGGCTTGGAACTCGTTATGTCGATCAGGCTGGCCTCAGTCTCACAGAGATTGCACCTCATGCCCAGCCCCAACATGTTTCTTAATTCTGCCCCTTTATTTATATATCTTCATTGTCCCATATGATATCAGCTTCTGAAATTAAAGTTGTGCTGCTAGAACAGCTTCCTACTCCCTGTTAATTTCTCTGTCTTCCTGACTATAACACTCCCAGAATAATTTTCCCCCAACCTACTTTTATTTATTTATTTATTTATTTATTTATTTTATTTATTTATTTTTTATGTGTATGAATGTACTGTCTGCATGTAGGTCTGTGCACCCATGTTGTGCAATGCCTCGGAGGTCAGAAGAGTGTGTCGGATTCCCCTGGAACTGGAGTTCTCCTGGAATTGGAGTTACAGACGGTTCTCAGCCGCCACGTGGGTGCTGGGGATCGAACCTGGGTCCTCTGCCAGAGCGGTTGGTGCTCTTAACTGCTAGGCCATCTCTCCAGCCCCTACTTTTATTTATTATTATTATTATCTTATGTGTATGAGTATATTGGCTGCATGTACGTAAGTGCACCCATATCGCGCAATGCCAAAGGAGGTCAGAGGAGGGCATTGGATCCCCTGGAACTGGAGATATGGAATAGTTCTTACCCACTATGTATGTGCTGGGAACCGAACCCAGGTTGTGTGCAAGAGCAGCGAGGCTCTTAATTGGTCTTTACCTTCAAGTGAGGGGATTACAGGAATACCAGCCCTCCTTAACATTGTTCAGTGGCCTCTCCCTATTAGTTGTAGGATACCTGCAAGTATCCTTTCAGTACCCAAAGGCTTTATATGATTTGGTCCCCTGCCTATATCTTAGTGTGATCTGCCAGCAGCCTCTTACTTTCTTGTATTCTGTTCTGTACATTAAATTTTTTCTTTCTTTCCTTTTTTTTCTTTTCTTTTCACAGGAAAACAGAAGCAATACAAAATGACAATAACAAAACAAAGCAATAAGAACAAAAAATAGGGGGGGAATGTCTATTTCTTATTCTGGTGAAATAATCAATTTGTGGGGCTTGGTATGTACTTCTCTTTTTTTCCTTCTCTCTTTCTTTTCTTTCTTCTTTTCCTGCTTTTTCAGGGCTACTAGAAGGATACGTGTTTACTAGCTAATCCAGGAAGCCTTGAGTTCTCAGCTGAGAAAAAGTCTGGTTAATTTGGGGGGAGGTCTCATCCCTAAACTGCCTAGTCAATTTCTAGCTCCTGTTTGGTTATTACCTTCTGAAAAGGGTCACCCCAATCACCAGAAGGGAATCAGGATGCCAACCGCTGAAAATGGACGTTGGGTGTGGCAATTGGGGTATCCCCCATTCAGAGGGTCTATCTAAAGGACCCCCAAAATGATAACTATACAGGGAAAAAAGTGAAGTGAAGGCTGGAGTAGTTAGGTACATGATCTAGGCAGGGGGCCACGAGAAGTAAGAACAGGGTGAATTCCAATGTCTAACTTAAAAGTCCATTATAATTTCTTTTTTTTTTTTTTATCTTTTTGAGACAAGTTCTCCCTGTAGCTCTAGTTGTCCTGGAACTCACTCTGTAGACCAGGCTGGCCTTGAACTCACAGAGATCCGCCTGCCTCTGCCTCCCAAGTGGTAGGATTAAAAGCGTGCGCCACCACACCCGGCTTAGAATTTCTTGACAAGGGGTTTCAAAGTGTCCATTTATTAGGTTTCTCCTTCTGTTCATTTGGACATGATATCTGGACTCAGGATCTGCTTTTTGGGCTTTTTAATAGTCAGGATGTGAGTTTCCACATAGATGCTAGACAGAAAGAGGAAATTTTATTATTGAGCATTAATTAATAGCAACAGTGGACTTCTCCTTTGGCTGCAGGTGACCCTACTCTGTCAATGAAGGCCAAGATCTAAGAGTTTTATGCCTGTTTAACATTATTTCATATAACTTTTACGCCCAATATGTGGAGGCACAATTTTTCAGGCTTTAAAAGAAATATATTGACTTGGTTATACTTTTTGGGGGGTGCTTAAGTCCCACACAATTAGCCTAGATTAACCAAACTTTGTTTTCTTAAGGTCATTTGAGGTTCTGGTTTTCAGGTGGCACTTGAGTTTGGGGGGGGGTGCACTCCTGGCTCCTTCTGGCTTCTGGCCATTCTTAACCAATTCCATCTACCAAGGACAAGGTCAGGTCTTGCTACACAGGGCTTCCGTTTGGGGCATAAAGCGACTTTCCTCCATATTGAGCTTTCTCTTTATAGACTGGACACTGGCTAGGGTTCTGTTGGTGGATCTCTAAGACCTCCTTGCACAGGAAGCCTGGTGACTCACAGTTGCAGAGCATTTTAAGAGATGCCCCTGTACAAAATCCCCTGGGACCAATTGACCTCAGAGGGCAAGGAACAAAATTGTCCCTTAAATTCCTTGGCTGAATTGGTATGGGCCTTAGGTATGGGCATTAAGGATCCAAAAAAGTTGTTATACCAATGTGGTACCTTTAATTACTATATCATATTTAGATAAAACCTGAAGAAAAGCCTAAGAAGCCTTGCATAAATGTTGACTGGAAGAAATTCAATACCATAGGATAAGCAGGCAAAGCCTATAAGAGAAATTTAAATAATTTTAGGCATATCTTAAATGTAAACAATTTACTACAAACAGAAGTAGTCTCTTTACTTTCCCAAACCCCATATCCTGGTTTGTAGTTTTCCAATAATAGGGAACATACCTGTTGACCAGAATTAAGCTGAAAATATTTACCAAGTCCGTCCAAACTTTACTGTCTCCTTTTGGGGTGCATGCTACTAGTTCAGGGAAGTAAACATAGCTTTTCTTTCTTTCTTTCATTTATTTTAATTTTTTTAGCTTTTCGTGAGTCAAGTTATCTTGAAATGGGCAGAACAGATATCAAAAGTAACACTTAAATAATAGAGACCAAAAAATAACTTTCAGTAGTCAAAGGTAACCCATTACTTGTCTATGCCCCTTTAATCCGAATCTACAACTGAAAGTCCAGTACAAGCCAGGAATGGACTGAAAACCAACCACAACCCTGTGTGGTTAGAATCCCATCTAGAACATTAGTAAACTGGCTTTAATGTTTATACCATTCCATTCTAGAAACATTTAACCACTTCAATCCAGTACAAGAATCCTATTTTCTACTAAGCTTTGCAATATTTATGCCCATTCAGCTGATCGGGGCAGTTTCCCCAAACACATGACCACAAAATAAAAACCTTAAAGTGACCCTACAAGTCCCGGGGCCAGCTCTGGACAACCCAATCTTTCCAGATATTCAGAAATGCACAACATAGGCCTGGCAAAAAGCCTGTCTATCTGCCCTAAAGATGTTCTACCTAGTGATCAAATGTCCCCCCCACAAAACACAACCCAAAGGCCTTGAATTCTATTTTATCTAGTATTGGCATAGCTACTCTTTTCTTTCTTTCTTAGTGCCATTTACTTGTATTTTTTACCCTCCTTTCACCTTGAGATAATATCTTTAAAAGTGAGATAAGTTTCTTGGAGACAAGAGGAAAAAAAAAGAGATGACTTTTGTTTCTTAATCCATTCTAGTAGTCTGTCTCTTAATTGGAGAATTCATTCCATTGATATTTAAAACTGTTGAGAGAATTGAGAGAATTAAATGGCTTCCTAATTCTGACAGAACTGATAAAAAGTTGCTTCCAATCATTTTGATTTCTAGTACATACTTATCCTAGGTTTCTAGTACATTCTTACCCTAGGTTTTTATTTCCATAGTGGTAGTATTATTTGTTTTCTGGTGTTGATTGGTTATAGTCATCCCTGCCCTCCACTCTTTGTATTGCTTGAAGTATTCTCCGCAGGCATGGTATATTAGAGAGGAATTCTTTCAACTTATTTATATCATGGAACATTTTCCTTTCTCCTTCAATTATAATGGACATTTTTTCAGGGTAAAGTACTCTGGGTTGGCATCTAGTCTTTTAGAACCTGGAATATTTTGGACCAGACTCTTGTTTTTTTTTTNCACTCTGTAGACCAGGCTGGCCTTGAACTCACAAAGATCCACCTGCCTCTGCCTCCCAAGTGCTAGGATTAAAGGCGTGCACCACCATGCCCAGCAAGACCAGGCTTTCATCATCTGCATTGAGAAATCAGCTGCAATTCTGATAGGTTTTCCTCCATAGGTAACTCGTTGCTTTTCTTTTGCAGCCCTCAGTATCCTTTCTTTGCTTTGAACATCTAGTGTTTTTACTATGATATGGCATGGAGAATTTCTTTTCTGGTTCTGTCTGCTTGGAGTTCTATATGTTTCTAATACTTATATAGGTATCTCTTGCTTTAATTTGGGAAATTTTTCCTCTAAAATTTTGTTTTTGAAGACCTGGGCCATATCACCATCTTGTGAGTCTTCTTCCTCTTCTATCCCTATAATTTGTAGGTTTGGTCTTTTCATAGTATCCCACAGTTCCTGGTTATTCCATTCTTGTGTTTTTTTAAAAAATTTTCATAATCTTTACTTGATTTATCCAGTTCTTCCATATTGTCTTTCAATCTTGATATTCTATTTTCTACTTCATCCATTCTATTATTAAGAGTTTCTCTCATCCTTTTCCAAGTTGTTTGTGGAATGTTCCATTTCTTTTTTCATTTCAACTTTAATTTTCTTCAATGTTTCTATATTTTTTTGTAATTTCATTCCACAATTTATCATTGTCCTCTTTCAAATTATCCCTGTCTTCTTTTAGATCCCAGACTTCCTTGTTTATAAGCTCCTTAAAGTCCCTCAACTCCTTAATTTCTCTAATCATATTCATAATTGTTCATTTGAGATCTGTATCCTGAGTTATATCCAAGGGGTCTTCATTAGAAGGTACTCGAATAGGGGTATTAGTGTTTGGTGGAGATCCACCTGAGTCTTTCATTGAGCTTTAGGCATTTGGGTAGCCTCTGTTGAGAGTGGTTCCAATGTGAAGCCTAGGTGCTTATTGAGCAGACAACTGATGTTGGTTATACTCTTCAGGTGTTTGTTGATGTCCTAATTGATGCATAGGTGTGGACGCTCTAGGCTCCAAAATCTCAACTCTGTCCTCCCTCATCCAACCAGCAAACAGTTTGTCCAGTGGACTAAGCCATGCAATACCCAAGCTGTCCCAGATCCCCCAAGGCCTGTAAAACCTGCACCCCGAGGGCCCTAGGCACCCCCGGTCCTGTGGGCTGAAAGGTCACAATGCTTCTCCTGCAATGCAGCAGGAGTTCTCCACATCCAAGTGGGGTGAACCCCAATCACTCACTGGTTAGCTGTACTCACAGAACCACCTTACACCACCCTTAATCTCCCAACCGATCCTCCAGGGCCAGGGCCAGGGCCAGGTGACAAGGTCTGTACCTGGGTTCAGCAGGAGAAACCGCTCAGCTGACACTAGGGCTTTCCCTTTTGTCTCCTGACGGCCCCAGGCAATGTCTATAGCGCCAAAATGAGGTCCCTAAGGATTCAGATGCCCTCAGACCACTTCTGAGGCTTCTGAATGCTCTTGGGGGCCCCAAAGTCCCCCTCCCCAACTTTACCCTTAGCTGCTAAGAATGCACCCACGACCTCGGGAACCGTGATCTTGGAAAAGCCAAAAAATTTTAATTTAATGTGTATAAGTGTTTTGCATGCATGTAAATAAGTGTGCACCATGCTTGTCTACTGCCTATGAATGCAAGAAGAGGGCATCAGATTCCTTGGAACTGTAGTTAAGGACGGTGTCACTTGCCATGTGGGTACTGAGAAATGAACCCAAGTCCTGTGGAAGAGCAGTAAGTGCTCTTAACCATCGAACCATTTCTCCATAGTCCCTATGAGTCCTGTGCATTTTATAGTGTCATGTAATATTGTCCTTTCTGTCTGGGATGCTTTTTCACACACACACACACACACACACACACACACACACACACACACTCACACTCACACTCACACTCCTTTGGACTTAAATTCTCACTTCCCCAGGGAAAACTTTGTGAGCGCCCCACTTGTCTCAGTGCACTGGGTCACCCTGTCAGGATCTCCCCTGGCATTTTTCTTCAGTGCAATTTTGACAGTATTAATTGAAAGTGTTATTAAGTCATTGTGAATATGATTGTGATTTCTAGAGACTGTTTTGGTTACTGGTATATTCTCAGCAGCTAAGACTGTAGACACTCAGTAAATATTTGAGTAAGTACATGAATTGATAAAACTTCTGCAGTAATGAAAATCTGGTGTTGAAGAATAGAAAAAATGCTCAGTTGTAGGCAGTGGAGAAAATTGCAGGAGCAGAGAATAACAAAAGTAAATGCATTGTGCGCAAGGTTCTCAGACTACAGAGATCAAAAGAATTTGTGAAATAAGGAGCTGGTAGATAGGTAGGTGGAATGGCTGTAGTAGTACTTGGATATTTCCTTGTAAGATTCTGTAGCTGCTGTTGAGTCACTGATACTTGGAAGAGGGAGTATAAAAACTGAAGTTTTATGGAGGCTGAATAAGGATCTCAGATAAGAGTTTGGATAATAGGAGCACAAGATCAGTTAGCACAATAGAATACTGTCCCAGAAGAAGAAATGACACAGTGAGACCAAGTCAGGTCAAAGGGGGTGGGGGAGGGCAGAGATAAAACGGTTAAGACATGCGGCACATATCTATAGTCCAACTATCCAGGAGGGCGAGGCGGGAAGACCATTTGAGCCTGGGATTTTCAGACTGGCCTGGCGAACAGAGCGAGGCCTGGTCTTTAGAGAAAAACGAAGGAACCAAGAGAAAATTAAGAGTTAGGTCAACAGAAAGGCAGTGAAAGCCTGAGATGGATTGAGGAAGAAATTAGAAAGAAAGAGGAGAACTTGAGGAAACACAGGAAAAGAGGGGTGTCATTTATCAGAATTGGAAGTTTTAGCATGAGGAAAGACAGGCTCCAGTTTCAAGTGGGAGAAGGCAGAATGGCTGGTTAATCCCAGGGCTTCATGCATGGTCAGGTCTAGCCTTAGATGCTTAGAGGTAGGTGTTTGAAACCAAGAATTCAATAGTACTACCTTGAGAACTACTGAGAAGACCAGTGGCCTGAGCCCCAGCACCTGCACCTTCCAGCAGAGCAGCCCTTCCCGGACTGGGCAAGAAACCTTCTTGCTCCCCTTTGTCTTTATCCATTCCATACTAGGTCTTAGCTAAAAGGCCAGAAGTTGTCTATTCCAGAATAAAATCTTGGCTTGGCTTTGGCATAACTAAAAGGCTCATTAAAGTCCATTCCTCATACAAAAGATCAATCTGTCCTCAAAGGTAAATTCTGCCTTCACTTCTGCAGAAACCAGAAAACATTTTGGAAGCTTCCAAATACCATTATATTCTCATAGCCAGAAAGGTTTCCTAATGGTTTTAGAATGTTGAGGTTCTATTTGGCAGTGACAATCAAGATTTTTTTTTTGAGACAGGTTCTCCCTATATCCCCAGCTGGCCTGGAATTCATTCTGTAGACCAGGCTGGCCTTGAGCTCACAGAGATCTGCCTGCCGCTGCCTCCCGAGTGCTGGGATTAAAGGCGAGCCCCACCACGCCCAGCTTAAAGACAGTTCTTTTTTTTTTCAATGCTGCGGTCAGAAGAGGGTGTCAGATTCCCTTGGAACTGGAGATAAAGACAGTTCTCAGCTGCCATGTGGGTGCTAGGAATTGAACCCGGGCCCTCTGCAAGAGCAGTTGGTACTCTTAACTACTAGGCCATCTCTCCAGCCCAAGACAGTTCTTATCTGCCATGTGGGTGTTGGGAATCAGCTGCCATGTAGGTGCTGGGAACTGAACCCGGGTCCTCTGCAAGAGCAGTCAGCACTCTTAACCATTGAGCCATCTTTCCAGCCCAACAATCAAGATTTTTAACTTTCAGGGCTGGGATGGAACCCAGGGCTTCATGTGTGCCATGCTCTACTGTTGAACTATATTCTCACCCTCATTAACTGTGTATTTGACTCTGCAGTTTGTTTTACTTTCAAAAGGCTCTGTTATAGTCATGTTCACACAGATATATAAGGCAGCATGGATTACAGTATTAAAAATTAGGGGCTGAGGGGGCTGGAGAGATGGCCTAGTGGTTAAGAGCACCGACTGCTCTTGCAGAGGACCCAGGTTCGATCCCCAGCACCCACATGGCAGCTGAGAACCGTCTTTAACTCCAGTTCCAGGAGAATCTGACGCCCTCTTCTGACCTCTGCCGTATTGCATGACACAGGTGCACAAACCTACATGCAGACAGTACATTCATATACATAAAAAATAAATAAAAAAAATTAGGGGCTGGGTGTGGTGGTGTAAATCTGTAATGCCAACACTCAAGGGGATGAGGCAGGAGGGTTGCTACAAGTTTAAGTCCAGCCTGCCCTATATAACAATACCCTGTTTCAGCAAAACAAAACAAAATAAATTATTTAAATGTACATTGACCAGGAGATGACTGAAGAAATACATTATGGTCTAACTTGGAATACTATGTAGCTCTTTACAAAAGTAAGGTCTTAAATATGTTGTGTACTGACATGAGTCGATCTCTGTGACCTGTCAGAAAATGAAAATAGTGTATGTCTGTGGATGTTTGAGTTGTGAACATGTGTTTGTCAAATATGCATGGAAGGAAGCCTGGAAGGATACAGACTGAAAATATTAACAGTGGTTACTTACTTCTGGATAGTGGAAGCGGAAACGATACAGAAATGTCAAAAGAAGAAAATTACAACTTTTTATAAACTCAAGAGTTGAGGATGTGACTCAAGTGGTAGAGTACCTGCCTAGCACCGACCCCCCCCACATCGTCCCCCTGAGTACTACAATTTATTTTAGAAACCATGTGTTAGATTTGTAATTAAAAAATATTTCTTATTTTTATTTTATGTGTATGAGTATATTGCTTGTATGTATGTAAGTGCACCCATGTCGTGCTCTGCCCACGGAGGTTAGAGGAGGACCATTGGATCCCCTAGAGCTGGTACAAGTTGCTGTTAGTCACCATGTGAGTGCTGGGAATCAAACCTGGGTCCTTTGCAAGAGCAATCAGTGGGCCATCTCTCTAGCCTGTTTTGTAGTTTTTTTTTTAAAGTGTAAACTCATCAGCTTTTTTTGCAGGCACACTGAGCAATGGTTTCTTTCAAATTCAGCATTCCTGTAGGATTTGCTATTGTATTGTCAAATTTTATTTTGGGAGCTTTCCAACCTCTTGCCCTGCCTTCCCATTGAAACTTTCTGCATGATCCTTGCCTTGCGTTTTCTCAGAACAAACCCAAACTGAATTCTGTAAGTGCAGACCAGCAGTTTCAGGCTTGATGGGCAATCAGTCACCTGGGTGCTTGTTAGAGGCAAGCTGGGCTCTGTTCCATAGTCTCTGATTTAATATGTCAATGGCTGGGTAGGGGGCGTTTCCAGAATTCTGATCTTTTAAAGGCATGCCATGGTCCCTGAGCAACGCTCTTTCTGTACTGTTTCTGGTTGTGCCTCTCCTGGCTTCTCTCACTCTCTCTCTCTCTCTGTGATTAGCTGTTGGTAAAAGGGAAGGAGGAAGCAAGGGGTGACTCATCGTGGATATCTTTGTGGGTCACAAATGGTTCATCTGAATGGGAAAAATGAATAAAGTGCACTTTAATAGACTTGCAATTGTAGTAATAGATGGTGCTTCTTTAAAGTAGCCTATTTGAAGTAGGCCCTCTCAGTTAGAAGGCTGGTCAAGTGGCTTCCTACGCAGTGACTTAGGCCTAAGAGGTACCCTCCAAATCATGACTACTTTACTGGTAAGTGGAAGGGAAGGAAAAATCTTGTGAGGTCACAGACTTCAGTTTTTTTTTTTTCAAGAGAAGTTTAAAAAAAAGGGGGGGGGTGGAGAAATGGCTCAGCGGTGGTTAAGAGTGGCAACTGCTCTTGCAGAGGACTCAGGTTCGATTTCCAGCACCCACATATGGCTGAAAACCATTTTAAGCAGGGGGTGGTGGCGTGCTCCTTTAATCCTAGCATTCGGGAGGCAGAGGCAGGAGGATCTCTTGAGTTTAAGGCCAGCCTGGTCTACAGAGTGAGTTCCAGGCCAGCTGTGGCTATAGGGAGACCCTGACTCAAAAAAAAAAGAGAGAGAGAAGTTTTGTCCCAGAGAAATGATCATACTTTTTTGTTGGAATGATTTTCTTCTTTGTTGCATACAAAGTCTGTTAACCAGTCTGGGATATAGTTTAGTGGGAAGGAGCTTGCCTAGCATGCCAAACTCAGGTTCTAGCCCCAGCATTGCAGATCTGTTAACCAGATGCCTGTTGTGGGTTATTAGCATCCCCAAAGGGTGTTTAAGAATGCAAACATCAGTTGCTCCCAACAGTTAACCTCTAGAACCAAAGTCAGTGGAGGGTACTCTGTAACCACCTTTCAGCCATCAGTCAAAAGAACCATTAGCTCTGTTAGTTTCATAACAGATGCTTCCTTTTGGACACAGTTTTCTAAATTGTTCCTCATTGACTCAACAGTCATTTAGTATGGGCTATTCTGTGCCTCGTGGTCATTAGCTAACTGTACAAATAGAAGCCAGAGACTGGTAAGGAACCAGAAGGCCAAGAGATTCATCTGAGTAGGAAACATGAATAAAATACAATATAACAAACTCCTTAAAGCTATAGGTTTGTTCTCTTTCTGTACTGTTATTTTAATTGGGCCTTCTGGCTCAGAATTATCCACCTTGGATTTGGAGCTTTGAGGAAATGGTGGTTTGGTGGTTGTTTTTAAAGGACTTTTTAAGAAATGTAGTTAGTTACTAGGCAACTGCTGTGACCTGCTACTGAGTTAGAGGTCAGTGGGCAAGTCCACTCTAAACATAAGCAAGTTTCAAGAGGGGAAACAGCTTCTGGATAGATTGGATGGAATTTTGGTTTGGTTTTCTTATTTAATTTTTTTTGAGGCAGGTTCTTACTATGTAGTGCTGGCTGACCTGGAACTTACTATATAGACCAGGCTGGCTTCATACAGAGATCTGTCTGCCTTTGCCTCTATCTAGAGTGCTAGAATTAAAGGCATGTACCTCCATGCCAGGTAGCTTTGTTGTTGTCGTTGTGTGATTTTAGGGTTGTGTTGTGTTTGTGCTGTGTTGAGACAGAGTCTTACTCAATATTCCAGGCTGGCCTTGTGTCTTAGCCTCCTCAGTGCTGTGGTTACAGGTATGAACCACCACACTAGACTTTTCTAGGTTTTGTGTATAGTTCTTTATTGTCCCGGAAAAAGGACTACCTGGTCAAATGTCTTGTGTGCGAGCTTCTTCCGTAGTGAGTGAACTGGAAGGAGGGCCTGCAAGGAAGGAGCAAGAACGGATCTCTGCCCTGGGTTAGAGGCCAAGTGTTGAGGTGGGGCCAGTGCCCCGTCTCTCTGAGCAGCCCAGACCTTCTATGACAAATCAGTCACCACCCTCTACATTTAGATTAGGACACCTTATTGATATTGATGTGTTGCTTTGTAACCCTCCGAACAAGGACATTGTCCAACTGTTGTCTCTTCCTCCTCCCCCAGCATTTAATGGGTGAGTCAGTGACTCAGCTGCTTCCTCCAGGATTGTAGGGATAGGAGTAGGTAATGAGGACAAATCACCATAACACCCAGTGCGTGATGAATGAAAGAACACATGAATTTAACCAGTTGGCTTCATTGATAGCACAGTGAAGCAAAAAAAAAAAAAAAAAAAACTTTGTTGAGAAGAGGGTTTGTATTTGCACAACTTCTAGCTCCACTCCGTCCCCACCAGGTTTCTAGGCATTTCCCTTTTCACCCAGCTGAAGGTCAGGTTGCTTTGCCCAGGGAGCTGAGGGAGGCGAGAGGAGGGCAGGTGTTGGAGCAGGTGTTTTGTTTTCTCCCGCAGAGTCGCACAGTCTAGGTAGGGATGCTTCTTGCCAGCCCCTCTATGGTGCATGAAAGTGCTGTTGTGGAAAATTTTCCCCAGGAAGTGTTTGGGCTTTTTTTTTTTTTAAGCAGTCGCCTGACCTTTGACTTCTATAAATTTTCACTGTGTTTAAACTTGTCAGTGACATATGCCATGTCTCCTGCCATAGCTACATCCTGTGTCTCTGCTGTATTGCATTTTATACAGCAATTATAGACCTAGAAAATGTTGTGTAATGTCATCTCTGTATGTGGTAAATATGAATATCATATTTTTTTAAATAAATATTTTTTTAATATTTTATTTTGTAGTCGTATGAATGTACTGTCTGCATGTAGGTCTGTGCACCCATGTCGTGCACTGCTGTGTAGGTCAGAAGAGGGCATCGGATTCCCCTGGAACTGGAGTTAAAGACGGTTCTCAGCTGCCATGTGGGTGCTGGGGATTGAACCCGGGTCCTCTGCAAGAGCGGTTGGCGCTCTTAACCGCTAGGCCATCTCTCCAGCCCCGATGAATATCATATTTTAAACATGCTAGGGGACTTTCATAACAAAGGTGGGCGTGGTGGCACATGCCTTTGATCCCAGCACTCAGAAGCAGAGGCAGGAGGATCTCTGTGAGATCAAGGCCAGCCTGATCAACATAGCAAGTTCCAAGCCAGCCAAGAGCTACATAATGAGACCTTGACTCAAAAAATTGTGTGGCTAGCTAGAGTTAATTTTCCTAAGTCAGATTTTTATTAAATTGGACAAGAATGTATGGCTGGATTTCTAGACTAAGAAGTCTGTGTTGGGTTGTGGGAATGGTCTCAAGGCTTCAAGACTGGGCAGGGAGTAATGGTCGAGTCCCTTGACTCTGTGGTTGTAGAGGGGAGGGGTGTCAGTAGGCTCTAGGCTTGGGACAGTTTATTGTTTAATGTTTAATTGGTACTGAAGCCAAAAAGGTTAGTAGGGAAGTGACTCAGGAGAGATTTAGATTGAGCACTCCTCAAATGATTGTAGTTTGTTTCTTTTTAGACTTTGTACCTGGATCCAGTATCTCCCCACTAAAAAAACAGTCACTCCTTACCTAACAGTGATTGAACAGCGTCTGGTCCCTTCCAGCCCCTGCCCTGTGTCTCACGGCCATCTGTTCTCCACTGCCTGCATTTTGGGGAGTCTCCTTGCCCATCTGCTCTCCTTGGGCCTGAGTGCCTGCCTGCTCGAAAGATTTAGAAAGGCTGCCCCAAACCTTTTTCCAGTTGTTATTTTTTTTTAAGGGTCACAGATTTTGAGGCAGATAAAAGCTGTTTCCCTTTGACATGCTCAAATGCTAACTCCTTTTTTCAGGTGCTTTCTTTCCTTTCATTAGCTGCAGGGAGGATCTGTCCATCTTTCTCAGCTTGGGGGAGGGACTCTGCTTATCAAAGCAAAGATTCCGCCAGCCCCAGCCGCTTTGAAGCCAAGTGGCCTTCTGGCTGTGTGGCCGCAGGCGTGCTGCCCTGGGGAGCTCCTTGGGTTCATTCTCTTCCTGTCTTTTCCCTTGTCTCCCCAACAGAGTACAGTCGCTTTGAATCCAAGATCCATGACTTGCGAGAACAAATGATGAACAGCAGCATGAGTTCTGGGTCTGGGTCCCTCCGAACCAGTGAGAAGAGGTCCTTGTATGTCAGGTAAGTTGCCCCTCTGAGCTCCAGGTTCAGTGCTGGGTGAGGGCTGTTGGGTGCCGCTCAGCCCTTGTCTAACTGGTAGGGTGGGGAGTGTGTACTCCCTGCATGAAAATAACACTTTGCACTGTGTGCTCAGGTTGTGTATTTTATGGTCAGTATATATCCTCCCTTTTGTGAGCTGGCTTGTTCCTTTTTGCTCATGAATGACTCAGTATGGGAAAATTTCAGTTTGCTGTAATTGTAAAAGATTGTCAGGTGATTCAAATAACACTTGAATGTTCAAAGTACATTGCTTGGAATCTATGCTTTGAGGGGCAAACTTGGCACCCCCCAACCCCTTCCACATGTGCATAATAGACATCAGGGTTTGTGTCTGAGCCTACCAACTATCACAGTGTTCTGGGTCAGGGCCTCTTAAGAGACCAAAGAGCTGACAGGTTGCTTCATTCTGGGAATTTCATTGGGAGTCTTGTCCCAGCCCCTCAGCTGCATTGTCTGTTGTGTGAAACATGGGACAGGAGGGTGTATGTTCCCTAAAAAGAGAGGCAGGGGACAAATTTTAACTTTGCACTTCTTAGTGCTGAGAGTTATTTGGTGATATTGTCCACAGCTCTTGAAAGAGAGAGCTATTTGGTGATATTGTTGACAGTTGAGCTTCTGACCCTTGAAGGGGTCCAAGTACAAACCTGCAATTGGTGGAGTGATGAGGGAACACTTAGAGTTAGGGATAGTTTCCTTCTTCCTGCCCTTGCTTGGCTCTTGGGCAAAACTCCAGCAATCTCTGGTCACTGGTACATTCTATCTCTCCAAGGGCAAAGGCCTTACAGAAAGGTGCTGGAATTATTCCCAGAGCCAGAAGGAGCTCCAGCCCTGCTTAATGCTTGCATGTAGGGTTGTCTCTACTGGTTGAACTTTTCCTGGTGGCCTCTGCTACTTGCTGAGGGTGGGGAGGGGGAGGGTAGTTGCCTGGTAACCTGACAATTGCTGTGTCCTTGGGGTGTGAAATGACGATAGCTAACTGATGTCAATGCTAATTGCAGTTCTCACAGTGCTTGCTTTTCTCTCTCCACAGTTGGTAGTCCCTGACCCTTCTGCGGGGAGTCGGCCTGGGGAGCCCCCTCTGTGCATCTGAGGCCCGCTAGAACCCTTTGAGGTCTTTTCTAAAGTGAACCCTCCACTCATTGTGGGAGGAGAGCATTTGCTGTGTTTGCTTCCTGCTGTCAGGGGAGAAGGGTAGAGAGGCTGGCAAGGCCCAGCCGTCTTTCCAGTCCCTCTTCCTGGAAAAGAAAGGCCGGTTGGCTGTCACTAAAGCCCTTGCTCAGGGTCTGCAGCCTAGCCAGTAGGCCACTGAAGGGGAAACCAGAAACGTTCTGTCACCCCCCAAAGTGGGCAATACTTGTGTGACTTGGTCAGAATCATTCCGTTCCCATGCTTCCAGCCCCCGCAGATGTGGCACTCCAGTGTGCGTGGGAAGCTGCTCTTTAGGCAAGACAGTTTCTTCAGAGGGCTTTATTTTTAGATTTCTCCTCTCCGCCTATCCTTTGCTAGTGCCGTCCCTGCCCAGGCAGGGGAATTGGGCACTGTCTTCATCTGGAGCACCCTTCTGTGGCTCAGGCAAGGGATCTACTCAGCCTGGCTCTGGGGAGGAAAGGAAAGGCCTGAACTCAGTTTCTAGTGAATCAATTTTATATAATGTGCCTTTAGTCTTGTCCTCTGTGTCCTCTGAAGAAAATAGATATGGTTTAGAATAGGAACTGCTGGTGATCACTAGCCTCAACCAGGGGAAATAATGTTTTATGATTACAGCTGTGAGCTGAGCCCCTTTCCTGGGTTAACCCCTGTATCGGAATTTCGCTTGCTCTCCTCTTTTCCTGTTTTTGGGCTTTCCATTCTATTCTAGGTCTGTTTCTTCTGTATGTTCACATACTGCTTTCTTCTTTTTGTGTGTTTGTCCCTGGGAGTGTTGGGGCTTAAACCCAGGGCCTCACCAGGGCTAGAGTGCGCATGCTAGAAAAGCACTCTACCACTGAGCTGCATTCAATCCCTTTTTATGTATTTATTGTTAATTTGAAAATCAGTCTCACTAAGTTGCCCAGGCTGGCCTTGGACAAACTCTGTCCCTGTCAGCTCTTGAACTTGTTATCCTCTTGCCTCAGCCTTTTGAGTATCTGAGATTATAGGCGAACACCACTAGTCCCAGTTTGTTTCTTCCATTCTTAAAACTGGGCAAATGTAGGCTTAACAGAGGAAAACAGTTTATTTTTTGCATGCACACATGTGCACATGTGTGTGAGCGTGCACTCGCATATTCATGCACTTCTATGTAAGTTAGAGGTTAGTCTCAGGAGCCATCCACCTTGTTATTTGAGACCTGGGGTTCACTGATTAGGCTAAGCTGGGGATTCTCTTGTCTCTACTTCTGCAGCCCTGAGATTCCAGGCATACACCACCATGTCTGACATTTTTATGCAGGTGCTGGAGATTGAACTCTTGCTTACACTGCAAACACTTTACTGACTGAGACACCTATTTCCCCTGTGCCAAGAACAAGGTTCTTTACTGTTAGTAGTGTTGTTCAGGAAATGTTATACCAGGCAGTGTTACCCCCTAAAAATATGAACACAAGAGTATCATTTGCAGAAGCCTGTCTTCCTGGGAAATGTTGCAGTCGACCAGTCGTCCGTACTCCGTGCTGCTGCTGCTGCTGCTGCTTCTACCGTTTCCTCAGTGGCCTGGCAGGATGTGAGCACTAGTTTTTCAGCTTGGTGATGTGGTTGAGAAAGCCAACTCTGTCTGGGAATAACGGTGACCTCTTAGGCATCAGGTTCAGTGACTGGTTCGCTGTTTCTCTGACACGGGCCTGACTTCTTCAATCACATGTGTTTCTCTAAGTTCCTTTGTCACTGGAGGGGTTACACAAGAGCCTGGGGAACCATTTGCTCAGATGTTGCAGAGGGTTGAAGCGAGATCGACAATCTGGGCCTGATCTGCTCAGAAGCTTCAGTGGTATGCTGCTGTCTTCAAGTTAAAGGGAGCACACATTTAGGTAACTGTCATCTACTGGGCATGGTGGCCTTTTTTTTTTTTTTTTTTTAAATGCTGGTTTTTTTTTTTNTGTCCTGGAACTCACTCTGTAGACCAGGCTGGCCTTGAACTCACAAAGATCCGCCTGCCTCTGCCTCCCAAGTGCTAGGATTAAAGGTGTGCACCACCACGCCCGGCTTTAAATGCTGTTTAAAATCTTTTTGATAATGCTGTCTTATGACTCCCATTTTGTAGATGAGAAAACTGAAGTAGACAACTGAGAAATTCCCAAATGAGAATTTGAACTGGGTTGTACTGACCATAAAGTATGATTCTCCCAGCATTTCCTCAGCTTGCTGATTGATAGAAATTAGTTGGAGTGCTAGTAAAAAACACACACCTAGGCCTCTCTTCTAGAGATTCAGGTCTCCAGGCCTGGTGAATTTTTTATTTGTTTTAATTTGTTTGTTGTTTGGTCCCCCAGCCCCAGGACTCAGGGTTGGACCTAGGCCTCACACGTGCTAAGCAAGTACTCCATCACTGAGCTGTATTTTCATGCCCACCCCCCTTTTTTTTTTCCCTTTTTGACACACGGTCTCACTGTGTAACCTAGGCTGACCTTGTTCATCAAATGATCCTCCCACCTCAGCATCCCAAGTACCTAGATTATAGACCTGTGCTACCAGGTCTTGTACAAAATGTGTTTTTAACAATCTGATTCCTCACAAATGACCACTTGATGCCGGGATTGACACTTGTAGACCTGGAACACTGAATCATCATCCTCACTTTACTTCTATCCTGGGGAAGGCAGTTGAGTGCAGTGCTAAGAGCCTGGGCAGATTGCTGGGGTAGATTCATGGAAGCAGCAGTGTGGTCCCTGCCCCTCTGTAGCTTGCTGTCCACTGAGAGGACAGCTCTGGTCAAGGGAAGGCATCCTTTTCAGTTTGGGTTTCATGTCGAATTCTTGTTGCTGTTGGCTCCTCTCGGGCGTTCTTCTTCCTACCTCTTCGTATCTGTCTCCCTCTGTTGTTCATGGGTTTGCAAAGCTATTTTGAAGGAGGTAACTCCCTCTTACTGCTGCACAGAGGCCATAGCAGGTGAAATACTGGGGAGCTGAAGCTTTACTAACCATAGGGGTGGTGGGATTTTGGAAGAGGAGCAGGAAGAAGGAAAGATAATAGTCTCTGGAAAATGAAAATTGGTTTTAAAGCCACCAGGAACTTAATGAGAAAGGCCTTCTCATTCTTCAGCACGCTAGAATCATGTCTTATGGGATGAGCATGATGAGCAGAGCCCTCTGTGTACCCAGCCTAGGGCTTTGGCTCTGCTTGCTGCAGTGTCCACTGGAAGAAACTGCAGAAATCATCTCTCTCATGCCTCTGGCTGAGATTAGAGTGGCGGAGTGTTTGATTCACACCATTTGCATGTGAAGGCAGGCACAGCTACTGGGTAGGTTTGATTTTATAATCTAATAATGAATAAGTGAAAAGAATGAATAAATGAAAGACCTTGGTTTCTAAAAGTTGCCAACTGGTTCAATAGTGCAATTTTAGAAGTAGCTTTTTTTTTTTGGTCTTTTTGAGACAGGGTCTCCCTGTAGCCACAGCTGTCCTGGAAGTCACTCTGTAGATCAGGCTGGCCTTGAACTCACAAAGATCCGCCTGCCTCTGCCTCCCAAGTGCTAGGATTAAAGGTGTGTGCCACCACGCCCGGCAGAAGTAGCTTTTTAAAGTCTGTTTGGCCTTACCTGGTGCATTCTTTGTAGCCTCAGGACAGCATTCTGACAGTTGGCGAGTGCTGGCCTCCTGGCCACCTGTCCTCCTGGCTCGTCACCTGCCAGTCTTCCCACTTCATAAAGGAAATCATATTAGGAATCTTTAGTCTTGGTTCCATGAAACACTGTCAAAAATACCAGCTTGGTCAGTACTGAAGACTGGAGAGTGCTGCTTTTTGTCAATAGCAACGTGCTTTGCCCAGGCTGGTATTTGGTGAAGGCCCACTTGGTTGATTCATTAATAACCTTTAGTAGTAGATAGAGATGCTAATAAGGCAGTATTGGCAGGCTTTACTGCCTGACAGAACTGGGGGGGGGTAATTTGTTTTTTTTATAGGGATGGGGATTAAATTTAGGGTCTCACACATACTAGGCAAGTGTTCTGCCATTGAGCTATACATGCAGGCCCAGTCATATGTCTGGTAAAAGCACCAATAATGTATGTAAGTAGTCAGTGCTACCAGAGAGTGGGGCCATTCCCTGCATTAGTGCCTGCTGGAACTCCCTGTTTTCCCAAGCACTAGTGTTGGAAGTCACACAGTTTGTCCCCTCATCTGTGATGCTTGTGAGCCCAGATTGGGCACTTATTGTGAATTGATTACTCCTTGAATTTCTCTTCAACTTTATAGTTGCCCTCTAGAGCCTGGAACTTTTCTTCTTTTAAAAACATTTTATTTGGCCGGGTGTGGTGGCGCACGCCTTTAATCCTAGCACTTGGGAGGCAGAGGCAGGTGGATCTCTGTGAGTTCAAGGTCAGCCTGGTCTACAGAGTGAAATCCAGGACAGCTCGGACTAAAGGGAGACCCTGTCTGAAAAAGACAAAAAAGTTTCATTTGTTATTATTATTTTATATATATATGTGTATTGCCTGCCTGTATTCAAGTGCACCCATGTCGTGCAATGCCCAAAGAGATCAGAAGAGAGTGTCAGATTGCTTGGAACTGGAGTTGTGGCTGGTTTGTTAGTCGATATGTGAGTGCTGAGAACTGAACCAGGGTCCTCTGCAAGAACTGCCACTCCCCTTAACCACTGAGCCATCATCACCCCACCCCCAAGCCTGGAACTTTTTGATAGACTAAGAAGGAAGCCCCTGACCTCTCCATGTAACTTTCTTCAAGGTGCACCAGGACACCTGATTCTCCAGTAGCCACACTTGCTGTTACCCTAGTGAGCCACCCTTGGTGTCTACTTGAGAGCTTAGCTTTGGGATTTTATGATGGTTTTTGGAAGCTGCTGGAAAGTGATTTTCTACCAAGGTCAAGAGCTGATGTGGAATTGCTGCTTTATGGTTTTCTGTGCTGTGACAGACTAACCAGACAGTGAATGGGCTGTTTATTCCATCTTCAAATCATATGCTCCTTCTATCTTTTACTTTCTGGCTAAAGGAAGAACGTGATGCCTAGACTCCATCTCCAGAGGGAGGGAAATATAGCAGAACACTGAGGGGTAATAACCTGAGGATATTCTGTGGAATAGCCTGGGCTCACTACCCTTCATAAGCACCCAGATCCCCACAATAAATAGAAAGTATTATTAAAGTTTGGTATCAAATGCCTGATGGCTCAAGAAGGAATTTGGGGTGGGCAGGGTCCCAAAACAGGGAGAAAACTCCATCTGGACTGCAGAGGATTTGCAGAGGAGAATGAGGGGATCAACAGAGCCCAGCCCAGGCTAGACCGATGATCCAGAGGTAGGCCCAGTCTTCATGAGTGGTCTGGAGGTAGGCCCAATCCTCCGTAAGCTCTGAGGAGGTAGTTTCGCGCCTTTGAGGCCATTAGTAGTAAAATGTTCTTGTTTGCTCTGAGCTGAGAAACCTGCCTGACCAGTCCCTCCAAGGTAGTGGTATTTTCACTGCATTCCTGGCTAAGATGCCACAGTAGCTGTGTCACTTGCTTATGAATGCTCTGGATCTTTTATACTCAAACCTCACAATTTAGGATCTGAACTACAAAGACTTTTTGCTAGGTAATCTGTTTGTTTAAGAGCTGATTATATTTTTGTTTTCCCTTCCTGGCAGAGTCTGGAGCACACACGCTATGGGTGGGCACGTGCATCTCTTTGGGGGTATTTAAAAGGTCTCCTCTTAAGCAATATAGCTTCAAAGATGTCTGGGAACATTGTCTCCTTAGATAAGCCACACCAAGTCCTCAGATCTGTACACACACATACACACACACACACACACACACACACACAAAGAATGGCAGATCAGCTAATTGTGGCCATTTGGGGTGTATAAAAGACAAAGGTTTTACTGTCCTTTTTTCTGCTGTCTTTTGTTGTTGTTCTTTTTGAGACAGGGTCTCCCCGTAGCCCCAGCTAGCCTGGAACTCACTGTGTAGGCCAGGCTGGCCTTGTACAGCCTTGCACGTGGTGGACTTTGGATCTGGGACAGTGAGTCAGTTTGGCTTAAGAAGGACAAGTATCTACCTTGATTTTCTTAGTGCCTTCCCTGAGGAGAAGGTAGAGAGGAGGAGCCATGAAGGTCTTAGAGGAAGGTGCTCTAACTCTCCACAGGCCTAACTATGAGATGCTTATTAGGGGCTAAAGCCTGTCTTTTTATTAGGATTCCAGGCTGCTTGGAGACTGTCACTGATACAGGGCTACATTAAAATATTTTTTGGCAGTCACACACACATACAGAGGAACATGCAATTTTGGTCATTTTCACTTCTGTACTGAACCCCTTTTCCCAACAAGTCCTGCTCCTACTTTCATGTCCTTTTTTTGCCTGTGACCCACTGAGTTTAATTAGCATTGCTTGCGCATTGGCATGAGCAAGTTATCAGTGGCTGTACCCCTAAAGCAGCTGGCAACCCTCTCTCCCAGGAAACTCAACTGTCAATACAGGGCCATAGTTTAGCATGCTTTCCAAAGATCTTGTGAGGAGAGCTGAGATAGTTTTAAGAATGTTTTAGAGCCAGGCATGGTGGCACACGCCTTTAATCCCAGCACTTGGGAGGCAGAAGCAGGCGGATCTTTGTGAGTTCAAGGCCAGCCTGGTCTACAGAGTGAGTTCCAGGACAGCTGGGGCTACAGGAAGACCGTGTCTTGAAAAGACCAAAAAATAATAATAATAATGTTTTGGGTTCTCCTTCCTTTTTTGAGTGTTTGGCCTTAATACTCTGGCTTTTTCTCTTTCTCTGTGTTCATTTCCACATGAACCCAGAGAGCCTGGTAATAATGAAAAAGTCAAGGCAATGAAACGGCGCATTACCAGGCCTATTAAGTGAAAGTCATACTCCTCAGCTAGACCATCCAACTGCCACTCTCTGTGGCCCTATAACATGTAGACACAGTGAGGATCCTTGACCATGCCTTGTGTTCCTTCTTTCCTTTTGTTTACTTACTGTATGTGGAAGGACTTCTCCACCTTGGGAAATCTTGAACCTTTATTAAGACCTGATTCAAAAACCAGGATCTTCTTGGCTTCCCCAATGTCCCTGTGAATGATTAAGGTCTTGGTTTCTACTCTTTTGTGCTTCTTGCTGCAACATAGTCAGTCTGCTGTGCCCCTCTGTCAATGAGCAAGCTCTGCTGAGCCACTCAGAAGAACATCTTTTGTGTGTCTCATATCTAACACAATACCTGTAGAAAGACCATAAGTATTTAAAGAAAAACAGCAGTTTCTAGACATAGCCAAGTGGTAAATTAGTGCTATTGTTGTTTTTTTGAAGACACATATGACTTAGAGACCTCATGAAGTTTCCTGACATTAAGAACCCTAGTCTGATAGTTGGCCATCATGCAACCCTACTCAATGCTCTGTGTGTTTCTGGACTGACATTTGTCATCTGTGAGGATTTTTTTTTTGAGGATGTTTTATAGTTCTTAGCACAACATTTCAGTAGAAAAAGAGGCTGAGTGGATTTAGAGAAAAAGCCTATCATGGGTTTGGAAAACAGATCAAAATCAGGACAAAGGAAGGAATTGTTGAAGGAATTGGGACCTTTTAGCCTAGTAATGGAAGACTTAGGAAAGACACCTGGACTCATTAAGTGCTAGTGGTACAAAGAAACTTCAAGACTATCTAAGGAATTTCCTTTTTTAGAAAGTAAGTTGAACAAGGTGACCTTTCGGGCTCTGATGTTCTGCTAAGTTCTTTTCTTGTTTGCCAGTCCTGATTGATAGAAAAGGAAATTCTTAATTCAACTTTTGTATTCTCTACTGAGAATATTAGTTCAGAATTTGAAACTCAGGCATCATGCTTATATGTCCTTAACAAAGTCAGGGCTTAAAAGCATTTTCCATTCTCTTTGATACACTTTGTTCATTCATCCATCGTTCATAAAGCCATCAAACAAAATCCGCATGTGCGCAGGTTCCACTTCTTACTTGGAAACTGGAGTTATGCCTCTTTTTGTCCTTGTTTACCAAGAACTTGGAGCCTGTCCTGAAGTCAATGGCTCAAACCAGTGCTTGGTGGAGCTGTTTCTCAATTTCTTCCTTAATTGACTTACATTTTTTGAAAATTGTGAGAACACATGCTGTGATTACAAAACAAAGCAAACAGTCCAATTCCCAACCTGCACTGTTAACTACTGGCATTCTTGTTGGCTTTGATCTGTTTGTTTTTATTTAGCTTGTGCTTTCTGTTTTACTATTATAATGTCTTAGAAGTAAACTATTATATAAGTTTTAGTTAAACCTCAGATCTTTAAAAAAGACAAATTATTGGATTCTTGGCATCCAGAAAACAGGTTTGTATCAACTTTTCCATATGTTCCCCAATTTGCTATTTTTGTCACCAAAGGCCACACCTGAGCCTTGGGTGCTAAAGTATATACTGCATTTTAAACTTGTCTGCAGTCAAATCTGCCTTCTCATCTTTTAGACAGCCTTCCTAATGTGCCTAATTACTCTGCTTTTCATTTTGTTTTTTTATTTTTGAGACAGGGTCTTACAATGTATCCCATAATGGTAGGGATGGCTTCAAACTCATGCTCTTCCTCCCTGGCCTCTCTAGTGCTGAGATCATAGGCCCGTGCTACCATATCCAGCTCTTACTTCATTTAGGCATTGTCCCTCACTAAACTAATGTATGCTTCTTCCAAGTTCTGTTCTTAAAATTTTTGGAATTTAGTTTAGTTTTGTTTAGTTTAGCTTTGTTTAGTTTAGTTTTATTTTGTTTTGTTTTGTTTTGAGCTCGAGTCTCTGTGCATAGCCCTAGTTGGCTTGGAACTCATTATGTAGAGTAGCCTAGCCCTGAACTCACTATGATCTGCCTGCCCCTGCCTCCCTCCCATTTGCTGGGATTGAAAGCGTATACCTCCACAACTAGCCTTCTCTTTAAAATTTGAAACCCATAATGATATTGTTTCTCATCCCTTAGAATTACGTTGCTGCTTTGGCTCGTGGGTCTTTGTAGAAGTAGCTGACACATGCCTCCTTTGCTTTAGGTCATGTGGAATTTCAGTTGTGTTGAGCTCTGATTCTGTCACATGGAACTCAGAAAGGACCTTTTGAACTAAATGCTTTATCAGCTGACCTCTCCCTCTGTCCTTATGACTTGGAATATATACATTGAGAAGTAAGGGGCTTTTCGTTAGAGCTCAGATATTTTCATTTCCAGTTGTCTTGACCCTGAGTTTTAAGTTTAAAGGTAGCTGGGCATTACAGTTTCTGGGGTTCTACTACATCCTGTCCTTCATTTGGGCTTACACATGGAAACAGTGTGTTGAACTTGCAGCTTCCAGCTGAGCCAGACCACTGGACTATAGATAGGAATGGAAGACTTAGAAATGAGTGCCAGACAGTCTCCTGGCTAATGGGTGCCGTTAAAGAACATGAGAGGGGGAAAGAGAGATGGCTCAGCGGTTAAGAGCCGACCCCGGTTTGATCCCCAGCACCCACATGGTGGCTAAGAACTCCAGTTCCAGGAGAATCCGATGCCCTCTTTTGACCTCTGCAGCATTGCATGACACAGGTGCACCAACCTACATGCAGACAGTACACTCATACACATAAAAAAAATGAACACGAGAAGGGGTGAAGAAATGGCTCAGCAAGCAGTTAAGAACACTACACTCATTATTCTTCCAGAAGGCTGGATTTTGGTTTCTAGCACCTACATCTTATAACCACTTGATACTCCATCTCTAGGGGGATCTAATGCTCTCTTGTGGCCTCTGCAGGCACCTGCACACACATGGCATACACTTACATAGACACAATAAATAACTTTTTTGGGGGGTCTTTTTGAGACAGGGTCTCCCTGTAGCCCCAGCTGTCCTGGAACTCACTCTGTAGACCAGGCTGGCCTTGAAATCACAAAGATCCACCTGCCTCTGCCTCCTGAGTGCTAGAATTAAAGGTGTGCATCACCATGCCCTGCAATAAGTAACAACTTTAAAAAATCTTTTTAAAAGGAAGAAGATAGCTTACGTTGCAGGTTAAAAAGAAAAAAAAAAGCCCTTGTTACTGAAATCCCCCATTTGTGCTGACTTCACAATTAGAGATTTCATGGAATGAGAAAAGTTGATGTGTGTGTGTGTGTGTGTGTGTGTGAGAGAGAGAGAGAGAGAGAGAGAGAGAGAGAGAGAGAGGAGAGTGTTGAGATAGAGTCTCACTACCTAGCCCTGGCTGGCCTGGATCTTGCTATGTAGAACAGGCTGACCTTGAACTCAAAGATATCCACTTGCTTCTGCTTTTCGAATACTGGGATTAAAGGCGTGTGTTACCATGCCTAGCTGAGAAAAGTAGCTTTCTATTCAGGGGTGCCTATTCTCTGAGCAAGGAGCTCTGGTGTGCATGCCATGCCTCACCAGGACTTGAACTTGGAGATTTGCTCTATATTTGCTTCTAATCTCCTCCTCATGTCCCATTGCATTTGATGTTAGAGTGGATTCTGGATTAGGTCTGTTCGAGGCCTATCCAAAAGTTGCCCCATACCTTTATTTCCAACCTCATGTCCTGGTTGCATCCAAACTGATCTCGTTTTCCATTCCCACTTTCCCCCTTTTATTCAATTCTATATATAGAATATTACAAAATGACACAAGAGCTTGTTTTGTCAGAAGACCTGGGTCTGTCCTAGTTCTCTTAGGTATGTCACCTAGGTCAAATTGTCCTTCTTTGAGCCAGGACTCTTCCAGGGTCCCATGCTGCTGGATTGTTGTAGTTTGGAGACAGCCTTAGCATTTACCTTGGCTGCCTTTGGATTCAGGGCTCGCTCTTTGATGTTTCTGTAGCATTTACCTTTCACTCCCTGAGACTGTAGTTGACCTTTTACCCCTTACCTGTCCCCAGCTACTTTTCAAAGATCTGTTTATATACCAAGATAAACCTTGGTGGAGCTTGTTTCCTAGGATGAGGGTGAAGGAATAGTGGTGAGCAGGTTCTATGTTGAGCTCACTAGTGTGTCTAGAAGCTGAGAGGAGATGGCATTTGTAAAAGATTGTTCCCTAATGCTCCTTGGGGAAATCAGCTGTTTCTTTGAAAAGGAGGGAGATATTCACTAGTTGGGGGCTGAAAGGAGGGTTGTCATCTTGCAGAGTCCCTTCCCATCTGCTGTGCCTGTGCTGCTGTTGAGTTGGCCATCCTCCACCATCCCTTCTGGCTACCAGCCTCCCGGAATCTGGTGTAGGGCTATCTCTTCATCTTTCACTGTGCATTTCAGGGCCCTGTTTGATTATGACCGGACTCGGGACAGCTGCCTGCCAAGCCAGGGACTCAGCTTCTCTTATGGTGACATTTTGCATGTCATTAATGCCTCTGATGATGAATGGTGGCAGGCAAGGTTGGTGACACCACATGGAGAGAGCGAACAGATTGGCGTGATCCCTAGTAAAAAGAGGTGAGTTGTCATCATCACGAGTGAGGCTTTTCCTGCGTTCTTTCAGGTGTGTGTCTTTGTTTTGTTTTGGTTTATGTGTATGAGTGTTTTGTGTATGTAAGTGCATCTGTGTTGTGCAATGTCCCTGGAGACCAGAAGAGGGTTGAATTCCCTGGAACTGGAGTTAGGGACCATTGTCAGTTTGCTATGTGGGTGCTGGGAACCCAGGACTTCTACGAGAATAGCCAAAACTTTGAACCGCTGAGCCATCTCTCCAGCCCTGTTTTACTTGTTTTTTGTTTTGTTTTGTATTGTTTTCTTTGAGATAGGGTCTCACTCTGTAGTGCAGGGTGGCCTGGAACTTCCTGTATAGTCTAGGTTGGTTTTGAACTTGCTGCAGTCCTTCTGAGTGCTGGGATTTCAGTCATGCTCTGCCACACCCATTTTAGTATGTCTGTCTTTGTTTTCTTTTACTGTGAGTTACTTGAGAACACCACATGTGCCTTTTTATACCTTTTGTAAAAAGTTGGTACTTAGTACATGATGTCCACTCAGCAAGCACACTCCTTGCTGTAGCTGCTGAGACCGTGTGCTGGCAGTCATGAGACTTCTTTCTGACTCCCAAACAGGGTGGAAAAGAAAGAACGAGCTCGATTGAAAACTGTGAAGTTCCATGCAAGGACAGGCATGATTGAGTCTAACAGGGTAAGTGAGAACCACAAAGACAGTCAGGAAGGGAAAAGGGGTGCAAAGCTTGGAGGGTTTTTTTCTCATTCTTTTAATTTTATATTACTCTAACATATGCGTACATACCCTCCACCCATATACCAAAAATTCCAAAGTCTGAAAATAAATGGTAGGTCAATTCTACAACCTGTTAGGAGTTTTTTCTAATATACAGGAGACCTGAGAAGCACGACAGAATGCCTCTTCTTCAGGGGGCTGGCTCTGTCCTGTTGGGAAATTGACTGCTTTTCAGAGAGCACAGAGCATTGCAAGCCCCAGCTAGCTTGTGGCCTTCCTGCCAGGTAACTGGCCCTGGAAGCTATGGTGGGGTTGGCTGACTTGGCCGGGAAGATGAAACCACTTCTGGGTGTCTCCATGGTTGCAGACCCTGCCGTGGAGCTGTGAGGACCCTGAGCAGAACCCGGAACCTGGGGTCATCATCCTGCCAGGAAGGCCAGCCCCAGAATTCCTGCTTGCCTTCAGAGCACATGGTCCAGGGGTCTCTCCAGTCATTCATTTTCTTGCATGAGCTTTGCAGGCCAAAGGATCTCGGGAGGAATAGTGAGAAGGGAGGCGTGGACTAGCTGACTGTATATCAGTGGCACCTTAGGGCTCTGTCTAGAAGGTGACGGTAACCACTGTTCTTTAGGAATGCCAATGAGTGCTGCGAGGCTGGACTAAGTAGAAACCTCTAACATCCGCACAACATTTTCTTGTAAACATAATTTTTGTCTTACATCAATTTTCATTTAATCTCATAGACTCCATTTGTGAAAGATGTTCTTGTATTTAGCTCACCATTGTCTCCATTTTAGTTTTTCTCGCATGCTTTAAAATCCATTGTTTTTTTTTCTTCTATCCTTCCCCTCCATCTTCATGTTCTTTCACAGTCGATCAAAACGAAACGTAAAAAGAGTTTCCGCCTCTCACGAAAGTTTCCATTTTACAAGAGCAAAGAAAACATGGCCCAGGAGAGCAGCGTACAGGAACGTAAGTAGCAGGAGAGTCCAGAGAGCAGACCATCCACAGCTCTGTCCTCTCGTCCTCAGGTGCCCCTTCTTTAGGAGTCGGTGGCTACCGAGTGTCTGCTTGTGCGCACCTGCTTCTGTACGATCAGGACAGAATCTGGCCTGCATGGGAAGATACTGGGGCTTATTTATTTGTCCAGTGCCTCACTGGCATTCAATGTTGGAGGCTGTAAAGTGAGGCTGCTGCCCAGACAGAGCTCTTCTGTGGTGAAAAGTGAAAAGAATGGTTTCAGCCAGTGGCAGGGTTAGAAAACGTTTTTTTTAAGAGAACAAGATCAAGGGACTAAGTGTTGCTCTCCTGGCTCCTGCCTCTTCTGTTTTCTTTCCCTTAATTTCACTTATCTACGTTGAAATAAAAGCCTGTTCTTCTCCAGATTCCTGGAGTTGGTGGCTGCTTCTGGGCTGCACACCGTGTGTGTGCACACAGGGTATCCGTAAGACTCACTGCAGTCTCCCTGTCATGTCAGGGTCTTTGCAGAGCAAGTTACCACAAGAAAGCCTTCCTGCTCACAAGAGTTGATGTGGACACGATGTTGTTCAGCATTGTTTAAATAAGGATTTTTTAAGAAACACAGAGCTGATTTGTAGCACAGGCTACAACACTGAGCTACATTAAGAACCAGTTCAATCCTGATAAATCATCTTACCCTACCACATGCCTCAGAAACTAATTACACTGACCCTAACCTCAAACACCAGGTCAGTAAATTCTCATTCATGTCATTGTGTCTCTCATTTTCCAGTCACTCTTGTGTCTTTCATGGTGCAATCTTGCCATCCAGGGCTGTGGGACTGACAGGAGACTGACTAGTTCTGATAGGAAATACCTCCTTGTAGGCCCACCTGGTTCGTGGTCATGATATGTGTGGGTTGTAGCCATCTGAGGTAACCCTGGTAGAACAAGGTGTCTTCATCCGAATGAAGGCAAGAGCTTACTGTTCGGGGCTTGCTTAGTGGCAGGAGCTAGAGGAAGTTGATTCTGTGGTCGGTGGAAGGGTGTGTGAGACAAAGATCTGAGGAAATATTGCCACAGTTTACTAGATGTGTCCCAGAACCTCCTCATGGAGCGCACACTTGGGGATCTGTCAGTTTAATCACTCAGCCAGTGTGTGTGTGTGTGTGTGTGTGTGTGTGTGTGTACATACACGCATGTGTGTATGTGTGCACATGCAAGTGTGGTAGCGTTGACCCTTGGACAACAGAGTTGAAACTGCTTGTTCTTCAGAAGCCAAGCTTAGGGCAGCTTCATGGGCCATACCCCAGAGAAGTTTTCTCTGAAGGGCTTGGACAGAGTGAGGTAATATGGGTTAAAGTTCCCCAGAGTGATGATAGTTCTGTATGTCTACCTGACACCATAGGGCATCTCTTTCATACACCTACAGTGGGGAATGATTACTGCAGGGCCAAAGCAGACATCTGGGCTGTATAACTACAGATTTGGTCAAAGCAAGTACTCTTTTTTTTTCCTTTGCATTATTTATTGAATATTTATTATTTAATCCAGATTAGATCAGAGATCTCCTAATTCAGTCAAGCATAGATGATAAGATAAGCTTCCCAGGAAGCTTACAATTTTAGAAGAGAATTTGTGAAATACAAAATAAAAGCAAGTACTCTTAAGCAGTGGTGTATTGCCTGTTGGGTCCTATGTGCATATGGGCTACAAATGACCTGAGAACGCTACTCCACTCTCAGGCCCTCTAGCAATAAGCTGAGCAGCATCAGAGCCAGACGTCTTACCGACATGGAATGTTCTTTCTGTGGCAGAGTTCTTCACCTAACTGTAGTTTGAGGTCTTCATGGGACTTTATACTTCTCTCATTAATGCTTACCTACCTCTGTATTCTTTCTTGTTTGTTTTTCTCTTCTCCCTGGTTTTCTCCCTCCCTCCCTTCCTGCTTCCCTCCCCTTCCTGTCTTTCTGTCCTTGCTGTCTGTGAAAGCAGGACTTCCCTGGGTTAAGTGACGATTATTATGGAGCAAAGAACCTGAGTAAGTCAAACTTACACACCGTTAACCGTATGTGGCATGATGGAGATAATGGGGTGGGAGTATAGTGGACATGGGTGAAGGGGAAGGGGGAGGGGAGGGCAGTGTTTTGTGAGAACCCTTCCCATGATAGGAGGAAATGTGCGTGGCTCTGAATGGCCCCTGGTACTCCAACAAATCCCTAGGATTTCTGTCTGTTTTCTTTCCAGAACTTCAAGTGGTAGGAAGTGAGCTTGGTGCCCCTCTTAGAAGTGAAGTGGGTCTAAGTACATGTCCAGGGTGGGCACTCAGCTCATGTTTAGATTCCTGTGGAGGGAGGGTAACTGCTGGTGAGTCCTCTACAAAGGACCCCCCCATCAAAGAGGTGGGAACTACAGCTCTTCCAGGCCTTAGAACTGGGGACAGGGTGAACCCCATACTTAACCCATCACAGCATTTCCAGGTCATCAGCATAAAGGCATGGCCAGTTGTCCATAGAGTATCTCGAAGAGGTCAAGGTGGCCCAGTAGGGTCATCTGCATCACTTATGGCACATGTATAGCTAGTTTTTTTTTAATCTCAGAAAACCATTAACTCCCCTGTCCATTCTGGAAAATAATCCCAGAGTGGGATATGAAAGGACCTAGATAAGAGACCCCCAGTAGCCCATCCTTGCTTGGTGCTGAAATGTGGGTAGACTCTGCGTACACACATTTTCCCTCAGTAAAGGATAAAGGTGGAAGCCACGGGAGCTGTCCTCAGTGTGTTCAGGGACTGGCTACATGTGGTATCTCAGCCAGTCCTTGGGGGGAAGGGCACAGCATATCCTGGTCTGGGACAGCATGGTCTTGGCTGAAACGAGCAGCATCTCTCCATAGTTTGGTGTGTCCGTGTCTCATCTCCATCTGCCTGTTGTCTTGAGAGAGCTGGCTGTGTTCATGTATCCTGTGAACACAGCTCTCTGCTTGAGCTTTCTCCACCCACACTTGGAGCTGGGCGAGTCCCAACTGTCTGTGATGGGAGGGCTGGCTTGTCTGTGTAATGTCCTTATTGGTTTGTTGTCTCTGTGCTGCGACATATCTGTCTTGTGGTGGATGGAGGTACACTCTGCTCACTGCTGAAGCCAAGCTCTCAGGACTGGCTGAAGGAGGGCTGTGGGTCCCGCTGAAGGTCAGAGTACTGTTCCATCCAGCCCTCCATCCAGTACTCTGCCTCTAAAGTTGGGGAGTGCCACACAATTCTGTACTTCTGGTGGCTCTGTCATGGGAGAAAACTCACAAGCAGTATCATCCCTGGGCTCTTCTCCTTGACTGTCCTTGTCTGTTTCTTTCCTGGCCATTAGTCTTTGGAGATGAGTTCTGAGACAGGATTCGGAAGCTATCCAAATCAGCTGGTTTGATTCAGATGAAGAGAATGCTGTGGAAGGAACTAAGGCTTCTTTCTAGTGCCTTCGGAGGGAATTGGCAGAGTGTGAGGGCTAAGGGGACATGGAGTAGGTAGATATAACATCAGGATTGGAGGTGTGCCTCCCAGTTAGTGGCCTGGATGTGGCAGGCCTCCCATGGCCTGACTTGGTTGGCATCTCAGTATCTCACTCCTGGCACATTTGAGTTTTGTGCTGCATGTGACCTCTCAGTGGTGTGTTCTGAATTGGAGTCTCTTTCTTGTTGGCTTGCAGAGGGAGTGACATCCAACACCAGTGACAGCGAAAGCAGTTCCAGTAAGTGTGTGTCATCCCCCCCATGTCATGTAGCTCGCTCATGTCTCCCGCCATCATCATTCCAGTGTTGCACGCTACCATTCCTGCTCAGAGGCTGCTGCTCCTTTTAGCCATGTACACTTTGAGCCCCTGGAGATGCTATGGCCAGTTCATTCACTGCGTGGGATGGAATTTGCCTAGTAGATTATAGAGAGAAGAAAGCCTTGTAGTTCTGGCCAGGACCCGCCTTCGAAGCATCCTTGGGGGTCTGGGGAGGGTGAACTGCTAGTGAGCGCAGGTCCCTACCATGAGCATGTGGGCTGTTGAGACTGCCGGGTTTACCAACTTATTCAGAGACCGAAAGCAAAATGGCTCCTGATTGCCCTCTGCCTTTCCTGGGGGCTAGGACCACTGTGATTCTGGCTGGGTTAGATGATCAGGAAGGAAATTGCCCAGTTTGCTTTGGGAGCTCTTATGGGTTGAGCAGAGAAGCCATAGTTCAAAGCTCATCAGCTTTGGGAACGTTGGCCTCTGAGGAGGAGCTGCACTGACTAGAGGTCTCAAGCTCCTCCCATGGTCTCAGGCACAGAAGAAGCCCTTTAGCAAGTATCCTGTGGCTCCATGCAGATGTCACTGCCTTCCCTGGTACTGCTGTCAGGCACTTTGGGAACTGCCAGCACCCAGTGCCAAGTGCCTTGGTGACTGTTTTAGGAAGACCTTATCATTGCCAGGCTATGTAGGGCTTCACCATGAGGAGAGAGCAAGCTCATCACTGCTGTTACAGGGCACTGGAACCTTAGTCCAGCTGTGCACTACTCTCCTAGATGCTTCTTAGAGGTGCGAGGTGGGGATAAGTAGACCCTTAAAAGGGCAAGTTTAGGGTGCAGGTTTGAGGATTGGGCTCAGTGTCTGGACTCAGATGAAGGGACTCTAGCGAGTTTGTCTCAACCATTTGTAGCTTCTGTGTGATTTGCTTTAGAACAAGGGGCTTTGGATAGAGGTTTCCTGGCTCCTGGACCTTGGCACTTTGTTTGCCACTATTTTGCTGAATGAGACTTGAGCCTAGCCCAAGGCTGATGGACGGCTTCCCAGCCTTCTTGCCAAAAGAAAGTGAGACTGTTTTGGGGTGGGGGTGGAAAATGCTGTACACAGACAGATCATAAAGTGCTAACATGTTTCCCTTTTTATTGCAGAAGGACAAGAGGATGCTATTTTGTCATATGAGCCAGTGACACGGCAAGAAAGTAAGCCTTCTGAGAGTCTTGTCCTTGTGCCAGTCATCCAGTCATGGGGCTCAGTGCAGTGGGTGGCTATGGCAGCAGGGAGGTGGGAGAGGAGGTGGCTCCTGCCTCTGGCCCCTCCTCCCCAGCATCAGTGGGCGGATGCCATACTGTACCCACCTCTTGTGATGATTTTGCCCACTGCCAGGATGTGTTCTAAAGAGGAGGCAGATTTCTAAGGCAAGCAAGGGAAAGGATGTTTCAGCGGGGGGGGGGGGGGGGGGGGGGGGGCAGCTGAGGCTGTGTAGGGAGGGCCTGAATCCTCCCCTGGACATCTGCTTTGCCAAAACCTTGCTCAGCAGCTGGCGTCTGTGTGGAAATCCTGAATCTGTTACAAGGGAGATGTTTCTGGTTGCAGACTTGCCTGAGATGTCAGATTGTCAAATTAAAGGCTCTTCGGTGTCTTCATAGTTGGAATCTTGAGAATGGCCTTAGTCACTTCATCTTGTCTGAGTGGTGGCTGCAGAGCCTTTGTATGCAGAGGTCAACAGGCTGCCCTGTGGGGCCTCTGTTTACCATGGGCTCTCTCTCCCCAGTTCACTATGCGAGGCCTGTGATCATCTTGGGCCCAATGAAGGACCGAGTCAACGATGATCTGATCTCTGAGTTCCCGCATAAATTTGGATCCTGTGTGCCACGTAAGAGCCCAGGCAGACCCAGAGGAGCGAGAGGTGGTGCTGTGAGAGGTGTTACTCTAGCGTTTTATGGAAAGGATCTGGGATCAGGGCCCTTTGAGAATAGCCTGGAAGAGAGCAGATGGCAGCAGATGCCCCCAGAGTTGGTGGGGTGTGAGGGTTACCATTCAGCTTGGCTGCTTGTCTGCTACTGAGGAATAAAGAAAGATTGGGTGGTGGTTGGGGTGGTTATAGAAACGACATGCCAAAGCAAAGCATGGCTTGATTTTTCGTTTCTTTATGGTGCTGGAGGTTGAACCCACCAGGGTGTTATACACAAAGTGGTTTGATATGGCTTGATAAATCATTTATTTGGTTTACTCCCATGCCAAGTTCTACAGCCTCTGCCATGCCCTGTCAGGAAGGCCCCACCTTCTGGTTCACTTCAACCTAGAAAATATTTAGCACTCCATATAAGATATTTTTGAAGAGAAAGGGGCCAGGCAAGCTTCTTTCCAAATGCTTTTCTCCTCACTTATCTGAAAAAAATCCTGCAGCAACCTTGTGTACCTCCTAGGTGAGAAACGACCAACTTGGCTTTTGTAGCTCAGATGATTGCCTTTGGCCCACACAGTGTCTCCTTCCTTCCTCAGATACTACCCGGCCTCGGCGTGACAATGAGGTGGATGGACAGGATTACCACTTTGTGGTTTCCCGGGAACAGATGGAGAAGGATATTCAGGACAACAAGTTCATTGAGGCGGGCCAGTTCAACGATAATCTCTATGGGACCAGCATCCAGTCAGTGCGGGCAGTTGCAGAGAGAGTAAGTAGATAGGAGATGGCCTAGCTACCCATGAGCCCCAGGGAAGACAATGCTCAGACCCAGCTTCTACTTGAGTCTTCAGCTTTCCAACACTGCTGACTAAAGCCACAGCAGCTTGGAATGTCTTCAGGCCCTTAGTTACAGTGTGTGTCTCTCATGAAACTCACACTGCAGCATCAAGCCACCAGGGAATGGGTCCCTAGGGGGACGTGGTCTTTTTTGGGTAATAGAAACTGTGTTTAGCAGACTTCTGCTCATGGTGGCAAAATAGCTCAGAGGAAACATTTATTTGGCTCACGCTTTCGGAGGTTTCAGTTCTTTGCGGTGGAGAGGGCATAGTGGAGGAGATCTGCCTGTCTCATGCTGCATAGGAAGCAGAGAGCATCTGATGCTCAGGGCGCTTTGCTCTTTTTCCCCTTTTGTTCCAGATGGGGGCTCCCAATGGTGTTGCCTATATCTGGGACAATTATTTTCCTTTAGTCTGAAAATACCCCCCCCCGCCAGACATAGCAGAGGCATGCTCTATAATCTCCTAGGTGCTTCTCAATCCACTATACTTGATGGTCAGGATGAGCCATCACAGAAGCAGGACCTGGGGTCTTCTCTGTAGTGGTACAGGGAGGGGATCCCTGAGTTCCCCCCAAGTGGACATTTGGAAGGCCACTAGATTTCTTGGGATCTGTAGACAGGGAGTGGCTAGCTGATACAGGTCTGCTTTTTCAGGGCAAGCACTGCATCTTAGATGTTTCTGGCAATGCTATCAAGAGACTGCAGCAAGCACAACTTTACCCCATTGCCATTTTCATCAAGCCCAAGTCCATTGAAGCACTAATGTAAGTATTCGTGGGACTCAGGTGGCCCTGCGAAAGAAATAGAATAAAGTGACTTGTTGGGTAGGGGTGGGTAGGACCCAGTGGAAGTTGGGAACCAATTGGTCCTCAGCCCTGAGTTCTTTCTGGTTTGCAGTCCTGGGTGTGTTCTCCCTCTCAATTGGGCTTTTAGACCAGAAGTGTTGAGGAGAGAGTTAGCCATGGGCTGCTCTGAGAGGGCAGTTTAGTAGATTTTCAGGAAACCTAGGACATTGCATTGTGTTAATCAAAATACAATATCTCCTTTGGAAATGGGTTGTTTCTGTGTCTTTGGCAGGGAAATGAACCGACGCCAGACATATGAACAAGCAAATAAGATCTATGACAAAGCCATGAAACTGGATCAAGAGTTTGGAGAGTACTTTACAGGTAAGAGTCCCTCCTACTCAGTCAGGAGTTCCGTGGGGCAGCCACACTCCAGCCCAGGGAAGCTTACTTAGGCAGAGCTTAGAAGGCACAGACCTTCCCAGGCATTCATTCAGCCATAGTCTAGCCAGCTTCTCATAGCATCAGGCGCTGCTCCCCAGGCGCTGCTTGGGGTGGTTTGTACTCTCTTCTTGTTCCTGTTAGATTGCAAGTTATTTTGTCTCCTTACCTCCCAGATCTTTCTCCCACATCCTTTCCTTTGCCTTGCATGTTTTTGATGCTGAATGGATGTCTGTGGATGATTTCTTGGTGTGGTGTTCAACTTGTCTGTCAGTGCATACATATCTGTGTGTGTGTATGAGAGAGAGAGAGAAAGAGAGAGAAATAGAAAGAGAGACACAGAGAGACAAAGACCTACTTTTGTGTGTGTGTGTGTGTGTGTGTGTGTGTGTGTGTGTGTGTGTTTGAGACAGGGTCTCCTTGTAGCCCCACCTGTCCTGGAACTCACTTTGTAGACCAGGCTGGCCTTGAACTCACAGAGATCCACCTGCCTCTGCCTTCTGAGTGCTGTATAGTCCCCGATAGCTCTGTGCAGGGCGGTAATGAGTAAATTCAAGCTTGTAACACTGGATTAGCCAAGTGAGGACTTCAGAAATCCCTCACACAGCATGTGGCTTCGGAGTCCCCTTTACCATCCATATCTCTGCCCTTATTTTCTGGGCTGACCCCTGACACAGCAGATGTGATGGCCCCCGGGAGTACTGCCTCTTGCCAGAAATTGTGGCTTTCTGCTCTTCTCCTGGGTAACTGTGATTTTCCAGGTCTTGGAGTAAAGCTGCTTTAGAACGACTGTGAGCTGCCAGCCCATGGCAGACAAAAGCAGTGTGAGTGAGTACTCAATAAATATCTTGCAAATGAACATTTCCTGTTCCTTGCTGGTCTCACTGTCTCAGGGAGTTCAAATTCACTTCCTCCTCTGGGCACCCAGCCGCCTGTATTCCCCAACTCTAGACAGCCAAGTCAAGTAGCCAAACACAAGCTTCTGTGCACCTGCGACACTATGATTGCTGGAAGAGGCAAGATGGCCGGGTTTGGGGCTGTACTATGTGGACACAGTAATAATTTTGTTTTCCTCTTCACTCTAGCCATTGTACAGGGTGACTCGCTGGAAGAGATTTATAACAAAATCAAACAAATCATTGAGGAACAGTCTGGCCACTACATTTGGGTCCCATCCCCTGAAAAACTCTGAAGAATCCCCGCCAACCATTCTCTTGTGAAAAGAAGAAATCAAGTCCCTCTTCCTTCCTCCCTCTTCATTCCTGTCCCCATGGGGAGAACAAATGACTACTGTTCTTGTCCCCTTTTTTAGATATGTCAAAATTTGAGTTTTCTAGTCCTGTTCTTTTTTTTTTTTTTAATTTTCATTTTGTTTTAGTTTCTTTTGGGGGATGACGCCATCTCACTCATCATGTGACTGTGCCCATTCCTGCATGGACCTTTCCCAAGCGCTAGCACAGGTGCAAATCCATCAGAGTTGTTGTTTTCATAAACACCCAGCAGAAGCGAAGAGAAGAGAGGAGGACTGATGGAAAGACAGACTCTGGACAGCTGCACGGCTTGTGAAGTGAGCGAAACAGCCCACGTGATGAGGCACTCCTGGCCATTTCTACCCTGTACTGCTGGCTTGCAGCTCTGAATGATGCAACGTAACGGCAACAGAAAGTATCTTATTTATATATAGATATATATATATGTAATTTATATAAAATATATAGAAATTATATATATATATTATACACTCTTCTATAATATATATATATATATATATTCACATTACATTGGGACTAGAAAAAATCTATGGAGACTTCATCAATGGTACTATGTTATTAGAGAAATGCTTTAATTTTCATATTCCAATCAGGTGGCATCTTATGTCCTACCTGGTTGGGCAGAGGTTGAAAATGGTCGTAAGTGCTGTACCAAGGGCACTCACTCACATTTGGTCATTCTCTTCAGAGGCAAGGTTTGCTCTGGGTGAAGCCAACCCGCAGCATGAGAGAAGGGGCTTTGGCTGGGGGCTTGAGGGTTGGAGGCGATTGAAAGCAGCTGCTGCCCCTTTGGGGCAGTCATTCCTGTGCAGAAGAGAGAATGAATGGCTAACAATGCTCCGGATAGAATTGCCTATTGTTTTATGCCGCCTGATGTGTCTGCATGAGAGGTTTCCTTTCTGTTCATTTTTTAAGCTGCTGTTAAACCAAAACCATGTTGTGCTACTGTGTCAGCCTTTTCATTCTTCCAAATTTTACTTTTACTATTTAAGTGAATGCGTAGAATCCAATTTGCAAGTGTTCTAAAGGCTTTTGAGGTTCTGAAGGAGCCGGGCCTGGGCTATAGTAGGTGACTCAGGCCTGGCCATCCAGTCAGGAGAGGGAAAGCAGGGGCTGGTGAGGGCTGAGAGTAGGAGCTGGGGCTCAGTGTTGCCATGCTGGCCCTTCACTGACCTGCTGAGGACATTTTGGATTCAGCCAGGGATTCCTTCATGGAGTCACTGACAGGGCCAGGGAGGTGCTGGCCTCCTAGCTCTGGGCTGGGACACTGCAGGAGCACCTGGCCAGCCGTGGAGTGAGTTGGATTTGGTTGTTTTTTTTTCGCAGCTGCTCCATTTGCCCCACCCCAGCCCCCTCACCAACAGCTGGTAGCTTAACTGTTTCTTCAAGAAGAAAGTAGACTTTAATGCTGTAAATTTGAGCTGTAGAGCTAAGACTCGCTTACTGGTGAGCTATAAAATCTTGTTGCTTTTTTCCCAGAGTCTGATGGCAGTGACTGGTTCAGGTAGTTTTCCTCCCACCGCCAGTGCAGGCAGCAAGTGTGGTCCAGGCCCTACCCCACCCCACTGTGCTCCTTTGAAGCCAACGTGCCTCCCTCACCTCCACACTGGAGGGATGATGCAGGGGAGAACATAGAAATGTGTGACCCTCAACTGGGTTAGGACCAATGCAGGTGACGCAATGTTGAAGACACTTTAAGCACTACCAGCCACATTCAGGCACTCTGTTCACAGGTACCCTACCAGCATAATGAGGGTAACTGTGACTTGTGGGGCCCAGAGTGAGGAGAGAGAAAAGGCAGCAGCTTTCTCTTGGGCAGTACACTGGATCGAAGGCAAAGAGGGATAAAGCGACAGGTGATTGTGACTCTCATGAGGGGGGTGAGCAGGGAGTGTTGATTCTCTGTTGCTAACTAAGTGACATGTCTGAACTAATGCTCAACCCTCCTTCCCAGGGAAGAAAAGCAAAGATTCAAAGTAAGCATGATAATAGTTGGTTTACCAGTGTTCCTTCCAAGGAGACATATATTTTTTAATAAATGATAGTTGCAATGAACCATGGCTCAGATACCTTCTTGAAGTAGTTGAGCGGGGGTGGGGTAGGGCCAGCAGCAGGAAGAACATCCTAGTCCAAATCCAATGCTTCTTGGTGGTCAACAGTCAGCTGGCTGACCAAGTAGTCCTTGAGAAAGATGTGGCCCTGGGTTGGTGATGGGTCCTTTTTGGAAAGCAGGAATTACAGACTTGGGCTTCCACTCTGGCCCAGAAGCTACCTTTAAACCTCCACCTGGATGGAAGGCATGTCCTTGGTGACAAAATTTATGTAAAAGGTATGCAAAGTGGGAGATGCTACTGCAACAAAGATGCCTGTTAGAGAAGTGGGAGCCAAGCCTCCCTCTAAAGCCGGGAAGAGTATTGGGAGGAGGTATTTCTGACATGGCTAATGCCATGTTGCTAATTCTAAGGCAATGCTGCCATAATCAAGGTTAGGAGTAGAACTGAAGGCTTGAGCACCCGGAAGGTGAGTGGGCCGAGCCCCAGGAAGGATGATTGCCCTTTCGTTTCGGGGGGGAGGGGGCTTCCTGGCATGCAGAGCACTTGCCCCTCTGTGGGGTTGAAGACATTCAGTTGAGGACTACAAAGGGAATAAAGAGTTGACGTGTAATCTCACTGTGCTGAGATGGTCTTCACAGATCACATCCCACCTAGAGGTGATACAGCTGACAACCCAGCACAAGAAGACACCTGAGCAACTTGGAAACACCAAAGGGAGACAGGCCCTAGTGTGTGTGTGGGGGTGCTGAGTGCTGACAGGGCCCTGTGTCTGTGATGAGTGATGTGCGGTCTTCTCAGGTGTGCTGCTGACTATAACCAAGCCTGACTAAATTCATTTCTAATAGGAAGAACCTCAAGATCACCAAACTCAAAATATCCACAGAATGATACCTTTGAGTAAACAAAATACTTTATCTTCATGTGAAAGTGCTTCTAGACGTTAGCTAATGAAGGTGAAATCTTTGCCTGAAACAAATTAAGGGGCTCAGGAAGGAAGCTAATATGGACTCAAAAGGATGTGGCATTGAGCTGCAGGATGGGACAACTTGACACCCCCCCACCCCCGTGAAAAGAAAAAAAAAAACAGATGGGTCTGAGAAGGAGCTTGGGTGCAAGCCAAACCGGACTGAAGGCCACCAGAGCCTTTTGTGAAGGGGTAGTGCCTGCCTGGTACAAGCACAGGACACAAAGGGTAGAATGAGAAGAGCTGGGGTTCTGGGTGTTCCTTTCCTAGGGCAGCTGGCAAGTGGGTGCCAAGTGCAGCATCGGGCTAGAGGCCTGGCTCTCCATGTGGCTGTGTCCAGTCCATCTTACTACTTCTAAGTTTTGTCTGTCAGCCCTGTTTTTCAGCTGGACTTTCATGGCCTCAATTCCACTAATCTTTTTATCCACTCATTAGTTTCCTTGACATTGTATTGTCATTGCAAATAACTCTTGAAGCTGTTTCCAATTTCCTCCAAAGCCTCTTCCCCCATCAGTTCCAAGAGTAAGCAAAACTGGCCCCTGCTCATGTTAGTTCCTCTACAAAGGTTTTGATACCTGTGCTTTATCAGAAAATGGAACTTTGATGTTGACATCCCAACTACTTTGTATGTGCAGAGCTGTCGCCACTGGGCACAACGATGCTCTCCTGGTGGGTTTTTCCATGGTAGACTGCATGAATTGCATCCACTGCCATCCCTTCCTGCCTGGCCATCAAGTGAGTGGCCTGAGAGTAGACTGCCCATCCACACTCAGCCAGGGAGGAGCAGGGGCAAGAGAGACATCTCTGCCTGCCTTACTGTCGACCCCCAGGAACTCCACCCTTGCCAAGTCCATTGCTCCTTGGCATGGCCCGTTTCTGTGAGGTCTTGGCTTTTCTCTCTTGGTTCTTCAGTCATTTGCATTCTCTGAAGGGAACCCTGACCCCAAGTTTTGGCTCATGCCTGGAAATGTCCTCACTGTCTCCATCCCATTACATGGCAGACTCCCTAATATGTCAACACTTGGTACAAGAATTCCATTCATTTCATGCTGCTTTCTGAGCCACTTCCTGTCCCATTGGGAGATAGATTTGACCTTCCCTTTCTTCGTGCTTCATCATCACTCTCACAGTTTATATCTGTTTTCTGTCTACCATGGATCAGGCAGCAAATGACATGCTTCATCATGCTCTGCTACCTACACCAAAAATAGGAAGGAAATGCCTTATTATTCCTGTTTTCCAGGTAAGGAAACTGAGGCACAGAGTGGTCATGTGGCCCGATCAGTAACACAACTGAGCCAGACACAGTCTATGGCTACACTGCTGCACTCTGAAGTACCCAGCAGCCTCTTTGCTATGCTCAGGACATTGACCTGTGCTGTCTCTTATTGTCCTCCTTTCTGTCCTTGCCTCCACTGAGAGCAGAGGCAGCAGCACTGCTCATCCTTCCATGCCTGGCAGTGCTGCCCCAGAGATGCTGGATAAAAGAGAAAAGCTGGGGGCAGGAATCTAAGTAGGCCTCTCCCTGCCTGCGGGACACTTGGCTTTCTGGCTGCCTCGTACCTTCAGTAAGAATCTGCTCCAGCTTCGTTTCCTTCCCCCTCTTTTCACGCTGCTTTCTTACCCAGAGCCAATTGTCCATGCATGCACGCACGTCATACTGACAAGTGATAGCACTGGTGTTTGACAAAGGCACCTGAGAGCTGTCGGAGGCCCGGCCTTAACTCAGCAGGAAATTGCAAGGCCCTAGAAACATGAAAAGGCCTTGTCCCTGCTCTCCCAGGGTACTTGATTTTCATTGAGCATTTACCCTCCCCTTCCACAGGCTACCCCAGCGTGCAGCCCTGACACCCCTCTCTGTACTTGCTCTCAGTGCATCAAATTGGCCGCCTTCTTGCCAAAACTTGGTGACTATTTGCTGAGTCTTTGATGAGGTCCTTTGTCCTCCTTATCCTTGCCTCAGCATGTATGCCAAGAGCTACTGCTTGGAGAACACTTGGATAGGCCTTGCTTTTCAGGCCGGAAAGACGAGACTGCAAGGAAAACAGTCCTAGTCTCAAGGAGCACATGCTGTAGAGAGCAAGAAGGTAAATGACTAAAAGCAGAATGATACATTAGGGCAAAGGTGATGAAGGAAATGCACGGCGGGGGGGGGGTGTCTAATTAGGAAGGCCCAGGGAACAGCTTCCCTGGGTGGGGGAACACCATTCCAAATTGACAACCTTTAAGATCTACAGGACAGTCCCATTGGGGGAGGGGAATATGGAATGGAGGGGTGGTTACTGGCGACGTTTATTGCTGCCCAATCTTGCTTTCGAAAGCATTTTTCTTACATAGTCTTTCACCTCCTTGCTTCTTTTTTTTTTTGTTTTTTTTTTATTTTTGGTGTTTTTCGAGACGGGGTTTCGTGCTCACTCTGGTCTCTGGAGCCCTTGCTCCCGGTCGTTACCTCTGCCTCAGGCCCGGCACATGCTAGGATTGTAAGCGCATGCGCTATGCGATAGCTCCTTCGGATTGAGCCGCTAAGGCTTGCCGAGAGTTCCCACGGCGTGCTATCGCGGTTGCACCAGCAAGGCGGAGCGCTGCACCGCATAGGCATGCTCATGGCGACGCGGTATTTCCCGCTGCTCGTGGAGAATGTCCTCGACAATGCGCTTATCGTCGGTACGCTCCTGTACTTACTGTGGGCGGGCTCTTTTCACACACATAGGCGTCTTGTCTTTGACTGAGTACACAAGCTGTGACAGCTCTTGCGTTATGAACCCTTCAGGTTCCAGCTAAATTCACCATTCATGCTATTTTCACAGAGCCGACATCCCTCAGATGTCCCTTCTGACCGAGCTTCTACGCACGCTATTAATCTGCTACCTGCTTTTGGTCCCCGTTGGGCTCCATGGTTAGCTGGTTGTTACCATAATTGTAGCCTTTTGCCAACCACAGATCAACAGCTCTATTAAAGGCTGTGTTGTCTGACATCTGCGAATCGTGGATTTCCTTTGACTCTCATTAGCAAGCTAATGTGATTCGTGCATGCCCGTCATGAGATCAGCAGGAGTGGATAAATGACAGCCATTGATTCCTGTCTCTGGAGTTGTAAATCGGATGAATTGCGGCAGGATGAGCGTAGTAAGCGGATACGTATTCGGACTTGGGAAGTAAGGTCTGGCACACTAGAAGTGATTTTCCAGAGGCTCTATTCTCAGCCAGTGACTAGGCTAAGGACACTACTGTAGGTGAGCACAAACAATTCTAGGCATGAGCACATCGCACTGAATCCTCGACAAAAATTCTCGGCGGCCTTTGTTGTGAATTAGCTACTTAAAAACAATGAAGTCCGGCCGTTGCGTGGCACACGCCCTTTTAATCCTAGCACGGGCAGAAGAGGCAGCGGATCTTTGTGAGTTCAAGGCCAGCCTGGTCTACAGAGTGAATTCCAGGACAGCTGGGACTACAGGGAGACCCTGTCTCGAAAAGAAAAAAAAAAAAAAAAAATGAGGCAGGTGACCAAAGGTTTAAACACAGCTGCTAAAGAACCCAGCCCAGTTCTGTTTCTATACAATCAGACATTAGCAGCAGGCCAGGGGCTTGCCTCTAGGGAACCAAGGATCCTGCGGGACTGCCTGGAGTGGGACTAGGAGAAATTGCTTCTTTCAGCTGGTCAGAGGGGTCAAATTCTAGATCAGCTTAAAGGAATTAGAAAGCTTTGGTTTAGAACAGACTCTGAGTTGGACACAGGAATTGTGCTGCGGAAATAGGGGAATGGGGGTGCCAAAAGTACCCCAGATGACTTCCTTCGCAGAGACGAGGCAGTGCCTAGTCTGAATGGGGGCTACTGAAGTGGCAAGAGGGTGGCACTCTTGGGTGAGGCTAGTCAGGTGTGAGGCCTGCCCCGGTGTCCTGCATCTAGTGGAGGGCTGGTTTATCTCTGGTAGAGTGGCAGACTCTCTGCTGTCTCCATGAGCTCTGGGCAGACTCTAATTTTGCTATTTCTTTCTCTCTCAGATCTTGAGGTCTAGCTTTTGGCTCACCACTCCACTGAAACTGTGGTTTCTAAAGTGACTTCCAGTATGACAGTAGATAGGCTAAGCAGGCTCTAGTGGATGGACACACACTCGGCTTGACAGGTCTTAACATATATAACAGAATACATGAAATAGGGGGGCTATAAGATGGGTACAGATAGGGGAGGGGGTTCAAATGTGATAAAAAATATTGTAGGGGGCTGGAGAGATGGCCTAGTGGTTAAGAGCACCGACTTCTCTTGCAGAGGACCCAGGTTTGATCCCCAGCACCCACATGGCTGCTGAAAACCATCTTTAACTCCAGTTCCAAGTGAGTCTGACGCCCTCTTCTGACCTCCATGGCATTGCATGACACAGGTGCACATACCTACATGCAGACAATGCATTCATACACATGTGCAAATAAATAAAATTTTAAAAAATTGTATAAAATTCAGAAAAATTCATTTTAAAAAGTGACTTCAGGGGCTTGTTAGATGCCTCAATGGGTGAAGGCACCTGTCACCAAGCTTGATGATCTGAATTTGATTCCCTGGGGCTCACATGTTGGTTGCCCTTTTTTTATTGTTGTTACTTTGTCTTTTTTTTTTCTTGGAGCTGACAACTGAACTCAGGGCCCTGTTAAATCCCCAACCCTAATGGGGTTGTTCTCTGACCTGCACGTGTTCCCAAGAATACGAGTGTGCCTGTCCTTTGCATGCTCTGTGAACTGATTTCCCAGTCTTGCTCCTTTAGGTGCACTGTATGTCTTTTAGATGATTTTCTAAATCTCCAAAACACTCAGAGGTTAGCACTACACCATATATGGAATGAAATCTTTTTTGAGAGTGGGCAGGATTTCTAAAGGCCCAGCATTCTCCATTCCACCAAGCATCAGTTGCTCTCAAGAGTCAGCAGCTAAGGACATACTAAAGACCCCATCACTTGCATCCATTCTTTCCTCAAAAGAGCAAAGTTGGGTAGAGTGGCATGGGTGGTGTTTAGCTCTCTATAATCCATAGCCATTCTGTATGGTCGCCTTATGCTGTGTCATGGACCCGGGGCAGCCATGCATCTTCCCATCCCAAATGGGGTTGGGGCTAAGTCAAACTTCTTGGCTTGCCCAAGGTCAATGGGGAGTGAGGTTGTGTTCTCTATTGCCTTGTTCAGGCTGGCCTCCGGGTCTGCCAGGCTCTGGGTTAGCACTGATGGCCACAGCTGGAACTGTTCTCTCAGCTACACCTGGCTTCTGAGAGTGGTCTCTACCTCTGGCACTTTTTTTTTGTAGGAGAGAAATACATACAGCTTACCCTGGGAGTTGGGGGAATGTTCACCCTGGAGGCAAGACCATATTCACCTGTATTGCTTTTATCATTTACATCTTCTACATGAACTATTCTTTGCGCTTTAGGACCTTCCAGAAACTCAATACCATAGCATTTGGCCTTCTGTCATTTTTTTTCCCCTCAGCCACTCTAGCTTAATACAAATCTTGCTAAATTTGCCTTCAAGTAACCTGGACAGACTCTTTTCTCTTCTTGCTTTGCCGTTGTTTTATCTCCCCTAGATTGCTTTACTTCTTTACAGACCCAATTTATATGTTGGTCTAAGTCACTTAGCTCACCTGAAGCTTCTCCTAAGCCATAAAAATCATACCCCACCAACAGGCTCAGCAAAGCCACTAAAGTTTGCAAGTTCTGAAGTCCCTATTGAATTAACTTAGTTCTTTTTTGCTTTTTTTCTTTTTTTATGGAGCATTTGTACAGCTCATTCAATGATTCCCAATCAAACCAGTCCCCCCGTGCCCCAGCCCCCCATCAGAACTCATGCATTACGACATCCAAGCTAAGCCCTATCCAGTCAAGTTCCCAAACCCAGATGTCCTTCTGTGCAGATAGATCTGCTGGAGTCCAGTCAGCAAATCTAGGATTCCTAGGTAAGGCATACTCTTCCTCACCCAGCAATACTTAGTCTCTTGTAGTTTTCAGTCCAGGGTCAGTCCCCCACCCATTTCTCTTGCTCTGCTTTGAGACCTTGTCCCACTTGTCAGAGGTCCCATGTCTGACACCTACATTGCCACAGGTTTACAAGTGAAAGCTTACAGTCTATTGTAAGTCACTGCTTCTCTACGTTCATGCACCAGCCCTGGCTCTTACAGTCATCCCTCCACTTCTGCAATGATAACTTCTTTCTTAACTCTCTGGTGAACACAATCTTATGTGGCCCAGTGAACTAGGGATCAAACATGACCTCTGGCATGCACATTTCCCTCAGTAATGCCTGTTTCTATTGTTTTCAGAGACCCATTATTCATGGGGATCTTAGCTGGTGACAACCAGATGTCCCCAATGGTCTATATGAGCCAATCTATCCATGACTGATTTCCCTTATATTGTCTTAGGTAATGCAGCTTTTATTGCAAGGAGGGAAAAGGTAGTTATATTATTCAATTTGTCTTCTTCTAAAGCACTTAGATTATTCTAGCATATTACCATGTCTGATGCTCTCATTAGCCAGGCCGTGAGAGGCTCTTTCATTCCTTGTTTTAAATTTCCCCCTAATTCAAGCAGTTCAGGTGCTAAGTATTTCCTGGTTATCATAGATTCTTGTGCCAGGCCATTATTAAGGCCCCAAATAAGTGCATGCTGAATCATGGGTTTCCCTTCCTCTATATTAAAGGTTGGACCTGAAGGCTATCTTATATCACTTCTACCTCACTTTCTTGCTATACAGTTCTTCCCATGGGTTCCAAGTTTTGGGATCCCAGGAAGGGCTCTTTAGCATGGGTCTAACTTTCACTCTCTTCCTTGCACTTTGTTAGCTTCAAGAACAGCAAGCTAGCTATATGCGCTATATGGGCATGGTGGCATACACCTTTAAGCCCAGAATTTGAGAGGCAGAGGCACGCAGATCTCTGTGAGATTGAGACCAGTCTGGTCTGCATAGAGAGTTCTAGGCCACTGGGGCTATGGAGAGACACTGTCTCAAAAAAAAAACCCCCAACAACCAACCAAGCAAACAAACAAACAAACACAAAAAGTAACAGCAAGCTCTAGATTTGATTTGTAACACAATCTTGAAAAAAAAAAAAAAAAAAAAAAAGAAACAGCAAGCCAAGCTGGGGCTCAGTGGGTAGAGTGTGCCTGACAGCTTGGTATACTTTCCTGGTATGCACAAAGCCCTGGGTTTGATCCTGGGCACTGCATACTGGGCACTGTGGCACATGTCTGTAGTTTTAGTACTAAGGAGGTGAAGGCAAGAAGATCAGAAGTTCAAGACCACCTTTGGCTACTTAGCAGGTTCAAGGCCAGCCTGGTCTGTATGAGACCCTGACTTCAAACAAACAAACAAACAAACAAACAAACAAACAAACAATATTAAAAAGCAGCAAGCCAACACCTCCATCTCCTCCTTCTCTTTCCCCCCGTTACCTTTTCAAATCAGGTGCATCTGGAGAACAGCATGTTGTTTTCTTATTGCAGTTCCTACTTTATGTGGTCAAGTTTTTTTTTCCTATGAAGATAGCTTGGGGATGGAGAAATGGCTCAGTGGTTAAGAGTGCTGACTGCTCTTGCAGAGGACCTGGGTTCGATTCCCAGAACCCACATGGCAGCTAAGAACCATCTTTAACTCCAGTTCCAGGGGAATCCGACACCCTCTTCTGCACGACATGAGTGCACCTACTTACATGCAGACAGTACACTCATACAACAAAGGCTGTACAACTGCCAACATGGCCTGCTTATAGTCCTGTCCCATATGTGCTCCTTTTAGGAATTGTAATATATTCTTTAGTTCATCAACCATTTGGGGAACATCCCTTGACTCTCTTGTTAGACATCATTCATCAAGGAAGCATGATAGCCCATTCTAAGTAGAGAAGATGGCCACCATGAGATTCCAACCAAGGACACGCCCCTCTCAGACAGCTTGACCTTCATTGTATGCAGTGATCTCTACAACCAGGGAGCACAGCATCCCATACTACATGTGGAAAGGTCGTCATATGTCTATTGCTCCTGAGGACCCTGTACTTTCACATGGATCAGCCTCAGTTGTAGGCTTCAGCACCTGTTTCAGAGCCCATGTAGTCACTCCTCCCAAATTCATCTTTAGTTCTCTGTAAGTGCTGAGTGTTGGGTGAACTTTTCATAGGGAGATCTGAACAAATGCCTACTTGCTGTGGATGGGGCATCAGTAACAAACCAAAGTACAATTCTGCCAAAGTCTAACTTGATGAACCACAAAGTTTATTCCGCTTAATTACAGGAGCATGGGTGATCTCAAAATAGCCACACCATGAAAAAAATCTCACCCCAGCATGTATGGCAGCCTCCTTCAGTTAACCTTCCACACTCTATATACTCTCTCACCTCCTGAGACCATGATACCCTGTGTGGCTGGGACAGAATGGCATCCAGCTGGCAGGGAGGAGGAGGAGGGAGTCGCTGAAATTTCAGGTGAGGGTTTGATGACCCTGCCTACCTCTTCTATGAACGAACATCAACAGGCATAAGCTTGAGGGTCTTTTTGCAGATAATCACAGCTACTCTGATGAGGATGATAATAACTGTTATGTTTAGAGGACAACATTCTACAACATCTGATCTCTGTCCTTAGACATCTTATAGTCCTGGAAGTAATCAGACAATAATCGCACAAATACTTATTTACTGATAAGTGCTATTAATGAAAATTATGAGGCTTTATTGAAAGGTGAAATCGAGAAAACTATAATGGCCTCCAAATTAGCCGCCTTTCCTCTTTGCCCTCTTTTCCAATTTATCTGCCATTGCCTATATTAACATTCCCAGGGTCCATTTCTGACTCTGACAATTCCTAGTTCAAATTCCTTCAGTAGTTAAGTTGGAGAATACAGTACCCTGCACTTGTAATTGACTACTTTGGAAGTTGAGGCAAGAAGATTACTTGAGCCTATGAGTTCTTGGGCAACACGGTGAGACCATATCACAAAAGAAATATCCTCCATAGTAAACTATGTCCTAGGGACATCTCTCAAAATGTTTAACTGTGGTGAGTCGGCTGCCTTCTTGCTCTGGGAGGCCATGGAAACCCCACTGGTTGGACTCTGATTAGAGTTTCAGGCTATGAAGAAGATGATCAACATAGGAAAATTATCCTCCATACACCCAAGTGAAGCATATCCTTTGAATTATCCTCATATATAGGTGGAACAACTTGTAAAAGGAAGACTAAGGAATCAGAGGGTCCTCCCAAGCCCAGCTGACTCCCAAGGATCATATCCTCAACTGGCTTTGACAGCAAGATAAATTAAAATGTTTAATTTTGGCCACATGCAAGGTCCTAAACACCCAACAGGAAAATATAACCCAAGACTAAAATTAGTGGCATGTTTATTTAACAGTCTAAGGGACTCCACACTCCTCATACATTAGGCTCAAGTCCATATGAGATATTAGATTACTACTTCTCGCTAATGATTTTCTTCTTGGTGGGAAAAATACTGCCCAGATATAGGACATCATGACCTTGGCTCATTTCAACACTGCAGTGCATACCTGAGACCAAGAGAGACAGACTAACTATTGTTTTAACCTAACCTGAAAATTGAATGATGGCTAAATTTCTTCTCTCTCTCCATCTCTAGAAGCCATCTGGGAGGGACCTCACACTGTGATTCTAGCCACTCTAACAGTAATCAAAGAGCCTGAAAGCAGAGCCTTGGAAGCCAAAGGAAAAAATGAGGAGGAACCCAGTGGATGGATGCTCTTCAGTCTAACGCTCTCCCAACTGAGCTATTTCGGCACTGGATGGATGCTCTTATGAGCCCATCAACAGATTCTAATGGACTTTGATTTAGATCCTCTGTTCTGGTTCCCTGCCTAGGACTTTTAGTTCTAATAACTCTTGCTTTGTTTCTTCCTTACCTCTATTTCCGGACACCAGTTAAGGACTCTCTTTCTCTACATCGGCAGTTTATACAAATAAAACCATCGACAGACCTATTTACCCACCAGGGGGATACCCCATCTGCCACACCTGTTGTCCCTATGCAGCTGAAGCAAGCCAGAGCACTCATGGCCCTAATTCCATAATGGCAGTTAGGGTTACTTCTTTGGACGAGGGAATCATGAAAACAGGAAGTAGAATTTGGCTAGGCAGTTTTGGGTAAAAAGACCTCAAGGAAACGTGATGAGTTCCCTTCTTGTCTAAAAGCCAGATATGTCCTTAGGCCTCTTAGAAGCCTCGTTCCTTGCCAGTGGCCAGAGATGCTAGAAATGTTTGGGGGCTTTGGTCTGTGATCTAGTTCCTAAATGATTTTAGTGCTACTTCTACAGTGCAGAGACGTTAGAGCAGTAATAAAGGCCTATCAAGGGAAAACTCCTGGTCAAGAAAATAGAATCTTTGGGCTGGGTGGAGATCTAACATTCCAGTTGGACAGAATCAATGATCTGGCTAAGGGATGACCCCCAGGAGTGCAGGACCATCCCTAGGAAAGTGGGACCACCTCCTAGGAAGGTGGTTTCACCTTAAGCTATGCTAAAGAGATAGGTGGAGTAATTGTTCCTTTAATGAGATACTCTACTTTTTCTTCCTGGAATCTACACCCTGCCCACCTGGTGTAGTCCCTAAAAACTGAGAAGCATGTGGTTCAGCTGGGTCTGTCCATCTTTCTGAGTCCTGACTTGGGTGCCAATTTTCTTTTTCTTTTGTCTGTCTCTTTCAGGTACTAACTAGAACCTAAGCATGCTTCTTCTGAAATCGTGGGCTTGTGCAGTCCCCCTCTTGGCCATGTGGCCACCTGCTTCCCCGTGGTGGTCCTCCATACTGGTCACTCAAAACACATGGCTTTGTTTTTCCTTCTCCTCTCCATTCTCCAAATCTGGGCAGCTGCTGATATTTATAGCTTGCCTGCCTGAGGTTGTTTTTCTTTTAAACTAATAAAATTGTCCTCAAGCTTCATAAAAAAAATCCATCAATTCATTGTCTGGTATAGTGTAAAGTCATTAGTGGGATAGTGAGAACCCTTCACCCTACCTTTTAAACCTTTCCCCACTATTCCCCTTTGAACACTTTAGGCCGCAAATACATGGAGACATTCACAGGATCTCATATAAAAAGACGAGGTGCCAGCGGGCATGGTAGTGCACACCTGTAATCCCAGTACTCGGGAAGCTGAGGCAGGTGGATCTCTGTGAGTTCAAGGCCAGCCTGGTCCACATAGGGAGTCCCAGGCCAGCTGGGGCTACAGGGAGACCCTTTCTCAAAAAAAAAAAAGGCCAAAAAAAAAAAACAAAAAAAGACATGGTGGTGCCTTCATGCTGTTCTCCCCTTCCAGGACCACCCTTCCTTACATTCCTTATGTCCATATCTTATACGTCTTTCCCTTTTCTTTTTGGTTTTCTTGACACAGGATCTTGCTCTGTTGCTCAGACTGGCCAAAAACTTGTAATCCTTCTGCTTCAGCCTCCTGAGTACTTTGGATTACAGGTATGCCCCTCCATGGTAGGTTAAACTCTCATTTTTAAAGTCTATTTCAACATTCTCCACAAAACACAACCTGATTTCCCACCTTGGAATCCCAGTTCTTCCCCCACTTTGACATAACTCTTCTCTTGGCTCTAATCCAATAAAATGTAAGCTGGATATCAGCTTCTGCTATCAAAAAGTTCATGAACTCATTGATTGACAGCAGGGTCTTGGTCTAAACCACAAACATTCATTGGCTGGAAGGACAGATGAGTTAATGAACAAAAGAATGTGGAAATGAGTAATCATTGGTGGCTTCTTGATTAATAATATAAAAAGGGATATAGGTATGTGGATTCAATATGATTATTGTCATTGGACATGTTTTTTTTCATAACTATTTGCCAGGAGTTGTAGAAAGCTATCAAATCAAACAAATGCTGCTCGCTTCTAACTTCTTCCATTTCTTATTCTAATAAGTAGCTCTGTTGTAGGGATGAGTAACAGAAATCTCCAAGGACTATGAAGCTGTGGGCAAAAAGTTGAGGACTTGAAGGAACAACGTGGGTTTTCTTATTGTTTTAGAGACACGATCTCACTTTAGAGTCCAGGCTGGGCTTATACTCAAGATCTCTCTCCTAATTTTTGAAAATATGAGCATGTGCTACTATATCTGCTCGCTCTTTCTTTCTTTTTCTTTCTTTTTCTTTCTTTCTTTTTCTTTCTTTCTTTCTTTCTTTCTTTCTTTCTTCCTTTCTTTCTTCCTTTCTTCTTTCTTCTTTCCCTTCCTTTCTTTTTTCTTAAAAAAGAAAGCATACTTTAGAATAGAATATGTGGAAGATGAAATGACTGTCTTTTTTTGCAATAGTGAGGATTCAACCCAGGGCCTTGAATGCTAGTCAAGTGCTATTCTACTGAGTGACATTCTCAGAGGGAGATGGCTGTCTTTAGACATAAATTTTAGAATAGAATGGTTTAAAATGCTGGATTATTGGGCACTTGGGTAAGGACAGAGCTGTCTGTGATAACTGGGGAAAAATGTGTTTCCAAGAGCCTTGCTAATCTGATAAAGAGAACTTTAAATTGAAAGCAGAGGGGGGAAGAGAAAAGTGCTTTGATAATATTAAAATCAATTGCCTGTAGATGATCTTAGATATGACAGCAAGAGCAGGACTTAGGGAGCTGCCTGTGAAGCCATAGAAGGATGTGTTTGGAAAACATCAGACAAATAGAACTTATAACTTGAGCTGTTTCTGTACCAACACACAGCACACACATTAAGTTGAACCATATGACATCAACATTCAGCTATTTTTTGACCTACAAAAATGTCAGCTTCATATGGTTCTATGTAACAGTAGAAAGTGAACTTGAAATGTTAACACAGGGTAAAACATACCACCTAAGAGGGGCCGCTAAGACTAGGAGAACTGGATTCTGGCATTAGAAGAAACACATTATTAAGCAGATACTCTGTAGAATGGGTGTTGACATTGTGCTATGTGAATAGAAATCCACACAGGTGAAGGCACAGTCCTCTCTAGAATTGTGGCAGTTACAATGATAAAGGAAACAAGTTACATAGTGAAATACATTGCATACCACTACCCCAGAGAAAGGCAGAAATGAATGACTGATGTGTTGCTGACAGATGCAGATCACAAAAGTATTCGCGCCAAATATGGCAGCAATGAGGGATTTGAATCAAAGTTGCTGTAAGAGCTAGACATGATGACACATGCTTATAGTCCCAGAACTTGGGAGGTGGAAGCAGGAGAATCGAGGTCATCCTTAGCTACATAGTAAGTTGGAGGCTAGCCTGTCTCAGAAAACAAACATTACTGTAAGATTCATTTACAGAACATTTAGAGATTCTTTACTTTTCTTCCTGACAGTGTTGTCCATCAGGGAGAAAATAAATCAACAAGAGGGATAGATTAGATAATGTTATTCATTATCTAATTCTGATTCATAATGAATAACTGATTGGCAAAGTAGAAACCTGAAGAGTAACCATATCATTTAGAGTTTGTAAGACTATAAGGCTAGACGACAGCAAAGTATTTTGCTATAAACATTTATGCCAGGCGTGGTGGCACATGCCTTTAATCGTAGCACTTGGGAGGCAGAGGCAGGTGGGTCTTTGTGAGTTCCAGGCCAGCCTGGTCTACAGAGTGAGTTCCAGGACAGCTGGGGCTACAGGGAGACCCTGTCTTGAAAAGATCAAAAAAAGGGGCTGGAGGGATGGCCTAGTGGTTAAGAGTGCCAACTGCTCTTGCCGAGGACCCGGGTTCGATCCCCAGCACCCACATGGCGGCTGAGAACCGTCTGTAACTCCAATTCCAGGAGAACTCCAGTTCCGGGGAAATCCGACACCCTCTTCTGACCTCTTCGACATTGCACAACACGGGTGCACAGACCTGCATGCAGACAGTACATTCATACACATAAAAAAAAAAAAATAAGCCAGGTGTGGTGGCACACGCCTTTAATCCTAGCACTTGGGAGGCAGAGGCACGTGGATCTCTGTGAGTTCAAGGCCAGCCTGGTCTACAGAGTGAGTTCCAGGACAGCTGGGGCTACAGGGAGACCCTGTCTCGAA
>VZQC01007701.1:1081589-1111357 GCA_009823505.1 Rhizomys pruinosus | reverse complement strand
TTTTGTCTTTTCAAGACAGGGTCTCCCTGTAGCCCCAGCTGTCCTGGAACTCACTCTGTAGACCAGGCTGGCCTTGAACTCACAAAGATCTGCCTGCCTCTGCCTCCCAAGTGCTAGGATTAAAGGCGTGCACCACCACGCCTGACATGAAATGCCTTTTATAGGCTCAGGTGTTTGAACACTTGTTCTTCTGCTGGTGATGCTGCTTGGGAAAATTATGGAACCTTTGGGAGGTGGAGCCTTGCTGGAGGAGGTGAGTTATTGGGGGCAGGACTTGTTACTTTACAGCCTGGCCCCACTTCCTGTCACTCTCTGCTTCCTGAGTATGGACACAATGTGAACAGCCAGACTCTTGGTCCTGCCACCATGCTTTCCCTGCCTGCTGCCATGTCTTCTTTGCCACAGTGGACTGTATCCCTCCAGACCTGTGAGCCAAAGTAAACCCTCTTTCCCTTAAGTTGCTTTTGTCAGGGTATTTTATTTTATTTTATTTTTACTTCTTATGAGTATGAGTGTACAGCCTGCGTGTAGGTAGGTGCACCTGTGTCATGCAATACTGTGGAGGTCAGAAGAGGGCGTCGGATTCCCCTGGAACTGGAGTTAAAGACAGTTCTTAGCCACTATGTGAGTGCTGGGAATCAAACTCAGGTCCTCTGCAAGAGCACTCATTGCTCTTAATCGCTGAGCCATCTCTCCAGCCCCAGGGTATTTTATTATAATAATGGAAAAGTAACTAATACACCCTCGTTAAGTTCTCTAAACTCTCTAAGCTTAATGTTCCCAAAGAATGCCAAGAGAGGGAAGGAAAGGGAGCACAGATAGGAATGGAACGAACAACCATATGGAATCAAGTATTTAGCAGGGTTACTTTGACCTTAAAAGAAATAGTACATGTGCTAGTATGTAAATGAAATAGTACATGTGCTAGTATGTAAGTCATTGTAGTTTTCTTCAACTTCTTACTTGGCTGCTCTCCCAAAAGTATATAAAGACTCTTAAAAATTAAATTCTGACTGGGTGTGGTGGCACACTCAGGAGGCAGAGGCAAGCTGTGAACTCTCTGTGATTTTAAGGCCAGCCTGGCCTACAGAGCGAGCTCCAGGCCAGCTAGAACTAAAGGGAGACCCTTTCTCAAAAAGACCAAAAAAATTAAATTCTGACCATATAATTGTGAATTATGTTAATGAAGTTAAAAAGTCTCGATAAATGTATTTTCATTGAATTTTTGTGCATTTAATACAAACCATGTAAATAATCTTTCTACCCCCTCCCCCATCTGTACCCTCATATAGCTTCCCCACCCACTTTCATGCATTCTGTCACATATGTTAAGAGCACCTATCTGGTCAAGCATTTGTACCAAGACATCTCTCAGTGCAAGTTCATCCACTGGGCTCTTGTCAGCATATCTAGAGTCTCTCCCTTAAAGATCAACTCTCCTTCATCCAGCAGTAAACAGCTGCCAATAGTTCTTTAACTAAGATTAGGGCCTGCTGCCCATTGCCCTAGTTCTATGCTAGGTCTTTATCTGCTTGAGATTGCTTGGGTCTTGTGCATGCTGAAACCATTGTTGTTGGTTTATATGAGCAAGGTACCAGGAGCCAGTACCATGTTTCCATATGGCCATGCACCTCCTCCCCTGTCTCTTAAAATCTTTCATCCTCCTCTTCCGCAATGGTTCCTGAGCCGTCAGTGGATGAAGTTTAATATAGGGAGCCATACTCTTATTCTCTATGCTTTGAGGCCTTTTGTGTTCATTGCTGTCTGTTGGACGAGAGGTTTGTTGATGAGAGTTGAGAGCTGCATTAGTGTTCCCTCTACCCCTTATTCCACTATGTTCTGTGAGCCTCACATGTAGAAATTCCATTGTAGATGTGTCATTTAGGGTTTGGCATCAGACACTTATTTTCTCTGTGTGACAAGTTGTGCAACTCTATAATAATCTCTACCAGTTGCAAAAACAAGCTTCTTTGATGAGTGGTGACTGACACACTTGTCTGTAAATGTAAGGATCTATATTTAACATATAGTAAGAAATTGCATTTGTCTAGGGATATGATAGACTCAGGGTTTTTTCTAAGATCTGTGACTCTCAAGCCACATGTCTTTGGTTATGTTTGCAGTACTACACATGAGTTCCCTCCAATTGAGTGTGGTATATGTCCAATTAGGTAGCTGGCCTGGAGCTAGCTCTGTAGACCAGGCTGGCCTTGAACTCACAGAGATCCACCTGCCTCTGCCTCCCGAGTACGCCACCACTCCTGGCTGATTTCATCTTTCTTTACCACTGAGTAGAATTCCATTGTGTAAATGTACCACATTTTTGTTATCTACTTGTCAACTGAGGGACACTTGGGTTGCTTCCATTTCTTAGCTAGTTTAATGTATATTTAATTACATATGCATTATGTACATGTATATTCGTGTGCACGCACACGTGCTCACATGCTACAGTGCATGTGTAGAGAGAGGTCAGAAGACAACTTGTGGAAGTTGGTTCTCTCTTACTACCATGTGGGTCCCAGGAACTGAACTGAGGTCTTCAAGTTTTGGAGACAAGCTCCCTTACCTGTTGAACCATCACAGCAGCCCAAGAAGAGAGCTCTAAAGAGAATCATGATCTTTGAAAGTTAAAAATAGAGAAAGAGAAGCTAGGAATGTAGCTCAGTAGTAGAATGTCTAGTGTGTACAAGTCCCTGGGCTCCATCCTCAGCACCAAAAAAAGTGGAAAGAATTATCTGTCCAATGATTAATATGAAATCATTACAGGAAATTGCAAAAATCATGTCAGTAAGGTCTGACGAGGCCTGTTTCTTTAGTTATGTGCTCTCTTAGCACTCGATTTTCAGTTCGTGAATGAATATACATTTGTTTGTGTTCCAAGCTGGACTTGAACTGGCTATGTAACTGAGGATGACCTTGAACTTCTGATCTTCCTGCCTCCACCTCCCAAGTGCTGAGATAAAAGTTTGTACCACTACATGCTAGGAGATACTCTACCAACTGATCTACATACCCAGCCCTATCCTCCAACAGCTAATAAGCTTCAGGAGGACAAGCAATATGTTTTCCTCACCATTTTACACTTTAGTACCTAGCCCAGTACCTGGCACTGTTGATACATATTGTTGAAAGAGTGAATGGGGGCTGGAGAGATGGCCTAGCGGTTAGGAGCGCCGACCACTCTTACAGAGGACCTGGCTTCGATCCCCAGCACCCACATGGCGGCCGAGAACCGTCTGAAACTCCAATTCCAGGAGAACTCCAGTTCCAGGGGAATCTGACACCCTCTTCTGACCTCCGCGGCATTGCACGACACGGGTGCACAGACTTGCATGTGGACAGTACATTCATACACATACAGAAAGAAATAAAATTAATAAAAAAAATTAAAAGAAAAGAGTGAATGAAATGTCTAAGCTTGTTTTTCTATATATACTGACATTAGTAGATATATCTGCTTATACTTCCAGCTTTAAAAGAAATCTCATAAAATCAGAGGCCAGGTATATACTCGTCAGGGCAGGAATCTTTCTTCAAGGAATTGACACATAAGCTGACCACTTAAACAAGAAGAAACAGAGGTTAAGGCAGGGGAGGGCAAAAAGGAAGCCCAGCAAGGCTACAATATGAAGTTCCTGCTTGAATGGTGGTCCCTTTCCCTTCTCCTTGGTGGGAGCTGCAGTAGGCATTGGGGCTGGGCTGGGTTACGTGTTTGGCTAGGGACTCACCTTGCTTGATCTCTGGAATGAGGGCTTGGCAGATGAATAGGCTAGAGTGTTCCTGAAGTTCAAGCAGAGGAGTGGACATTTTGGCAAGGATGATTGGGTCAGGGCTCAGTAAAAGAGCTGTACGGCTGGGAGATTGGGGTTACACTGAGAGGAGCAAATCTCAATGTTGGAAGAGTTACAAATATGGAAAGTAAGGAAGGCTAGAAGAAATCCACTGGTCTCGTGTTGGATTGAAAGTGGAAGTATCAGTATAATCTCATGATTGAGTATAATCGCATGTACTGAGAAGCATAATGGAACATCTGTATTCACTATCCACACACTTATTTCCTGTCTCTGTTTACTGAGACAACCTTAAACAGTGCCACTTCAGTAACAATGAATACATTGGGGGCCCAGATCTTGGGGCCTATTACCATTCTCCATCCAAGGAATCAGGGATCTTTGAAGAAATTGTTGATTCCAAGACGGAGGCAGGAAATACATGAGGTGAGCCCAGAGCATCTCACCATGCCACGAAAGTAAAGAAGTGCTCAAAGAAAATGAGGGCGTGCCAAAAGAGCACAGAAGGCAACTTTGGGCAGCAAACCAGATAATGATAATAGAAAATGATTATCATTGAATAAACAAGAATCTCTCAATAGATATTAAAATATAATTTATAGGTATGCATGAATAAGTGGAGATGGGCTGGGGTGTGGCTCAGTGGTAGAGCATTTGCATTGACAAGGCCCTGGAGGGAAAAAAAAACAGAAGAAAAAGGTTTACTTTACCAAGGCCAACTAATAAAGGGGAAATGATGGAGGCAGAATGAAAAACAACAATTAGTAAGCTATCACAGCAAAAAATGAATTTAGGTAAGAATTACCAATGTATGCTACAAGTTGTTTGTGAATGTAAATGAGAACAGGATATTTACTTACTCTCAAATTATCTTCCGCCAAGGACTTTGTAATTACTCACTAATTACTAAGTACAAAATGTTTATAAATTAACATCAAACTGGAGAAACCTGGCAATACCATCTTAACTATAGCCAGTAACAGGACAAATTGACATTGAGTGTCTGCTGGTGGGCTGCATCAGGAACACATTGCTTTTGCAGCTCTGCCTGCCTCAAACGGATAAACAGAATCTAATCAGCAGGAAGCATCTGACCCACCTAAACTCAGGTTCATATGACAAAGTCATCAGCCTGTTCTCTTAAAATTACCAATGTCATTTTCAGGAGATCAAAGAAACATGACAACTAAGTGCGACTTGTGATCTTGAATTTAGGAAGGACCATTAGGACAATCAGTGGCATTTGATTTGGATCTGTGGAATAGATGGTAGAATTGCATCATTGCTGTTTTTTTAAAGTTTTGATGTCTCTATGTGGTTATGTAGGAGAGTTTTTAAAATATACATGCTCTAATCATAAAGATTTATTTTGTTTTGGGGTCCTTCTTCTCTTGTCCAACCATGCATTTCCTACTATTATGTTCTGCTTTACCCTAGGTCCAGAAGAGAGCCAAGTGACCATGGGCTGAAACCTCTAAAACCATGAGCCAAAATTAAACTTTCTCCCTCTGTATTAGTTACTGTTGTGTTGCTGTGATAAAACACTATGACCACCGTGTGTGGTGGCACACGCCTTTAATCCTAGCACTTGGAAGGCAGAGGCAGGCAGATCTTTGTGAGTTCAAGGCCAGCCTGGTCTACAGAGTGAGTTCCAGGACAGCTGGGACTACAGGGGGACCCTGTCTCGAAAAGACAGAAAACAAAACAAAACAAAACACTATGAGCAAGGCAACTTATAGTAAGAAGAGTTGATTTGGATTACAGTCCAGAGGGAGTCCATAATGGCAGGAGGGGAATGGCAGAGCAGAAAGCCAAGCACAGGAAGCAAGGTGACTGGAAATCTGGCAAGGCCTAAGAACTCACTAAGCCCACTCCCAGTGACATGTGTCCTCCAGTAAGGCTGCACCTCCTAAAACCTCTCGAAACAGCTCCATCAACTGCAGACAAAATGCCCAAATACTTGGAGCCTATAGGAAACTTTCTCATTCAAACCACCACCATTCCATTCTCTGCTGCCATAGACTCATGACTTTCTAAAATACAAAATGCATTTAGTTCAGTTTCTAAAGTCCCCATAGTCTTTACCAGTCTCAAAATGATTCAAAAGTCCCAAATCCAAAGTCTCTTCTGAGACTCAAGGCAATCTAACTGTAAGCCTCTATAAAATCAAAAGGCAAATTGTATACCTCCAATGTACCATGGTATTGAATATACATTCCCATTCCAAAAGGGAGGAATGGGGGCATAGTGAAGAAACACTGAACCAGAAATAATCAGCAGGGCAAACACCAAATCCAGTAGACCAAATCTAGTACATCAGTATCTGACTTCTGGGACTTTACTTCCAAAGGGCTTAGATATTTTGGACCCTCTAGCTTTGCAGCATGCAACGTACATCTCTCTCTTGGGCTGGTACTACTCCCTGAATGCACCTCTCCTTGGCCAATGTCTCATGGCTTTAGCATCTTGGGGTCTTGACAACCAGGCTTCACCTTTATAGCTTCATGCAATGGCCTGTCAGGTATCTTTTTATGCATTGATGTCCCTGCTGCATGCTGCCTGCCCTTGACTGCTCTCTGAAACTGTGGAAGAAGTGACCACCCCTTCATTCTTGCATCTTTTCTTAAAACTTATTTTATTTTTTGGTCTTTTCGAGACAGGGTCTCCCTATAGCCCCAGCTGTCCTGGAACTCACTCTGTAGACCAGGCTGGCCTTGAACTCACAAAGATCCACTTGCCTCTGCCTCTCAAGTGCTAGGATTAACCATGCCTGGCCACTCTTGCACCTTTTATGCCTCCGAAGTCAGCACCATGTGAATGACACTGCCAAGTTTGGCTGTTAGCCTGGGATGGACCCTGGCAAGCTTCATCTACATTAGCAGTTTTCCTGTGCTGTGGTTTTCTAGGGAAAGAAAACTCTTCCATAATTTCCCTTTCACAAATTTGAGGCTTAGCTGGGTGTGGTCTTGCCCTGAAGGTGCTCTTTCCATTGTTTAATCAAAAATCTCTAGTACTCTCTCTTTTTTTAAACATGGAAACACACATTAATCTAGTACTCTCTTTTATCACTCTAATATCCTTATCAAAGAGAGCCACAGATTTTTTTTGTATTTATGTGTGTGGTATATGTAGGCGGTGTATGCAAACTAGTGTGGGTACATATATCTGTGTATTCATGGAGGACAGAGAAAGACTTCAGTTTCCTGCTATATCACTTTGCAGCTTATTCCCTTGAGACAGCATTTGCTGAACTTGGAGCTAGGCTAGTGACCAGCAAGCCCCAACAATGCATCTTTCTCCAACTCCCATAGCACAGGGTCATAGGCACATGGGCAACTATGCCTGGCTTTTTACTTGGAGGCTAGGGCATTGAACTCAGGTACTCCTACTTGCATATCAAGTGCTCTTACTTTCCGATGAATCTCCCCAACCTCTACCAAAACACTTACCCTTTATCACATGAGGATTTTTTTTTCCTTTAAAAATTTTTAACAGGTACATTAAGATTTAATACATATATCACAAAATTCACTCACTTGAAGTGCATTTCTAGTGAATTTTGTTGTATGTACAGATTTGCAGAGTTGGACAATCACAACCTGTTTTAGATTATTTAAGCACTGTATCCAGTAGCTGACAATCCCTTACCCCATCAATTCCCATCTGGAGGCCTGTAATATATGTCTCAAAAGATTTGCCTATTCCATTCCATTATTCCCCTTTCTTCTTCTATGTCATTGCATTTAATCTCTTCTTCTTGAAAGCCCCCTGCTCCATGGTTCATTAATAATTTCCTGACCTCGATGGGTTTTCCAAATGAAACACATGTACCTTAATATTCATAGTCAGCATCTACATCTGAGAGAAAATATGCTATTTTGTGGGACTGATGTTTCATTTGGCTGGAGCATTAAAAGGGGGCCTGGATTTTTACCCCAATTACCTGTGAAGGCCGGAGGCATAAGCCAACTCTCCCCCCTCGCCGAATTGATATATCAAGCGCTGCAGCTCTGCTTTGAAGTTACAGGCAAAGAAACATTATATTCCTTCACTATGTAACAGCACATCATGGTTCTGAGGAACTGGTGGAGTCATGATGGCTCTGAACACTGAAATTCCCATGGACCTTCTCACCCCCCATTCTCACTTCAAAAGCACAATGTTGGTATATAAGATGGGGGGGGGGAGCCCAACTCCTGCCAATAAACAAGTTGTTCCCTCTCTTGGAATTTCTCCTGGGTCGCTCCTTCTTTGATCAGTCTCTCAGGCTCATCCTGAATTCCTGTCCTCCCCCACCGTATCTCTGCCTGTGCCTCAGTGTTAAGCCAGCCAAAGGCATGCTAAGCACTAAGGAACTGTCAGCTCGTGGAAATGAAGGGAGCAACAGTTGGCACCCAAAATGGGGCCACAAGGAAAAGGACTCTCAGAGAACCAAAAGGAAGAAGGAGAGCTCTCCTCTTTCTGGGTGGACTGGGGTCACAGGCAGCTATGCCCTTTGTCCCTCTGAATCTTGAGTGGGACACACTCTTTTTTTTCTAATTTTCTAATTTCAGTCCATGCCATTGCAAGGGGTTCAGTGTGGTGGGAAAGTAATTGACTGCCCTCTGATGGAGGCAACTCTTCTATGTTGTCTGAAGGCTTCTCTGCCCTCTTCTGGACCCCAGGCTGCCCAACTGGGCATCAGCAAAGATCCTCTATCTAGATTCTCAATTCTTTCAAACTGGTCACCCAACAGCCAGTATTTACGCTTAGTGTGGCTGTGGCTGCAGAACTCTTAAACTTGGGTCAAGGCTTATGTGACATGAACCACAAGGAATCCCCCATTGGCTTTCTCTTTTGGGAATGTTCCCATGGCACATAAGGACTTCCTTCTTTTTCTTTTTTTTTATTTAAAATTTTTTTTATTAATTTTATTTCTGTATGTGTATGAATGTACTGTCTGCATGCAAGTCTGTGCACCCGTGTCGTGCAATGCCGCGGAGGTCAGAAGAGGGTCTCGGATTCCCCTGGAACTGGAGTTCTCCTGGAATTGGAGTTTCAGACGGTTCTCGGCCGCCATGTGGGTGCTGGGGATCGAACCCGGATCCTCTGTAAGAGCGGTCGGCGCTCTTAACCGCTAGGCCATTCCTCCAGCCCTTTCTTTTTCTATAATGGGAAATACCCACCCACATCAGAGGAACCAGCAGGTCAGGAGGATAAAAACACTTAAAAGCTGAGGAGTTAAAATCTCCAAATGGGCAGCCACCTCTTTTTGGGGCAAGGTTCTTACAGTAGCCCCGTGGATGTCCTCTGTGAATCTCTATGACCCAGACTCCTGGACCCACCTGGCGCAACTGCCCTGGTGGCAGGAAGTGCAAGATAACTCTCCCCTCTCTCCAGTTTCTGCCTTTCATTGCAGCTGTTAGGCAGTGCTTAGGTCCTTCCCACCAGACCACCCCAAACAAAGACAGAAGACACCATCCCCTGAGGACTCTGATAAAAACTCCCCCAACACCCAAGGGTTCCCAGAGGACTCTGATAAAGTCCGCTCCAAAACCCACCAGGTCTCAGACCCAGTGGCATTGGAACAGGCTATAGAAAATACAAAAATAGACCCACCCTTTCCTAAACTTAATTCCTCCCTCTATCCCCCACTTCTCTTTATAAGAAACTGGAAGCAGCACCTCCCCCATCCTCACCCTCCCTCTCTACCACAGAACAGCTTTGCCAGGTCTGGAACAGTCAAGACCTTAATTGTTAGGCTTTGCCCGTTAATGTGGCTCCCACATGAAGCTGTCCTCTGAATTGGTATCCCTACCTGGCAAGTGATTTAAAAGAACTAAGCCAGGCTGTATGGGAAGATGGCATTCAGGCACCTTGGACAAAAGTCTATCCTCCAAAGCCTTCGTGCCATCCTTAACACCCCCCAGGATCGGAGAGACATTTGCCAATCCTCCCTTCCAGGCCTACTATTTCTCCAATGGGAGGCACTCTACTGAGATGAACGCCTCCAGCAGGTTCGAAGGAACCAAAAACAGCATAATGTGAACTGGGGATATAATGAACTTTTTGGAGAAGGTAATTTTACCACGGGGACCCAGCAGGTTGTTCCGGCTCCAGGCTATTTTGACCAGGTCTGCCTTTGCACTCTGGGATGACCACTGGTGGGCTGGAATGCAGGGGAAACTCTACCCTCACAGTTACACCAGATACCCTGCTGTGGACAGTCACACTAACAACCTTGGATCACTCCAGAGGCAGGTAACTTCGTGAGCCTACGTGGTATTACAGAACTGGCGAGCTTTGGACCTCTTGGCTGCAGAACATGGAGGAACTTGTGTATTTTTGGGGAGAGGAATGTAGCTTTTATGTCAATGACTCTGGGGTAGTGGAACAAAATGTAAAAGCCCTTGACGACCTGAGGAAAGAACTCTGGGTCAGATATTCTTCCCAAGCACCTGTCTCCAGGTTTTCCAACCCTCTGACCACCTGGATGCTCCCTTTTTAGGACCAGTCTTCACCCTAGGAGTTCTCTTAACAACTGCACCCCGTGTTTTCTGGTTTGTTAATAATCTCACTGAGGGCGGGAGAGATAGCCTAGCGGTTAAGAGCGCCGACCGCTCTTACAGAGGACGCCGGTTCGATCCCCAGCACCCACATGGCGGCTAAGAACCGTCTGAAACTCCAATTCCAGGAGAACTCCAGTTCCAGGGGAATCCGATACCCTCTTCTGACCTCCGCGGCGTTGCACGACACGGGTGCACAAACTTGCATGCAGACAGTACATTCATACACATACAGAAATAAATAAAATTAATAAAAAAAAATTAAAAAAAAATAATAATCTCACTGAGGTTGCAACCCAAAGTGACCTGCTCCAGTATCAGGCCATTTCTGAGCCTCCCCCAGAGGAATGTGACAGCACTGAATTTTAATAAAAATGAGGAGCTGTGGGATTGATGTTTCATTTGGCTGGAGCATTAAAGGGGGGCCTGGCTTTTTATCCCAATTATCTGCGAAGGCCGGGGACGTAAGTCAACCCCCCACACACACACACACACTCGCCAAATTGATATATCAAGCACTACAGCCCTGCTTTGAAGTTTCGGGCAAAGAAGCATTACATTCCTTCACTACCTAATAGCACATCTTGGTTCAGAGGAACTGGTGGAGCCATGATAGCTCTGAACACTGTGGAATTCCCATACACCTTCTCACCCCCCCCTCCCCCATTCTTGCCTCAAAAGCACTGTTGGTAAATAAGACCTCTGACTCCTGCCAATAAACAAGTTGGTTCCCTCTCTTGGAATTTCTCCTGGGTCACTCCTTCTTTGATCAGTCTCTCGGGCTCAACCCGAATTCCTGCCCTCCTCTGCAGTATCTCTGCATGTGCCTCAGCATGCATCTGGCCAAAGGCAAGCTAAGGAACTGTCAGCTAGAACAAACAGGAAGCAACAATATTCGTCTGAGTCTGAGTTACCTCGCTTAGGGGGATTGTTAACAGGTGGATAATGTTATATTTTATCAGTGTGTCACATATTCATTATCTATTCATCAGTCGATGGACATCTAGGTTGTTTCCATTTCCTAGCTATTGTGAATAGAGCAGCAATGAATATGGATGAATGGGTATCTCTGTGGTAGGATATAGAGTCCTTTGGGTATATGCCCCAGAGTGATATAGCTGAATCATGTGGTAAATTTATTTTTAGCAATCTGAGGAATCTCCAGACTGGTTTTCATAGTGGCTGCACTGGTCTACTAGTCTGCACTCCCACCAGCCAGCAGTGAATAAGTGTCTAACCAGGGGACAGATTTTAGTTCAGTATAAATGAAGGGTTAATTAAGTAAGCTGAAAAGAAAAGTGCATCTGGACAGTCACAGGATACTTTTCTTCTCATTTTCTCCCTCTCACACTCTCCTTCTTTCCTCTGTCTGACAAGGTCTGGCTATGCAGTCTGGGAAATGTCCTAACAGAAACTGAGCAACAAATTCTGAAGTATTTCAGAGAAGGATTTCATGAATGGGGTAAATTTAGGAGCCAGTGACCACTAAGGCCTTCCTATGATGTTTATGGTTTTGTGTTATCTTTCAGTTTTGGAAACTGGGCACTTAAGGAATAAAATAGAACCTGTTTTGGGTAGAGATGAATAGTTTTATTCACATGGGGCATCTTGATCTTCCACTATTTCAATATAATCCTTAGCAGTTCGAAACATTCACTTAAAAAAAGAGAAACATTCACTTTTTTTTTCTTAGAAATGAGCTGATCACTGAGACGAAAGACAAAAAGTCAAACGAAACTGTCAAAGCTTTATTTGAAAAAATTGTATTCATAAGAAAACAAAAGCTCAAGGGAACATCTGAATATTCAGCAGCTCACGACCTTAAAGCTGCTGTTAGCCTACCTGCTTGGGCATCTTCTAATGATTTTCACACTTATTCCCTCCTTAACAAATAGGTTTATTTCTGTTTTCCGTATAAGTGTTCCCCTGAGAATATTTGCATGCATTATTGGCCTGACTTACCCCCCTGGGGGTCAGAAGGCGGTTCATTATCTTCTGGGACTTGGGTTACATTTGAGGTGCTGGGGACCGCGTCCGCGACCGCAACAGCATCCACATCTGCACGTGCATCTGCATGTGCATCCCCATTCTTGTTTCCTCGAACAGCAATACGTGGTCTTGAGTTCCATGTCATAGCTGCAGATTCTAATTTCTTTCTTTTCTGTATTATGTCTGTGAGTTCAATATACATACGTTTTATCTGAGAAAGAACACAACAGATTACTTGTTTAATTAGGGACAGACAGCTCTTGCAAGAGGGGAGGTAACTCAAACCAGAAAAGACTCATTCCTACTTGGTGACAAGGTTTCTTCCTTACCCCAACTCTACTGGTGAGCTAATGGTCCATACGCTTCAAACTGAGAACAGTTCTGGAGAAATGCCTGCCTGTTGGACCAGCCACTGCTTTGCACAGAGACCAGCCCTTCACCACATGCCCTGGCACTGATGGTGATGCATCTTTCTAGAGCTTAGTCCTGACAATCCTCTTCAGTGGTTTCCAGTTGCTACCCCCAAGTTTCTCCTGTTCTCCATTGTTTTTGGTTTTTATTGAGAAATTACTGCACACAGTCCCCTATCTCATGAAGTGATAGGGAAGCACTAAGCAGAACAAGGATGAAACTTCTTAGCCAGCCAAAGAAGGCAAGATGGTCCTTTAGAGCCTGCCACGACCTCTCTGCCTACTAAGTCATGCCACCCACTGCAAGACTGTCCCTCCTACCTGAGTTTCATAGAGTATCTTCAGGGAGCCAAGCTGTTCAAGGAAATTCAGTGACAGGTTAGCCCAATGTTCTGTAAGGTCATACTTGTTTCTGTTATACAAGAATACTCCAATATTCCAGGACTTGATCATTAGCCAGATAATTTCATTTTCTGGGTAGGTAATCTGGAATCCAAGAACAGTGGGTGTTTTACATTGTCTTTTTCACAACTCATTGTAGCATTGTCTGTATTAGAGTCATGTCTCATTATTATTAAACACGGAGTGCGCTGCCTGGCATAAGGGAAAGCTGATTCTTAGAGAATAGGAAAGTACCTTGATGGTTTGGCAGCTGCAGAATTTTCCACAGCAAAGTCTCAAGAAGTGACATATAAATGGAATAAGCAATGAGGTGCTCTTCTACTGAAAGAATTTGAGAGGACCAATTCCTAGTCTCCCTGAAGCAGGAGAAAAATCTATCCTGCTTGGAGCATCTCTTGATGCTGTCCTCAGCCAAATATCTCCCTAATTCTTACATCTTATTTTCAAAGATTGTCAAAAAAATGTTTTATTGAGTATCTTTATTTCCTTGACCAGAATAAATTTCCATTCTTGCAACAGAAATAATAATGTTGAGAGTATCTACTAAGATAGGAACAAAGGGTGTGTTTCTGAGATGATTCTGTAGCTGTAGCAGCGGTCTTTAACACAACAAATCACAAAATTAGGTTAGCTTCTCCATAGAGTTTTGCAATAGCAAAAAGGATTAGTATAAGGAGCTACTTTACTGGTTCTTACTTAGGCAATGGAGAAGAAAAAGAGCATTCATGCTGAAACCCTTATCTAACCAAACATGTCACAGGCCCTGGAGTGGGCAAATTTAATGGAAGCCTTGGGAAGAAGCTTCCTGACTGGCAAGGACTCTCTTGACTGCTTCATCTGTCATTAATGTTTTGTTGTGTTGTATTTTGATTCAGATGGTGTCTTGATACATTGCCCAGTCTAGCCTTGAATTCCTGGGCTCAAGTGATTCTCCCACTTTTGCCTCCCAAGTGCTGGAACTACAGACCCACACCACCATACTTGGCTGTCATTCAACTGGATCTATAAAAAATACTGGTGCATAAGACACTATGATAGTGAGGGTGCTAAAAAGGATAAAACAAAGCTCTCATCCTAAAGGACTCCTGACACCTTTGGGGAAACAAGACATCTACATATAAAAATAGCTTCATGGATCTGAAAGTATAGCTCAGGGGCAGAATGCCTGCCTAATTGTGTGAGGCCTTGAATGCCATCCCCAGCACCCCAAGGGGGAAAAGACTTCCTAAGTTATGATTAAGGGTTTGCTGGAGTGATATAGACTGTAGCTGCTGTAGTTCAATGAAGAGAGAAGTGCAAGGAGACCTTGGCCAGAGGCAGTCTAATTTTCTTGGAATACCACCCTCGGGCTCTGGCAACTTCATAAACATTGACTTTTCAAACTCACAGAGTCATTCCTTTTCTCTCTGTTCCTACAGCAAGCTTTACACTTCTGTGATATAATTTATACCATGTTATTTTTAAACATTACATATTATCTTCTAGACTGTTGACTTCCTTGTGGTATAGAATTTTTTTTTCATTTTTTTGAAGCATCTTCAGAGTCCAACGCTATGCCTAGTACACAGTAGGGCTGCAATACAAGTTTGCTGAGCAAATGATTCACTCTTTGGTTTAAAGATGACCTCCACAGTGAGGTTTACCCTGACTCTTCACAACTTCTTGCTCAAACCTCTTTCCTCCCTAACACTTTGTTCCTAACACTCTAAAGCACTCCTATCATAGAATTCTCTTTCTCCTTCCCCAAGACAGCTTCCTTAAGACAAAATGTCATTCACCCTTATGTATCCAGACTGACATACTAAATGTATAGTGCACAGTATGAATGTTGTTATCTTAAGTAAATTAATGGAAAAGTGATCAAATAAATGTTATTTTAAGATAGATGAATAAAACCTAGATCTATAGAGATTATGTGAAATGTCTAGACTAGAAAAATCCATAGAAAAAGAAAGCAGATTAGTGGTTGATAGGGGCTGGTGGAGGGAGGTATACGGAATGACTGCTAATGTGTACAGGACTGAATTCAGATCCTCATGTTTGTGTGGCAAGCACTTTTACACAATGAGCCAACTTGCTGGCTCAATTTCTATTGTTTATAAGGTATTCAGTCCTGTAGTTTTTTGTTATAGCAGCCCAAACTAAGACACAGGTCAGAAGATCTGGGTTCTAGTTCTGACCCCCATTTGTTAATCAAAAATTACTTAAACCAAATGAGAAACCTGATATCTGAATTTCAAAATTGTCTTCAATTGGGAGTTGGAGGAGGAGGAAATGTGATCAAACTATATCATATGAAACTCTCAAAGAATTAATTAAAAAAAATTCTTCAGGGGCTGAAGAGATGGCTCAGTGGTTAAGAGCACTGACTGTTCTTCAAGAGGACCCAGGTTCAATTCCCAGCACCCACATGGCAATTAGCAACCATCCTAACTCCAGTTCCAGGGGATTCAATACCCTCTTCTGACTGCAGGCATTGCAGCACATGGGTGCACCTACCTACATGCAAGCAGTACACCCACACAAATAAAATAAAAAGTAATAAAATATTTAAACTATGGAAAGCAGTGTGGAGAACCCTTAAAAGACTCAAAATGAGCTTGCCACTTGACCCAGTCATACCACTCCTGGGTATATACCCACAAGACTCATCCTACCGCAGAGATACATGCACAGCCATGTTTATTGCAGCTCTCTTCCCAATAGCAAAGAGCTGGAACCAACCCAAGTGCCCCTCAACAGAGGAATGGATAGAGAAAATGTGGTACATCTGCACAACGGAGTTCTATGCAGCGATAAAGAAAGATGATCATCATGAACTTTGCAGGTAAATGGATGGAACTAGAAGACATTATGTTAAGTGAAGTTACACAGTCCCAGAAAAACCAAACAACGAATGGTATCCCTTATCTGTGGATGCTAGTGCCAGGTGCTTAGTTGTAAGGCAAGCTGAGCAACGTTAATGTTAGATTCCTTGTGATCTGAAAACAACTGTGCTCTTAAATTCTGAATCCCTTAACAGGTTCTAGAATTGAGCTACCATTTACTTTCAGGCAGGAATTTTTGGTATATGGGTGGAGGGTATGTATGCATGTTTTGGAGTAATATAAAAATCAAAAGAATGAGGAAAAAAACTAGTTTGTCATCACAAAAAAAATTTAAAAAATCTTCAATTGGGGCTGGAGAGATGGCTCAGCAGTTAAGAGCACCAACTGCTCTTGCAGAGGACCCGGGTTCGATTCCCAGCACCCACATGGTGGCTAAGAACCATCTTTAACTCCAGTTCCAGGGGAATCCGACACCCTCTTCTGACCTCTACGGCACTGCACGACACAGGTGCACCAACCTACATGCAGACAGTACAAATTAACATCTGAAAATAAGTTAAAAATAGGGGCTGGAGAGATGGCTCAGCAGTTAAGAGCGCCAACTGCTCTTGCAGAGGACCCGGGTTCGATCCCCAGCACCCACATGGCGGCTGAGAACCGTCTTTGACTCCAGTCCCAGGGGAATCCAACGCCCTCTTCTGACCTCCGTGGCATTGCAGGACACGGGTGCACCAACCTACATGCAGACAGTACATTCATACACGTAAAAAAAAATAAATAAAATAAAAAAATTTCAATAGTAAATCCAGGATAATAATGGCAGCACATGCAAAAGTGCTGTGGGGAGTCATATGAGATAATGGATGTAAAAGCAAAAAATGGATATAACCTGTAAAGCAGGATGTGTGAGGCAAGGGGGCTTATATTTATGTAATACCACTTTTCCAGTGTGTGGAGGGACTTGATTAAAGTTATCTGCTCAATAAATAATGACTGAATGACAAAAGGAGACTTTTCCCACAAGCATTTGAAACAAGAGACGCACAGCACATTCAATCAAAAAAGAAAAAAAACCCTAATATACACAAGATAAAGAGTCAAGAAGATCACTAAATTAATCTCTGTATAAAAGCTAAGCATAGGGGCTGGAGAGATAGCCTAATGGTTAAGAGCGCCGACTGCTATTGCAGAGGACCCAGGTTCGATCCCCAGCACCCACATGGCAGCTGAGAACCATCTGAACTCCAATTCCAGGAGAACTCCAGTTCCAGGGGAATCTGACACCTTCTTCTGACCTCCGCGGCATTGCATGACACGGGTGCACAAACCTGCATGCAGACAGTACATTCATACACATAAAAAATAAATAAATTAAAAAAAGCTAAGCATACAGTCGTGTTCTAGTATATGAGGGATAATGGAGAGGAAACACATCAGAAAAGTAGAAAACACTAGGCTCTCTAACAAACAGGAGCCAGGGCATTATAATATAGTACAATGCAATAAAGGTGACAACACAAAATTACTCAGAGAAGTTTTGGCCTAATAGAGACTAGGAAATTGATTAATTTTGTGTTAATTACTATGGCAAACATACTTTACAGACCAGATGCACATTCTGGCCTTGACATGAAATCTTCTTTCTAAAAGGTAACCAAAGGAGAATAGAAAAACTAAACTAAAATGTTCAATGCTGAAGTTTATTCAAACTTAAATTCGTAGAGGTCCTAATTTGATTGCTCCAGAAGTGCAGGTTTCTTAGTCACTGGTCATCAGCCTCCTAACTTACCCCACCATCTGCTGTCGTTTGCAGATACTGTTATACAAAGAAGCAGTTGAACCCACAGCAATCCAGAGTCTTAGATTTGTTTGTTTGCTTGCTTTTGTGGTTTCATTGTTGTTGTTGTAATTTTTGAGACACTGTCTCATGGTCTCAAACTCACTGTATAACTGAGGATGACCTTGAACTTCTGATCCTCCTGCATCCATCTCCTAAAGGGTGAATTACAGGTTGGTGCCACCACACCCAGTTTATGTGGCACTGGAGATAGTACCTAGGGCTTTGTGAATGCTAGACAACCACTCTACAAATGGAACTATGGCCCAACCCAAGAGTCTTAGATATTAACATGAATGTAAGTAATGACTTTCTGTATGATTTTAAGCCAGCCATTTTATCTTGTTTTATAACTCTTATAAAAATGTTATCACTTTCACACGCTTGGGCTGTTAAAGATTATAACACAGTTATTATTTTCATTATTCCATAGAATTCCAGTGTGGAACAGAGCAGAGCATTTTTACAAGTGAAGAAACATAAGCCAAGCAACTATATAAAGATTCCCATATGCAAAAGCACACAAAAACCCCCTTACTTCACAACATACATAAACCTAAACTTAGAAGGGGCAATAGACCTATATTCAAGAGATAAAAATCTAAGACTTCTTGAAGAGTACATAGGAAAAAAATCTGTAAATTTGGATTGGGCAAAGATTTCTTAGCATTACAAAAAAACTCACCTACCTATGAAAGAAAAATGTCATAAATTAGACTTCATTAAAATTCAAAACTCTTGCTTTTCAAATGATGTCATTAAGAAAATGAAAAGAATGAGAATACATTTACAAATAAATGACTATCTAGAATATATAAAGAATTCTTACAACTCAATATAAGGACAACTCACTTTTTTAATCTTTCAAACCTTTTGTTTAAGTATTTATATACATAAGCACATATGATACTTTATATAAAAATCTCTTCACTTTATAGATTTAATATAATTTCCTTTTTCCTAATTACTCTATATCTACTTGTATTCATTGTATTTTTAATTTTTCCATTTGAACAACTTGTCTTTTTCCTCAAAAAATAAAGGGAGTATGTATTTTCAACTTTGTCTCATCCTGCCTTAGAATTTCAATTCATATGTGTTGAAGTTTGTAAGTTCAGTTAAGTGCTTTGAAGCTAAATTTATGAATTCCTGTTTCTTCCTACTTCTGGAAGCATTCATATACATATACATACTTGCCAAATAAATGTGGCTCTGGCAAAAGAAAAATGTTTTTTTTTCCATTTTTTAATCATTACCATTATTAAACTTTTTCCATAGGTCACACATCATTTCTCAAATCTAGAGTCTCCCCGTCCATGCCCCCATTCCACCCAAGTCCCTGCACTCAGCCATACTTGTCCTGCATCTCTCTCCGAGTCTCTCCAGAGTTTCTTTTTTATGTGTATGAATGTATTGTCTGCATGTAGGTTTGTGCACCCATGTCGTGCAATGCTGCGGAGGTCAGAAGAGGGTGTCGGATTCCCCTGGAACTGGAGTTCTCCTGGAATTGGAGTTATAGATGGTTCTCAGCCGCCATGTGGGTGCTGGGGATCGAACCCAGGTCCTCTACAAGAGCAGTCTGCGCTCTTAACCACTAGGATGTGTCTCCGGCCCCCAGAGGTTTTCTTTTTTCAGTTCTTTTGTTGTTGTTCTCTCCAACTTGTATTGCTACATTATATATATATATATATATATATATATATATACACACAACACACACCACACACACAGTTGTATATAAGCTAAAATATACACATACATACATACATACATACACACACATATCACTTGAATTGGAGGATTTTTTTTTTCTTCTTAAAAGATGTCATGTTTTCCTTAAGGAAGTGCTCGAAGGTTCCTCCTTGGCAACCCCAAACAACCATCAATCCTGCACTTTTGCTCCACATTGAGGTCTTTCTCTCCCATGGTCCCCCAAAATGAAGTCCAGTAAGCACATGCCCTGTCTTGATCCCCCTGCACTGGCCTCCATGATACAGCCCAGGTAGTTCAACAATGGCAGTCTACACTCTGACGAGGCTCACATCCCCTTAGCTGTTTAGTCCATAAGCTGGGTATTTCAGTGGTCCCCATCTGGCATTGAAGGTTTGGAAGATTCTTGGAGAGACATGAGTCCTCAGTCCATATTAGGAGGTTAAAAAGCTGTGTCTCATGCCTTTGAGGAGTGTCAAAAGCTGTGGCAGCCACAGAGTAGATGCACTTGCCAGTAAGAATTGGAGATAGGCCAAACAACAGTACTCTCTCTTTATTCTTTTTGTCTTTTTTACTAAGATCAAGTTCTATGTCTGCAGTACAGTTTCTCTGGTAAGACCAGATTATTTGTACCTGGTTGTACTTTCCTTTTGGATGCTTAAGGCCACACATTTTACCCATATTAACCAAGGTTTTTGTTTTCTCAAGGGTCAGTTGAGGGTCTGGTCCTCAGGGGTCTTCTCAGGGTTTTTTTTGGGGGGGGAGAAGGATGGGAGCCCCTTGCTCCTTTCAGCTTTTCATGTACCAGTTCCATCCACTCGAGGACAAAATCAGGTCTTGCTAGACCAGGCTTCCTTTTCTGAACCATGAGCATCCTCTTTACAGACTGGACACTGGCTGAGGTCCCATCGGTGGCTCTCCAAGACCTCCCTGAACAGGAAGACTGGTGACCCACGTCTGTAGGACATTTCAAGAGGTGCCCCCATGCATAATCCCGTAAGACTTAGTTGACCTCTGAGGACAAGGAACAAAGTTATCCCTTAGGTCCCTCGGCCGAATTGGTATGGACATTAAGTATGGTCGTTAAGGACCCAGAAAGGCTAAGTTGCACCAGCCTATTACACCTATATTAAGATTGTATCTTTTGGAAACAAATTGTATGTTATTTCCATAGCATATTTCTTGATTTGCATCTTTCCATTTTAATCCCATAATACTCTAAAAGATGCACACATACCCTCCATCATATACCAAAAACCTAAGGTCTGAAAATAAATGTTAGGTCAGCTCTAGAACCTGTTTAGGGATACACATTGCAAGAGCATAGTTGTCTTTAGATCATGAGGAATATAACATTAACAGACAACTCACTTTTTTGAATAGATTTGTTTTCCAGAGAAGAAATACAAATAGTCAATAAGTATAGACTTAGAAACTTTGTACTTTTAACTATATTTCATAAACCCAGGGAAATTTTGTAGTGAATAACAGCATTGTAATGTAAATATACCTAGAACTCATCAGAAAGTATCATTCCTATATAAGTTCTAATATATAAGACAGTTTAGTTCCTGACAATCTGCTGAGAGCTTAATATTAATCTTTTATTTACCGTGTGGGTAATGACATGCAAAGCATCCAAAAAGTAGCGCCAAATTTCGCTTATGGGAGAGAACACTGAAGGCGATTCTCCATATGACACTGCCAGCTCAACCAAGTTGTGCATATACCAACTGAAAAGTAGAAAGAGAAAAAAGCCACTCAGTAAAGAAAGAAATCACTGGCCTCACAGCTGAGAGAAATCAAATGTGGGTCTCATCGCACACCAAGAATTTCACAGCACCTCTGTTCTTCCCTCCATTTTATCTAACCCCAGAAGACAGAGTTTTGAAGCTGTAGAAGGGACTGATTAGTCCTTCTTCAATCATGTCTATGTTTAACTTCTATGCTTTTTTAGGGTTTTAGTCGAGAAATTGTGCTGTTTAACTTTTTATTACATTTTAATTTAAACCCCCCCCCGCCTCTCTGTGCATGCGCACGTGGTTACACACATGCAAAGGTGAGAGGACAACTTTCAGGAGTCAGTTCTCTCCTTCCACTATGTAGGTTCTGGATACTGAACTCAAGTCATCAGGTTTGGCAGCAGCCGCTTTTCCTCGCTGAGCCCTCGCAAACGCCCAGTTGTTCTGTTTATTCTGTTGTATGACCTGATTTAGCTTATAGACATTTAAGAACATCTCACTGCTTTCTCAAATGGGTAAAAGGAACTGGGATTTAAATTGGAAATAATTCTGGAAACCTCTCATGTCTCAAAACAGGAAGACTAATGAAGTTTTCCAGAAAAAAAAAATCACATTCAATTCATTTTTCATCATATCTGGACATGAAAAATAAAAGTGCTCTGTAAATAATGAATTACATAACATTAAAATCAGAGGCAAACAGAAAAATTGGACATTTGTCAAAGTTGAGTGGTGGCTACCTCAGTGTTATATTCATTCCTGATATTTAACAATGAAATGAAGGAAGGTACTTAGTACTATTTTATTATTTGTAGACTTACACAAAAAGCAAGCACCCCCATTTTCTGCTTTGGAAACAGCAGACTCCTTGATCTTGCTAAATATTCCTTGGTCCACAATCTACTTTTCAATACAGAGCTGTTCACAGGATAGATAACTATTATATTTTACGTTGGCCCAGCTGATTATTATGGTTGATTTACGGGGCACTGATCAGAGTTCCTTTGGCTTCCAAAAACTAAAATTAGGTGTGGAAATGTATCGACTAAAACTGACCTGTATTTCAAAGTATCAATTGGACGGCTGTTTTTGATGATCAGTAAAAGTCTTTTGAAGGCCTGCTGAGCAACAACAGGATAGTGTGCAGGCTTATCCATTGCTAGTACTACAGAAAAGAAAGAAGAAAGCTTATGAACTCTACAATCTTATCCATCAGAATTTTCATCTCAGATTAAAACTTGCTTTCTCTAATGAAACAGGTCTGAAACAGACAGACAGACAGACAGACAGACAGACACACACACACACACACACACACACACGTCCTCCGAAGACAAATTTTCTAAAGTGATGACTCCATGGATACTTTCAGAGACAGCCTTTTTATTTTATTTTATTTATTTCTGTATGTGTATGAATGTACTGTCTGCATGTAGGTCTGTGCACCCATGTCGTGCAATGCCGTGGAGGTCGGAAGAGGCTCTCGGATTCCCCTGGAACTGGAGTTCTCCTGGAATTGGAGTTACAGACGGTTCTTAGCTGCCATGTGGGTGGTGGGGATCGAACCCGGGTCCTCTGAAAGAGCAGTCGGTGCTATTAACCGCTAGGCTATCTCTCCAGCCCCCGGAGACAGCCTTTTATTTCTGGGTAGAGTGACTTCTAGGTTACATCCTTTCTTCAGCCAACACCAACAGAAAACCTGTTTCTATAACCATGCACACTGTCACACAGTTGAGACAAGTATCTTATGAACCACAGTCAAGGAAGGGTACACTAAGAAAGAAACAGAAAGCAGATAAGTCAAAGGACATTAATCAAAACCAGACGAGATGACAATAATACTAGAGTATTTTTTTGTCAGATGCTAAAAATGGGAAACATTTGGCATGGCAGTATTACAGATAACTGTCTCTAAAACTTTCAGATGCAAGGCTGGAGAGATGGTTCAGTCGTTAAGAGCACTGGCTGCTCTTGTAGAAGACTTGGGCTCAAATCTCAGCACCCACATGGCAGTTAACAATTGTTTGTAACTCCCGTTTCAGGGGATCTGACGCTCTCTTCTGTCCTTCATGGGAACTACACAATGTGAGTGCACCTACATATATGCAGCCATAACACTCATGCACTTAAAAAAATAAAAATGGGCCGGGCGTGGTGGCGCACGCCTTTAATCCTAGCACTTGGGAGGCAGAGGCAGGCGGATCTTTGTGAGTTCAAGGCTAGCCTGGTCTACATAGCGAATTCCAGGACAGCTGGAGCTACGGGGAGACCCTGTCTCAAAAAGACCAAAAAAAAAAAAAAATGGGGGCTGGAGAGATGGCTCAGTGGTTAGGAGCACTGACTGCTCTTGCAGAGGATCTGGGTTCAATTCCCAGTACTCACATGTCATCTAAGAACCATACCCACATGTCAGCTAAGAACCGTCTTTAAGCCAGGCATGGTGGTGCACACCTTTAATCCTAGCACTCAGGAGGTAGAGGCAGAGGCAGAGGCAGAGGCAGGCAGATCTCCGTGAGTTCAAGGCCAGCCTGGTCTACAGAGTGCGTTCCAGGCCTGCTGGGGCTATAGGGAAGCCCTGTCTCAAAAAAAAAATTTAAATGAATGAATAAATAAATCTTTCAGATGCGTTTAATAGTCATGTAGAACTGAAGTTTCATTATACAGGGAGCAGTACTCATATATTCATAAAGTACGCCTCATCCGCTCCACGGCTCTAGAAAGTCCAAAGCAAATGTGACTCTAGTGTTCTTGAGGCTGCCCAATACCTTTACCAATCATGTCATGCTCTTGATGGTGAACGGTCAAAGGGAAGATAATTAGGCCATTTCCTGCAGATGTCTTTGAGTCTCCAAGTCCTACTTTACAGCTTAACCAGAAATTTGAAATTGGCAGTTGTGTTAAATATTTCCAGGCCAGGTGTGGTGGCGCACACCTTTAATCCTAGCACTCAAGAGGCAGAGGCAAGTGGATTTTTGTGAGATTGAGGTCAGTCTGGTCTATATTAGTGAGTTCCAAGCCAGCTAGAGCTATAGGGAGACCCTGTTTCAAAAAAATAAAATAAAATTCTAGGGGTTATCCAGATGACTCGTGGGTGAAGATGATTGTGGCCAAGCCTGATGACCCAAGTTCGATCTCTGGGATCCACATATTTCAAGGAGAAAACCAACTTCTGCAAGTTGTCCTCTGACTTCCACATGTGTGCTGTGAGACCCATATGCCCACATACACACATAAAATAAACTGTAAAACAAGTATTAAAATATTCCAAGTTTTCCTACACATTTTAGTAAACTACATTTCTAGATAGCTGAAAGCAATTACTTTCTACAGTTTGAGCTCTTCCTGGTGTATAGTGACATAATTAAATCCCACACACAGAATAAATTTGAGCACTACACTTTACAAAATTTATGGCTATAATAGATATATGTAAATATTGCTCATGGCCCTAATGAGATTACAATCTTACAGGGTGAAAAAGATAGAATGCCGTCAGAGAAGGAGAAACAATTTGATAGGAAAGAACATCATGTCCTATCTTGAGGTTAGGAGAGAGAAAACAGTAGGCTCTATGTGGTCCCTGGCTGCACACAAAAGCACAAATGCAGAACTTACTTGCTATCTTTTCAAGTACTTCCTTGTCTAAATTAGGTATGCTCCATATCGACTTCAGGAAGTTTTCCAGTAATGGATCATTTGTTTTGGTTCGAATTTCGAACTCATACAGCAGAAGCAGTGTCTCACACTGAGTATCTGACTGGTCTCCTAAGGGAAAAGCAAAAATTGCAACACTTTCTGTGACCGTATTTCATTATTTTCTCTGGTTCTAATCCAACTGGGGAGGCTTTATCCATTAAGGAAAATTTATTTGACTTATGGTTTAAAGGTCATTTCAGTCTCTGTTGATGACTTTCAACATTCTAGTATTTATATAAGTACACCATTACTTTCAGCACCTGCAACCCTTTCACTAGCATTTTCTATACACTGTGAACCTTTGGCTGTGATGCTCCCAAGTGGCCTGAGAATGTCCTGCTGCCATTGCTAAGACTCTAATTAATATCTAATATTTACCCAACTCCTGAGAGCTTGCACCTAAGCCCCTGCTTGCTCTCATGGTTGAGTTAAACAGAAACTACAACACCGCACAAACTAACAGTAGTTTTATTTTGAACAAAATAGCTTCCATGTTGTCTCATTTACTCACTATGTCTTGGCTGTATCATCATGAGAAGAATCTTATTTCAGATGAAACATACTTTGTGAGAAGGTTTTAGTTGAGGACGTGTCTGCAGTAGCTGGGCATAGTAGCATGGCATGATGATGCATGGTATGTGGTAGCATGACATGGCAGCACATGATATATGATGCACAATGTGATCTCAGCACTCGGGATGCTGAGGGAGAAGTGAGACCTCATGGTCAACCTGCACTACACAGCAAGAGTCTGTAACAAACGTTTTCAGGTATAGCATGTATACAATGGACTGAATAAAGTGCTTAGAATCTAAACATTGAAAAACAGTTTGAGTAATTTCCACACAGGACCCCCATTTTAAACCACTAGAGTTCAGAATGCTTTGCTTGTTGCAATGTTGGTGGTACAGTGGTTGAACAGAGCTGCTTTCCAGAAAATACTGCAAAAGCTAAACAACTAAAAATCTTACTAGATACTAATGGAATTTAAAGACACTTTCCTCACAACTCTGTAAAATTTTCCAAATGGGTTTTCATTGGTTGTGGAGCATCTTCATTCCTTCAGTCCTTTTTCAGTTGTTTAGCTTTTGCAATATTTTCTGATGTTTGTGTTTCCTCTTTCACTGCTTCTTGGCTTTAATCATCTTGACCCATTTCCAGGACAGTAGAGCGCTTGCTAGGAACAGTGGAGTGAGGGCCAGATAGCTGTTGTAAGGAAGCCAAATAGGTCCTTTGCAGTCCATTCCACAACATACTCAGTCCAAGCCTCGATGCCAAACATCTCTGCAGCACTCTTAGGCGAACTTAGTCCCTGTAGTGATCTCTACCTTGCACTTAGGATTGTGAGTCAACGACAAATTCAGATGGCATATGGTTGTCTTCTTTATTTCTTCTATATACTTCTAGAGGTTTAAATTCTTTTTAAAATCATTTAAATTAGTACTAAACTTTGGAATATCATTTTTATTCAAAAGAATGAATGATAGACCATGGACATTCAAATTTAGGTATCTACCTGGCCAGGGATTTTAGCCAAAACAAACAAAAGAAAGCTGTTACTTTAAGATAAACAATTGATATTATTTTTACCAATGTTAAAAATCCAAGATTTGGGGGCTGGAGAGATGGTTCAGTGGTTAAGAGTGTCAACTGCTGTTGCAGAGGACCTGGGTTCAGTTCCCAGCACCCATATGGCAGCTAAGAACCATCTTTATTGCCGGGTGTGGGGGCGCACACCGTGTGGTGGTGCACACCTTTAATCCTAGCACTTGGAAGGCAAAGGCAGGCAGATCTGTGAGTTCAAGGCCAGCCTGGCCTACAGAGTGAGTTCCAGGCCAGCTGGGGCTACAGGGAGACCCTGTCTTAGACCAAAAAGAAAAAAATTCAGTATTTTACACAAAGGTTTGAATTTTAATTAATTAATTTATTTATTTTCTATGTGTATGAACGTACTGTGTACATACAGGTTTGTGCACCCGTGTTGTGCAATGCTGCGGAGGTCAGAGGAGGGTGTCGGATTCCCCTGGAGCTGGAGTTCTCCTGGAATTGGAGTTACAGACAGTTCTCAGCTGCCATGTGGGTGTTGGAGATTGAACCCGGGTCCTCTGCAAGAGCAGTCGGTGCTCTTAACCACTAGGCTATCTCTCCAGTCCCAAGGTTTGAATTTTAAAACACTGTCTCCATCACCATGATAGTTTACCAAAAATATTTTAAGATTTTTCTGAGACCAGTGTTATATTAATTATCATTTGCTAGAATTCTAATACATAACAAATGTAACTTTCTTTTTCATGTTTTGGCAATAGGGTCTCATTATACGGCCTTAACTCTCTGTTAAGACCAGGCTACCCTGAAACTCACAGAGATCTGCCTGTCTCTACCTGGCAGATCTCTGCTGGGATTAAAGGCATGCACCACCACACTTGGTCTCCTTTTTCTTATTATATAAATTAATGTGTAAATGTGGGGAAGATTCTCACAATTAGTGAATTAACATTTTCCAACTGAAAATATATAGCATTACATGGATAAAATGATTAACAGAACCATTCAACGATCACTAGATCAGAGGATTTTAGAGCAACTATATGAAATGTTATAGTATAGTTTTAGATTCCACATTGCAAGTAATTTTAAAGAAACTATCAATTGAATTTTACTATAGCATCAAAAAACTGTATCTGTGAGTCAGCATGGTGGCACACGTTTTTAATCCTAGCACTTGGGAGGCAAAGGCAGGCGGATCTTTGTGAGTTCAAGGCCAGCCTGGTCTACAGAGTGAGTTCCAGGCCAGCTGGGGCTACAGGGAGAGAGACCCTGTCTCAAAAACACCAAATAAACAAACAAACACAAACAAACAAACAAAAACTATATCTGCAACTATCTGAAAAGGTTATTAAAATGTTACTCTAAAATACAGTTAGATAGGAGTAGCAAGTTCTAGTGTGCAACAACACAGTGAGGTTAACTATAGTTCATAATATCCTATATATATTTTATGAATAGCTTGAAGAACCCAAAGTCTAAAAACATCAAGTAATAAGGAGATGGAAATCTTAACTACCCTGGTTTGATCAGTGAATACTGTATCGATATATAACTCGAATACAAACATTGAAATACAGATACAATGGAAAATACCCCTCGTTCATGGATTAGAAGATTTAATATGTTAAGATGTGAATACTCCGGGGCTGGAGAGATGGCCTAGCGGTTAAGAGCGCCGACCGCTCTTGCAGAGGACCCGGGTTCGATCCCCAGCATCCACATGGCGGCCGAGAACCATCTGTAACTCCAATTCCAGGGGAATCCGACGCCCTCTTCTGACCTCCGCGGCATTGCACGACACGGGTGCACAAACTTGCATGCAGACAGTACATTCATACGCATACAGAGATAAATAAAATTAATAAAAAATTAAAAAAAAGATGTGAATACTCCTCCAAATGATCTGCAGATTCAATATAATCTCATCATAATTCCAGAAGGGTATATTTTCCCTAACGAACTGGTAGAAGCTTATTCAAAAATTCATGTGGCAACTCAAATGCCACAGATAAGCAAAATAATATTGAAAGAAGATTAATATTGAATGATGAAAACATCTTAATTTCAAAACTCACTACAAATGAATGAAAAGATATTAGAGTACTGGCATAAGGATAAATACATCAATAAAGTAGAACTGACAACCCAGAAATAACAATGTGTCTATGACCAACTAATTTTCCACATATGAGAAAAGACTATCCAAAGGCAAAGAGTAGTTTTTAAAACAAATAGTTCTGGGGCAAGTAAGACAATTACAAAAATACGACACCTGCTGCTAGCTAATGCATTCTAGACAGGAAAGGGAATCCACACCAGTGAAATCTCCACAGTATGGTAGTCTAACAAGATCTGCAAAATGACAAATCCAGCTGACATGTCAAGGTAAATAGGAGAAATTTTATGGGGTCCCGCCTCAAGAGGAAGAGCTCCAGGCAATCAATGGATGCTTGAAGAGGGTGAATCAATTTTCTCCAGAAACTACTAGTTCTCTGAGAGCTTATCTAATCCTTAGTGGGCAGCTCTAAACATTGGTACACAAGAATAAAACTAAATGGACTCAGTCTATCTATCTATCTATCTATCTATCTATCTATCTATCTATCTATCATCTATCTATGTATACTTATAAATGTACGCATATATATGTAACAATAATAAATAAGACAAGAAATTGAACACAGATGCCAAAATTCTAAACAGGATACTGGCAAATCAGATACAAACCCACATCAAGAAGATCATCCATCATGACCAAGTTGGATTACCAGAGATGCAGGGATGGTTCAACATACGAAAATCAATAAACATCATCAAACACATAAATGGAATGAACAGACAAAAACTACCATCATCTCAATTGATGCTGAAAAAGCCTTTGACAAAATCCAGCATCCCTTCATGCTTAAAGTTCTAGTAGGAACTGGGTTGGAGGGATCATGCCTCAATGTAACCAAAGCCATATACAGGAAACCCACGGCCGATATCATCCTAAATGGGGAAAGGACAGAAACATTCCCTTTAAAGGTAGGAACTTGGCAAGGCTGCCCCGTCACCACTCCTCTTCAATATAGGGCTTGAAACACTTGCTAGAGCAATAAGGCAAGAAAAGGAAATTAAAGGAAAAGAGGAAGTCAAACTATCCCTATTTGATGATGATATGATTGTTTACTTAAGGGATACTAAAAACTCCACCAGAAAACTCCTAGAAACGATTAACAGCTTCAGCAAAGTGGCAGGATACAAAATTAACCTAAAAAAAAAAAA
>VZQC01007701.1:1016519-1078588 GCA_009823505.1 Rhizomys pruinosus | reverse complement strand
GCCGACCGCTCTTGCAGAGGACCCGGGTTCGATCCCCAGCACCCACATGGCGGCCGAGAACCGTCTGAAACTCCAATTCCAGGAGAACTCCAGTTCCGGGGGAATCCGACACCCTCTTCTGACCTCCGAGGCATTGCACGACACGGGTGCACAAACTTGCATGCAGACAGTACATTCATACACATACAGAAATAAATAAAATTAATAAAAAAATTTAAAAAAATATTCTTAAAAAAAAAGAATATGCAAATCTATATGAACAGAAAGTAGATTAGTGGTTCCTTGGGGCCCGTACAGAAATGTAAGGGTAGATAAAAGGTTCAGAGTTTCTTTCTGAGGTAATAAAATGTTCAAATATTCACTGATTGTGATTGTACCTATTTGTGGATTGAATTATCCATTTTTTATGGGTGAATTGCATCAAATGTGAATTATATCTCTATACATTCATCTTATTTTAAAAGATTTGTTTCTTTTTAAAATTTGTTTGTATGCGTATGTGTCTGTGTGAGTGTGTATGTCACATGTGTGCAGGTTCCAGCAGAGGCTGGAAGAAGGCTCTGGATCTTGGAGCTGGAGCTACAGGCAGCTTTGTGCTACCCAATGTGGATACTGAGAACTGAACTTGAGTCCAGTTTTCAAATTGAATTTATATTCAGAATATTATATTGCGTTCACCTTCTTTTCCTCATGATAATGTCAGATGAGTATCTCTATTTTTAAAAGATTTTATTTTTATTTCATGTGTATGCGTTTTGCCTGCATGTATGTAAGTGCACCATGTGCATACCTGAAGCCTACAGTGTGTTTTGCCTGCATGTATGTAAGTGCACCATGTGCATACCTGAAGCCTACAGGGGCCAGAAGAGGTCATCAGATCCCCTAGAACTGGAGTTAAGGATGGGTGTTAGCTGCCATGTGGGTGCTGGGAAATGAACCTGGGTCTTCTGGAAGAGCAGCCAGTGCTCTTAACCATTGAGTCATCTCTCTAGCCCCAAGTATCTTAATTTTTACATGGACTAGAAACAACTTCCTTTTGCTGCTTTGCAGTATTCCATTGTACAAATACGATATAATTTATTTAATCCATCCTTCTGTTTTTAGCTTTTATGAATAGACATTCTGTGAAGATTCTTGCACATATTTTAGTGAACAGATACATTCATCCCACTCGAATATATATTTATGGATGAGATTGCAGGGTAATTGCTAAGATGTATGCGTGTCTGGTTTTAGTAGATACTGCTGAACAGTTTTCCAAAAGTGATTTTTCCAACTGCATGTCTCTCAGCAGTACATCAAAGATCCAGTTGCTTTCCATCTTCATTATCAGTATTTTTTTAAGTTAAGCTTGATTTTACTTATTACTTATCACTGATTTTTAAAATCTTTAATGAAAATAAAACACAGATGGGCTGGAGAGATGGCCTAGCGGTTAAGAGCGCCAACCGCTCTTACAGAGGACCCGGGTTCGATCCCCAGCACCCACATGGCGGCTGAGAACCGTCTGAAGCTCCAATTCCAGGAGAACTCCAGTTCCAGGGGAATCCGAGACCCTCTTCTGAACTCCGCGGCGTTGCACGACACGGGTGCACAGACTTGCATGCAGACAGTACATTCATACACATACAGAAATAAATAAAATTATATTAAAAAAAAGAAAATAAAACACAGATGCTGAAAACTATTATCTGTGTCTCTCTACGTATACACCCAGACACATGTACTTACAGTTCTAACATTTGTGAATTTGCTCTAACATTACTGGCATAACCGGGAACAGTTCAGTCATAATGTAAATTAAGTATTTGCTTATGTGCAAATTTCTATGTGAAGCAGTAGATGGATGCAGAGAACTACACTTAGCTGTGTTATGCTGTATAGGAATACATGCAAGTGTACACCTGCAAGTTGTATCAGCTATCTCAGCTCAGCGCATGTCTTATGAGCTATATCCATCTATGTCTACTGCTACAGCTTTCCATCAGATTTCAGATAACCATTCCTCCATTACTTCATAATATTTCACAAGCTGCAATCCTTCTGACATCTGGCTCCACACCACCAGGTCTTTTTTCCCCAAAGCAAAATGCCATATTTACTGTGGTACTGATATATTTTAGTCATTTAACATATAGCAAACTGTAATATAATTTTATTTATTTATTTATTTAGTTAGTTAGTTATGCATGTATGTCTTTTTGAGACAGGGCCTCCCTGTAACTCCAGCTGTCCTAGAACTTCCTATGTAGACCAGACTGGCCTTGAACTCACAGAGATCCTCTGGCCTCTGCCTCTGCCTCCCACCACCACGCCTGGCTTATTTAGCTTATTTTTTTTTTTAGGTTATCTTTATAAAATGTTCTCATATATGTTCTTAACCTCATTTCCTTCACAAATTCTTAGAATTTATTGCACACACTTGCATAGTAGGATCATTTTAGCAACACATATGCCCTTATAGCAGAGATGCCTGTACATGTAAAGTATGTGCATAATTGCTTATCTATGGTCCCTTGGAGTCCAAAGTTCCTACATAGAGCACAGTATTGTGCATAGTATTTTTGTCTTTGGCCTTGTGTCCAGTCAAAACAGAATTTTTCAGATACTTAAGTCAATTTCCCCCTTCACTTCTTTCAGTATGTTTATGAGGTTCATTTTTATATAGTTATATGCATTTGTCACAGTATGAATTCCATCTGGAGTTTCCTCTTCGTCCTATTTTTATGTTGTATACATTAAAATCTACTCTGTGGTATATGGTTCTATGGATTTTTTTTTAATTTTATTTATTTTCGTATGTGTATGAATGTACTGTCTGCATGTAAGTTTGTGCACCCCTGTCATGCAATGCCACGGGGGTCAGAAGACGGTGTCCGATTACCCTGGAACTGGAGTTCTCCTGGAATTGGAGTTACAGACAGTTCTCAGCCACCATGTGGGTGCTGGGGATCAAACCCAGGTCCTCTGCTAGAGCAGTCGGCACTCTTAACCTCTAGGCCATCTCTCTAGCCCAGTTCTATGGATTTTGACAAATACATAAAAATACGTGTGTACTGTCACAGCTCCTTACAAAACAGTGGTGCTGGTTAGTTTTCATCAACTTGACACAAACTAGAGTCCCCTGGGAAGAAGAAACCTCAACTGAAGGATTGTGGGCATGTCTGAGAGGCATTTTCTTAATGGTTAATCCATGTAGGAGGGCCCAGACCATTGTGGGCAGTGTCATCCCTGGGCAGATAGTACTGCGTTGCATAATAAAGGTAGCTGCACAAGCCAGTAAGCAGCATTCCTCCACTGTCTCTGCTTCAGTTCCTGCCTACAGGTTTTTCCATTGAGTTCCCGCCTTGGCTTCCGTAGACTTTAGAGTGTAACTTGTAAGCTGAAATAAATCTTTTCCTTCCCAAGTTGATTTTGGTCATTTTTGTTTAAATCACAGCATCAGAGAAGCAAACTAGAATAACAGACAATTGTTCTATGTTTTTTTCTCTCATATTGCCCCTTTGTAGTAAACTTCTCCCAAGTCAAACCTCTGGCAATTAATTATTTTATGTTCCTATATTTTTTATTTTATTTTATGTGTATGAATGTACTGTCTGTATGTAAGTTGGTGCACCCGTGTTGTGCAATGCTGTGGAGGTCAGAAGAGGGCATCGGATTCCCCTGGAATTGGAGTTAAAGATGGTTCTTAGCTGCCATGTGGGTGCTGGGAATTGAACCCGGGTCCTCTGCAAGAGCAGTTGGTGCTCTTAACCGCTGAGCCATCTCTCCAGCCCCTATGTTCCTATATTTTAACCTATTAGAAGGTTTTGTGCAATGGAATTATAGCCTTTGGTCTGGCTTCTTTTCTTACTTAGTAAATACATTTACTATCCATTACTGCTGAATAGTATTCCAGTGCACAGATGTGCCACCGTTCGTTTATCCATTTCAAGTAACCTTTTGTGTTATTGTTGGAATTATATGATCATGGGGCTGGAAAGATGGCTCGGAGGTTAAGAGCACTGGCTGCTCTTGCAGAGCACCTGGGTTTGATTTTCAGCACTCACAGGGCAGCTAACAACCATCCACAACTCCAGTTTCAGGAGAATCTGATGCTCCTCTCTGACATCCATGGGCATTGTATGACATGGGTGCACTTACACACATGCAGGCAACACACTCATACACATACAATAAAAAATTAAAAAAGAATTATATGGTCAGCCGGGTGTGGTGGCGCATGCCTTTAATCCTAGCACTTGGGAGGCAGAGGCAGGCCGATCTTTGTGAGTTCAAGGCCAGCCTGGTCTACAGAGTGAGTTCCAGGACAGCTGGGGCTACAGGGAGACCCTGTCTCNTCATGCAATTCTGTCATATATGTAAGGTGTTATCAGAAGTGTAACTTAGTGGCACTCAGAGTCCTCAGTGAACAATTCATCCCCGGAGGACTAGATTGGACCCATGTAGAGTCTCTCCCTTTAAAGAAGATCAGCTCTCGCTCACGCGCACAGCGGTGATCAGGCTGCCCAATACTTCCTTGGCTGGAGGTTGGGGCCTGCTGCACATTTCCCCAGGTTATGCTGGGATTTTTGTGTCACTTGAGATTGGCATAGTCTTAGCGCATGGGTGACACCATTGCCTACGGTTCAACTGAGCAGATCCCAGGAGCCTGGAGACCCTTTCCTTACAGCAAGCCCCTCTTCTGGGCAATTGCTACAATCTTTCTGCCCCCTCCTTTGCAGTGGACCCCGAGCTCTGGGTAGGTGAAGTTTAATACAGGAGTCCTGTCCAGACACCCACACTCTGCAGACTATTAATCTCTAATAGTCATTTGTGTTCATTCCCCTCTATTGCATGAGGAAGCATCACTGATGAGAGTTGAGAGTGCATTAATCTACCTGTAATCACAATACATATCAACCTTCCTTCACTCCAAACTTTAAGCTTCAAACAATAATTGCAAAGAAATATATATGAAGTCCAAAATATGCCAGAATTGGTGACCTTTTAAGAGTAGTGTGGGTTTGTGGGCGGTCGGTGCTGGACGTCAACACCCAGGGCCTCACACAGGCTAGGCAAGCCCTCTGTCACTGGAGTTCATTGCCTTTCCCCTGTTGTATCAATTCTTTATATAAAACAGGGGATACACATTCACAGACCATGGGGAAGCCCTCAAGTGAATGCTGAAGCTTTGTTATCAAATAATGAAAGGGAACTAAATTTAACCTAGATTGTTTTCAAAATGCTAAGAACAACTGTGAGGCTGTACTAGTAAAGGCTACCGGATATCCCTGTCTTAAGTATAATTCTCTCTATGGGGGGCTGGAGAGATGGCCTAGGGTTAAGAGTGGCGATTGGCTCTCGGCAGAGGACCTGGGTTCAACCCAGCACCCACATGTCGGCTAACAACCATCTTTAAACTCCAGTTCCAGGGGAATCTGACGCCCTCTCTGCCTCCATGGATTGCATGCATGGGTGCACAGACCTACTGGCAGACAGTACACTCTCACTCACAAATAAATAAAATTTTAAAATTCATTTTTAAGAAATAGAGAAATTCGTCTATGTAAAATTAAAATGAAGGGGCTTGAGAGATGGCTCAGCAGTATAGCTGCAGAAGCTGCCTCTGCAGAGAACGGGTTTGATTCCCACAACCCACAGTGGCGGCAAGAAACTGGTCTTTAGCCTAGGTGTGGTGGTGCCATGGCCTTTTAAACCTAAGCACGTTGGGAGGCAGAGGTCAGGTGGATCTCTCTGGAGTTCATAGGCCAGCCTGGTCTACAAGTGAATTCAGGCGCAGCTGGGACTAAAAGGAGTCCCTGTCTGCAAAAAAAAAAAAAAAAAAAAGTCTGAAATAGGTCTAGGTCCATGAAGCTGTTGTTGGGATATAACATGCCCAATCATTTGAAATAAGTTTATCTTCTCTCTCCTCACGTCTCGTCTCGCGTCTCGTCGTCTCCGGTCTCAGTCCGTGGCTCATCGTCTGCCTCTCGTCTGTGCGTCGTGTTGTTTCGGGTCGTGTTGGTGTGGGGAGGACAAGGTCTCGCTGGTAGCTGCCGGGCTGTCTGGAACTCGCAGCGTCTTGTAGACGAGACTGGCCGGTGTGAACTCACAAGAAATCTCCTTTTGGCCTCTGCCCAGTCCCAAGTGCTAGGATAGAAGGCACATGCCGCGCACCATGCCCAGCTTATCTTTTTTTCTCTAAATAATGTTCATCCAATTAGCACCAATGAGACAAATAAAAGCCTAAGATGAAATAAGGAGGGGAAAATATTTTATCAAGATGAAAAATTCATCATGCCAAACAAGGAAGTCATGAAGGTAATTTATTTTGTATTTTGTTCTATTAAAAAAAAAAAAAAAAAAAATTTTTTTGGTCTTCTTTTTTTTAAAAAAAAAAAAAAAAAAAAAGAATTATATGGTCATATCCTAGAGTGACAGATCAGTTCTCCATGACACTTTTTTAAAATTTCAAAACAAAACAGAATATATATTTTTGGTTGTTTACATTCTGAATGAAAAGAAAGTTATGGCTTATAATTAACACCAACAACAAACAAAAACAAAAAAGTTCATAGGTTACCTTCAGAGCAAAAGTAAAAAATCAAAATTAAGGCAATTTGTAAGCTAAAGTATTGGGTTCTTCTTTTCTTTTTAAATGTAATTTATTGTCTATTAGCTTTCTCCTTGGGGGAATAATTCACGGCTGATGCCACAAGCTTACATCCTCTAGTGGTTAGGAGATGTTATAAGCCACAGTAAGACCTTGTCATCTTTTACAGAAAAACTGTAATTCATGGATTAGCATGCCATCCAAACATCTGTGTCTATACTCAAGTAACCTACCATAATAATTAGTACTGTTTAAATACCTGTATATCTAATTGCTTGTGCTTCATTAGTAGGATTAAAAGGTTATTCCTGGACAAACTGTCAGCCCATGAAAGGAAACAGCCAGAACTGATCAGAGTCCAAGACAACAGCTCCAGAGAAAGTAGACTGTTTTGCTTCTCATCCACCTGTGCCCCTTGTCTAAGCCTAGGGAAGAATCTGCGGAAGAGGGGACGTGGTAGAATGTAAGGGCTGCGATTGGGGTGAATGGTGAAGCTACAGCAATATAGACTGGACACTTATTTGGTCAACATAATTGTACATACAAGCCCCCCAGCTGGATGGTGGGACCCTTGGGCTGGGTGGGTTTGGGCATAGCTGCTTGCAAATTGGTTTTACACGAAGGATGCTTGTACTCATAACTTATTACTTATTGTTAAAAAAATGAAATAAAAATTAAAAAATGTAGTTTAACCCCCCCCCAAATGCCGGGTGTGATGGTGCACACCTTTAATCCTAGCACTTGGGAGGTAGGGGCAGGCAGATCTTTGTGAGTTCAAGGCCATCCTGGTCTACAGAGTAAATTCCAGGACAGCTGGGGCTACAGGAAGACCCTGTCTCGAAAAGACCAAAAAAATACAGTTTAAAGAAGAGATTTATTCTTTCCCATAAATCTTAGATCTTAGGATAATAGACATGAACTTCAAGCTATGTCCTTAGTAGCATCAGAGGGCGATACTTTAAAAGCCATGATCTAGAAATTACTCCACTTTTATGATGCCTTTAGATAGGCAAAAATCTCAGCCAATGTATATGCAGGGCAGAAATTATTTGCTCCACTTTCCAATAGCTAAATTAAGGCTGAGTGCCAGGAGTGCTGGTGCACACCTGTGATCCCAGCTCTCAAGAAGCTGAAACAGGAAGACTGCAAGTTTGTGGCCAGCCTAGGTTACCTAGCAAGCTCCATGCCAGCCTGGACAACAAAGTTAGACCATGTCTCAAAGAATGATGATGATCATGTAGATGCAAATTAATGTAGGGTCAGGACTATACTCCCAGATGGTCTGGTCCACACTCTACTAGAAGACATGTAGAGGAGAGGACTAGATGGCTAGAAGGTTGGAAACTAGAACACGGGGAGGCTAATATTTGAAGCATTTGGCTAAAGAAGAGAGAACCTAGAAAATATTTTGGAAATGGTCTTACATCAAGATGATCACAAATGGTCTTTAGGAGCTGGCCAGAAGAAAGTGACCAATTAACCCCAAGATATGAACTGAGTTACTGAGAGGTCTGGAATTATTCCAGTGCAAGGTTGGATGGAAATTATGGTAATATATATCCATGACTTATCCCCTGACACAAGTGGGGGAATTCTTCATATTTCACCATTAAATATGAAGTAAGGAGTAATTTGGGGTAATGTTTATCAGAGTGAGTAAGTCACCTTACATTCTTAGCTTGCTGCAGATTTTCATCATGAATGGGCATTAAATTATTCTTCTATATTTCTCTTTCCAGATTTAGTGAGAGGCCTTGTCTCAAAAGATAAGAGCTATGGGCTGGAGAGATGGCTCAGGGGATAAGAGCACCAATTGCTCTTGATGAGGACCCGGGTTCAATTCCCAGCACCCACATGGCGGCTAAGAACCATCCTTAAGCCAGGTGTGGTGGTGTACTCCTTTAATCCTAGCACTCGGGAGGCACAGGCAGGCAGATCTCTGTGAGTTCAAGGCCAGCCTGGTCTACAGAGTGACTTCCAGGCCAGCTGTGGCTATAGGGAGACCCTGTCTCGCGGAAAAAAAAAAAAAGGTAAGAGCTAGAAGGGCAGGAGGGATGGTTCAGCAGTTAAAAGCACTGAATGCTCGTGCAGAAGACTCAGATTTAGTTCCCAGCACCTACATGGTGACTAACAACAGTCCATAACTCTAGTTCCAGGGGATCCAACGCCCTCTTCTGGCCTCCTTGGGCATTGTATGACACAGGTGCACTTACATGCAGGCAATATACTCATACACATAAAATAAGATGGAGAGGACTGAGGTTTAATTTGGATTCAATTGACTATATAGGTTAGAAGATAAGATCATTGATTTTAAACCCTTATTTTTCTAATATGCATTCAAAACCATGTATTTTCCTTTATTTTACTTGTATCCAAGTTTTGACATATTTTCATTTTTATTAAGTTCACTATATTCTATAATTTTCATTTTTATTTCTTTAATTATTTACAAATATTTAAGGCTTCTACCAGTGGAGATTATTTGGCCATCCTCTGCTGTGGCTTTTTCGTTTAATCCTATTTTGTGCAGGTAACATACTTTGTATGATTTCAATAGTTTGAAATTTGAGACTTGCTTTTTGGCTCACCCTAAAAATCTATTTCGGTGAGTGTTAAAATTTCTCTCAGAGATAGTGTACATCCTACAGGCATAGTGTTCTAAATACATATCACAGTTAGAAGGGTTTGGAGTGTCTCAGCATCTTTAAGGCATCTTTGGTACAATCTCAACTTCCCCTTAAGTCTCCTTCCATTCTTTCGAATTTCAGTTAACTTTTTATTTTTTTTAAGTATTTTATTTATTATTTTTATTTTATGCATATGATTGTATTGCCTGAATATGTATGTAAGTGTGCCCATGTTGTGCAATGCCTATGGAGGTCAGAAGGTGTTGGATCCCCTGGAACTGGAGTTGTTATAGAAGTTGTTAGCAACTCTGTGGGTGCTGGGAATCAAACCCAGGTTCTTAGTGCTCTTAACCACTGAGCCATCTCTCCAGCCCCTGACCTACCTTTTTCTACCCTAGATCCCCAGGTCAATCTCCATTAAACACCTTTCTAAATGTTCTCTTTAGGAGGAAGATAATAGTGACATCAGTTTTAAGCTCTGTTAGGTTATTTACATGGAGAGCTCTCAGAGATCAAAGCACTATGACATTCAAATGAATGAGTCTAATGACAGGATTTATAGTGTTGTAGCTGCATTTTCATTTGATATTTACTTGGTTCCATTAGGTGTTAGGCAGTTTTAGGAAGTTAGCATTAAGTATGGGCAATATATAAAACTTGTTGCAAGACCTGTATAGAATTTAGGTTCTAGTTGAGGTTTTTCCCATAGCATATAATGTAATATCAAGGAGTATGTGTGTTATAAAGAAAAAGCATAGTTTTAGGAAGTAGGTAATGCTGAAAGTTGTTGTGCTATAAAGGATATGTGATCTCTGCTGGGGAGGCACTTGAGCAAATGAGGGAGTAAGCCATATGAATATCCAGAACAAGAGTCTTCTAGGCCGGGAAAAGGCATATACAAAGGCCCAGAGCAGTAAAGCACTAGGTGTTGTGGAGGATCGGAGAACACTGAGCCATCAAACAAAGTGGTAGGAGATGAAGTCAGAGAAGTAACCAAGGCCAGGTCATCTATGGCTTTGTGGATCATGGTAAGGACCTTAGATTTTATTTTATATTTAAGTAGTGGGAAGAATAAGGAGACTGACATGAACTGACAAATGGGATGAGAATCAAAGCACAGGGGACAGTTGGGAAACCATTAGTCAGTGAGAGATGAAGTAGCAAAGGTGAAAATAGTGGCCTGATTTACTATTGGGAAGGACACACTACAAATAAACTACTTTCATCCTGTTGTGGTTTGGGTGCATGCCCTCCAAAATTTAGGTGTTATATCTTGATCTATAATGAGACAGAACTAAAAAAGGGGGGCCTTAAAGAGGTGATGAGGTTCTAAGGGCTCTTCTCCCTTGAATGGGATTAAGGCCTTTATGAAAGAGGATTCATGAAGTTGCATTTCTTGTTCCTTCCACTTTCCACTATGTGAGAACAGCATACATTTCTTAAGGACAAATGCAATCATACATTTCTGTATTCTTATAATGATTACTTGCTCTTAGGAATTTAACAGACTTTGCAGAATGAATGGGGCTAGTTGATTTCCTTAGGTTACTAATACAACAAACAGCACATCAGGATTCATCCTTTGATAAGAGCCAGCTTTAGTCATGTTTATACAGTTCGTAATTAACTCGGACTTTTTAAAAAAAATTTTAATTTATTTTTATTATTTTTTTGTATGTGTATGAATGTACCGTCTGCATGTAGGTCTGTGCACCCATGTCGTGTAATGCCACGGAGGTCAGAAGAGGGTCTTGGATTCCCCTGGAACTGGAGTTCTCCTGGAATTGGAGTTACAGACGGTTCTCAGCCGCCATGTGGGTACTGGGGATCAAACCCGGGCCCTCCGCAAGAGCAGTCAGTGCTCTTAACCACTAGGCCATCTCTCCAGCCCTAACTCGGACTTTTAAGAGAACGAGTTTTTATTCAAGAGCTTATGATTCAGCAGCGTTTCACTTTTTCTCAATTTATCTATTTACAGTTGGTACCTTAATGATTTATTTACATTACTCACATACTAAGTTCATAATTTAAGACATTATTTCATTAGAAATGTACGATTTTAAGAAATATATTTAGGGCTGGAGAGATGGCCTAGCAGCTAAGAGCGCCAACTGCTCTTGCAGAGGACCCGGGTTTGATCTCCAGCACCCACATGGCGGCTGAGAACCGTCTTTAACTCCAGTTCCAGGGGAATCTGATGCCCTCTTCTGACCTCCGAGGCTTTGCGTGACCCGGGTGCACAAACCTACATGCAGACAGTACATTCATACACAGAAAAAATAAATAAAATTTAAAAAAGAAATATATTTAACAAGCCGGCGCATTTTCCTGAACACATATTTTATTATTAAGGTACTACATGGATCTCTTTGAGTTCAAGGCAATCCTGGTTTACTACATAGTGAGCTCCGGGCCAGCTGGGGTTACAGGGAAACCCTTGTCAAAAAAGACCGAAACAAAACAAAACAAAATCCAAACATATAAGTCTAATACAAAGTAAAATTCCTCTACAAGAGGTAATATTCTGTGACTTTATATGTGATATATACATTCATATATATTCAGACAAATATCTATATTTACTTTTGCATTAAGCAAAAGTCTATAATGTACTAGACACTGGACCTAAAAACATAAGTCAAATCAGTATCTTAGTCCATTTTTTTTTCTGTTGTGACGAAGTATCCCCACAGAGAAAAAAAATTATAAAGTAAAGAAATACATTTCTCTTGGGGCTGGAGAGATGGCTCAGTGGTTAAGAGCACCAACTGCTCTTGCAGAGGACCCAGGTTCGATTCCTAGCACCCAAATGGCGGCTAAGAACTGTCTTTAAGCCAGGTGTGGTGGCGCACGCCTTTAACCCTAGCACTGACTCAGGAGGCAGAGGCAGGCAGATCTCTGCGAGTTCAAGGCCAGCCTGGTCTTGAACTTGAGTGAGTTCCAGGCCAGGTGGGGCTATAGGGAGACCCTGTCTCAAAAAATAAAAAAATAAATACATTTCTCACAGTTACGGAGATTGGGAAACCTAAGACTGAAGATCTGGATCTGATGAGTGCCTCCTTGCTGGGTAACATTGTGGAGTGTGTGACAGGAAACCTTTTAAAGGTCCCAACTACCAATATTCTCAGTACTTAAATGTCAACATGAATTTTGGAGGGATCACCCAAACCTTAGCCTTCCATCCTTTGGCCCTCCTAAACTCATGTCCTTCCATATACGTAATGCATTTACTGGATCTTAAATAGCCCCCAAATCTTAATTGTTCCACCATTAACTCAAAAGTCCGAAGTCCAGAGTAACATCAGAATCAGACATGAGTAGGACTCAGGCATAATTTATCCTGGGACTAAAGTAAGAGAGCTTTGACATTACTAGGCAACACAGGCTTATGGGGCCACTGCTGTATACTCAATCTATTACTCACTGCCACACTGTTAATCAATGCATGAGATTCGTGAATTATTTTATAGTGCTAATGATCAAACCCAGGGTTTCATACATGCTAGGCAACCACTCTATCATTGAGCTCTATCCCTAGCCCTTTCATATGTATGCGTGTATACACACATAGGGCAATTCACATAAACAACTAGATTATAGATACTAGTTGGCTAATCTATCTCTATCTATGTGCATCTAGCTGTATTCCGGGACAGAGGGTGTTATTTTGGATGGCTAGCATTCTTATATACTTTTGTTAAAGTCATTGAGATTATGATTTTTGCTCTAAGCACTGCTCTAACCTTTTAGATTCTAGTATGAAGTATTTTCTTTCTTTTTAGCCTCAAAATAACTGATATCCATAAAGAGTCGAATCACAAATAATGGCTATCCATCCTACAGCAAGAATCTTTAAATATTAAATATAAAAGAATCTTAAATGAAAGCATAACAATGCTTGTGATTTTCTTGGGGTGATGTGTCAAGCTATATGGTAAATTACCAAGAAGGACTTAGTGTAGGAAGGCGAAATGCCACAGGAACCATTATTCTGTGGCTTTTTGGGTGGGCATGTATCCTGCCCCTTTTGTTCTTTGAGACAGGGTCTCTCTGTAGCCCCAGCTGTCCTAGAACTATGTAGACCAGGTAGGCCTTGAACTCACAGAGATTCTCCTGCCTCTGTCTCCCAAGTGCTGGGATTAAAGGCTTGCATTTTAAATAGCTACCAAGTCCATGATCCATCCAACTAATATGAGACATTTTGATATCACAGGTATTTGGGGTCTTAATCTCATCCACCATCTGCTTATCTCTTCTTTTTACCTTGCCTACTTTCTTCCTTCTCTTCAGGTCCTTCATCTTTACGAACTTCTCCATTATGTCTAAATTCTTCTTCCTCACTACTACATCTTTAGCTTCTTTTCTTTCTGTGTCTTCATCTTCATCTTCTTCATGAGTTTTTCATTACCATCCTCATCATCCTAGTATGAGGTATTTTCATTATTTTTTTCCTGATATTTTTTAGTTTTATTTAAAAAATATTCAGGGAGTGGATTCAGCTATTAACTTCTGGTTCTTGTTTTGTGATCAGATAATGTCTGCTCTACTCACATGTGTTAGAATCTATTCAGATTTTCCTTGTCATTAGTTCTATAAATATTGAAAGATCACACAGAAAGAAATGTTTTCTGTTTTCAGGGTACAGTATACATTTTTCAGGCATTGTTAGGTTTTCATGACATCTTCTATAGTAATATTACTTAGTTCTTTTCTATCTTGACTTTTGTTCTTTGTATTTATTTAAATGGCTGTCAAGATTGAGAAACAAATGAAATATTATCTATTTTTATGTTTAGGTTTATAATTCTTGTGATTTGATATTAAAATCTGTCAAAGATATCACATGTACAAAAAACAACAGGCCAATAATTTCTAAATACTGTGGAAAAGATTCGTCAATATAGTAAAATAGTAACACACCATGACCAAAGAAGGTTTATTTCAGGAATGCAATGATGACTTAATTTTAGAAAATCTATCATTATAATTCAACATCTTCATAGCTTAAAAGAGAAAAATCATGATTATCCTTTTCGAATGTGACAAAGCATATAATTTAATTCAATATCCATTGACTTCTAAATTCTAAAACATGAACAGATGAGCACACCATAAAAATCTAAAAGACAGTATCATCTTAACTAAGGATATGGTAAGGAGCTATTACTTAAAAAAGATATCCACAATTTTGATAATTTAAGAATTTAGCAATATCTAATATTTTGATCATGGTTTGGAAGTCTCTGAAGTCTACATTTGGTCAGTGGTAAATTTTCATTACACATTAAATCCAATGACCTAAGAGTAATAATATCATATTAGATAATAACCTGTTTTTACATTTAATATTGTTTTATTTAAAAAATACAAAGTGCTATTCTCATGGCAAGCACTGTGCTATGAAGTAAAAATTCTAACATATGGTATAGAAAAATTAGTTCTTAAAGAATCAATTCACTGATTATGAAGTACAGTGCAAATTTCTGGCAGCCAAAATTTCTATTGACAAAAGACTTGGTTATACAGGTTACAAGCTCCTATGCTTTTTCTGTGGTACTGGGGGGTAAACCCAGGGCCTCATGCATGCTAGGCAAGCATTGTACCACTGAGCTACCTTCTCAGTAGAAACTCCTTTTGGAAATGTGTTACCAAACCCACTTCCCACTGTACCTTCATGTTTCAGGAGATTCCAGATGTATTTGCATTTCTCAATCTGGTCAAGTGACTGGGCAAAAAATCTGACCTGTGACCCCAAAAAAAAAAAATTAGCCAGGCGTGGTGACACATGCCTTTAATCCTAGCACTTGGGAGGCAGAGGCAGGTGAATCTTTGTGAGTTCCAAGGCCAGCCTAGTCTACAGAGTGAGTTCCAGGACAGCTGGGGCTAGAAGGGAGACCCTGTCTTGAAAAGAACCCCCCCAAAAAAGAAATCTGACCTGTGTGCCAATAAAAATAACAAGATAATTAATATAAATAAAATTAGTTTAATCAGATTAATATAACCTCAAATTGTTTTCATTAATAGTTAATAGTAAAATGATAGAAAAATGATTATTTGCTAATATGTTTGAATTAATATAGAAATATTAGCTTTGTAGCTGGGCGTGGTGGTGCATGCCTTTAATCCTAGCACTGAGGAGGCAGAGGCAGGAGGATCTCTGTGAGTTCAAGGCCAGTCTGGTCTATAGAGCGAGTTCCAGGCCAGCTGGGGCTACAGGGAGACCCTGTCTCAAAAAGACAACAACAACAACAAAAAGAATACATGTGCGTGCTGGGAACTGAAGTTGGTTTTCTGCAAGAGCAGTCAGTGCTCTTAACCACTGATCCATCGCTGCGTTCAATGATGGGATATTTAACCAAATGTAATTGAGTAAAGATAAGCAAGCCAAGTAAATGAATTCAGCTGGCTACCAAAGCTCTAGAAGCAGATGAGCTCTTCCATGGCAAATGGGTGAAAGGAAACAAAATTGTATGAAACATTTTATACATGGGTAGACCATATATAATTACAAGAAGACAGTGATGATACCATTTAATTACAGGTTAGGAAAGACTATTCCATGGGAAAGGACATCTTAAAAGACAAGGTTAAGCCAAATATAACCTTTGTTTAGGAACAAATTAACCTTTATAAACCTTTGAGATCAAGATGTTGCCAGAATGAAGGAAAGGATTCTCTAAGGAGACTCAAAATAAGATGTATCAGGGAAGGCAGATATACCAAGTAGCATATTTAACTCTCATCTGTTCTTTGAAGGTTGCACATTACCTGCTCATAAGGTGTTGTAGCTTTTCTCCCTTGTTCTAGATCAACTGTAGCTGATACAAGTAAACATGTTTTCTGTTCCATCAGTAGGTTTTTATCAGACAGACAATAAAGGGACATCTGATAAGAAATAACCAGAACATCAATGAATACTGAGAATTCTGTCAGGTGAACACAAACAATTGGAATGAAAATCAGCAACATCCTGTCTGAATGAGAAAATTCAGCTGGAAAACTACATGTTACCATAAAAATGATATAGACTATACCACTGATTTACAGTTTTAATTTTGTATTACTTTCCATTGTTTTTAGCACCTTCATAGAGATGAAAAGCTTCACTTCCTCATAGTTTTCTTTTTCTGGATAAGTACTGTCATTTGCCCCTGTATGCCTATCTAGCAATTTGTTTCTTGGGTTATGCTGTCATTTGTAGGTGATTTTCTCCCCTGGAAAATAGTTTTTCTTTTGGATTGAATAGAATCCAAATCAGAACTTCTACTGTTACGCTTGAAAGGGAGAATGTCAAATCTTGGTGGGCATTAAGCGAAACTTCATTAAACCTTGTCCTCTAGTTTTAGGAAACACTCTTGAGATTTTGCCATAAAAAAACCTCTAGGGGCCGGAGAGTTGGCCTAGTGGTTAAGAGTGCCAACTGCTCTTGCAGAGGACCCGGGTTCGATCCCCAGCTCCCATATGGCGGCTGAGAACCGTCTTTGACTCCAGTTCCAGGGGAATCCGACACCCTCTTCTGACCTCCGCGGCACTGCACGACAAGGGTGCACAAACCTACATGCAGACAGTACATTCATACACATACATAATAAATAAAAATTAAAAAAAAAAAAACCTCTAGACCCCTTGGAACTCTACGTGCCAGTCTGGCAACTATTATCACAAAAGTCAAAACTAAAACTGATTTATTTTATCTAAGTAAAACTGCAATTATACATAAACTTGCAGATTTCTTTTTTTTTTAACTTGTTTAGGTGAGGAGCCCAAGGCTTTGTGCATGCTAAATAAGCACTCCACCAGTGAACTACATCCCTAGCCCTACAAAGACTTTCTTAATCTCCACAGACATTTAGTGATCCTCAACCATGACCATCATTGAATTAACAGCATTTAAGTCACCCAGTTTCTTTAGGTCTCAGACTACCTCAGATGAGGGAACTGTTCTCTTCAGTTCATCCCAGCACTAAAATTCTAAACATTTTGTTGATATCAACCCATTTAACAACAATTCTAAATGCATATGAAGGATCTTCCTTAGTCCCTCTACTTTATCCATTACTTGAACCTCTTTCTGACATTCGATATCTACTTTGGAGGCAAAATAACTATTTTTAAATGCTTATACATGAATAACGAACTTACAAATCCTTACAACATAGAACCTGCTCTAGGAAAATAAAGGAGGCTCAAACTTCTTACCTCTTTATTTCAGTTCCTGCTCTACACAAGTATTCTCTATTTCTGTAGACTTATTTGTGTGGGCTTTTCTAATGTGTTGGTAACTGATAACTAGATTTTCCCATTCAAAAGATACTTATATTTTAATACAGAACTCTGAACTCTAAGATCCCTTCAAAGGCAAAGGGATAATTCTGTAATGGTAGATCTTCAGGGTCCATAGCGGGTGTTTGTGAAAGTTTCTTACCTGGTAAGAAACCATAAAAAACTCTCTCATTACCACTGGATTACTCCCAGACTGCAGCGCCAAGTTCCAAGCTGAAAGTTAACATGAACATATATCATTATGAAAATCTACCATTTAGTCTATATTACTATAATCTCTACTGCCCATATCTTCAATACTAAATTGATAAGAGGGTTCTCTGGGATTAAGAAATTTGTTTTAGGTTTATGGAGAAATTTTTGCTGGAAAATTTAGAGACGCCCATCGCTTCTAATCTTCCATTCTAGGTCAATGACTGATGGAAGTACTGTTTAATATTTTTTTGGTGTTTTTGAGACAGGGTCTCCCTGTAGCCACAGCTGGCCTGGAACTCGTTCTGTAGACTAGGCTGGCTTTGAACTCACAGATCTGCCTGCCTCTGCATCCCGAGTGCTAGGATTAAAGGAGTGTGCCACCATGCCAGGCTCTGTTTAATTTTTTTTTAAGTTGGGAACATACAGAAGGATTTCTTAGTTGACACTAAATATACAACACCAAATCACCAAGGAGCTCACCAATTGAAAGTGGTAAAGGAAAGTTAAAGTTCAGGAAGAATATCCTAGAAATAACGGTTAAAGGATTTCTATAGGGTTTCCCATCTTCCAAAGATTACTAGAAGCCTCAATTAGGAAAAATTTAGTATGGTCTTTGAAAATCAAAACTAAAGTATAGAAAAAAGTGGGGAAAATACCTTTATTTTTTTCAAATTTTCAAAAGGTTAAAGTCATTAAAACTTTCTGTGTTTTAAAATACGTATTTTCTGGGGCTGGAGAGATGGCTCAGAGGTTAAGAGCACTGACTGCTCTTGCAGAGGACCCGGGTTGGATTCCCAGCACCCACATGGCAGCTAAGAACTGTCTTAGGCCGGGTGTGGCGGCACATGCCCTTGATCCTAGCACTCGGGAGGCAGAGGCGGGCAGATCTCTATGAGTTCACTGCCAGCCTGGTCTACAAAGTGAGCTCCGGGCCAGCTGGGACTAAAAGGGAGACCCTGCCAAAACATAAATAAATAAATAAAATACTTATTTTCCATTATTTTTCATAAATCCTGTAGAATCTACAATATTGATTTAATTCTTTCTTTAAAATTTTTTTAAATTTATTTTTGTATGTGTATGAATGTACTGTCTGCGTGTAGGTTTGTGCACCCATGTCGTGCAATGCCATGGAGGTCAGAAGAGGGTCTTGGATTCCCCTGGAACTGGAGTTCTCCTGGAACTGAAGTTACAGACGGTTCTTAGCTGCCATGTGGGTGCTGTGGATCAAACCCAGGTCCTCTGCAAGAGCAGTCGGTGCTCTTAACCGCTATGTTATCTCTCCAGCCCCCTGATTTACTCCCTTTTAACCTAGCATAAAGCTGCAGGAAATCCCATAAAACAGGGAAAGTTTCATATAGAACCAGAGCACAATGTGGTATTGTTGATTAGTAACTTTTATTACTTATCATAGCAGAAACTTCCTCCATAATTTATGATTCTTATTAATTAAAGCCCACATAAAGAATTAGCAATCATAACTGTGCAGCTTGATGGATTTTCACAAAATGAATATATACATATCCATGTAACCAGAATCCAGATCGAGAAAGACTGGGCATTGCTAGAAATGTGTTAGCTCTCATCAAGTCCAGGATGCCCTTTTACAGCAAACGTTATTTGGATTTCTTTCTTTAGAACTGATTTATTTATTTATTTATTTATTTATTTATTTATTTATTTATTATTTTTAAATAAATGGTTCTTAGCCGCCATGTGGGTGCCAGGAATCGAACCCGGGTCCTCTGCAAGAGCAGTCGGTGCTCTCAACCGCTGAGCCATCCCTCCAGCCCCTAGAATTGTTTTTATTAGCATACATTACTTACATGACAAAGTCATGGTGAGTTTTCCTTGTGTGTATATAATGTACTAGGATCATATCTGCCCTCCCTCTGTTTGCCTTTCTTACCTCCTAAACAGATCATTATCTCTCTTACTTTTGGGGAGGGAGTCTTACAGCTGGCTGGAAACTCAATATGTAGACCAGGCTGGCCTCAATCTCACAGAGAACTGCCTGCTGCTGCCTCCGAAGTGATGGGATTAAAGGTGTGTGCCACCTGGCCTGGTCAGATCCCTACCTTGATTTCTAAGACTGAATCAGTTTTTACCTGTTTTTTTAAATTTTTTTGCCAGTGTTATGTACTCTTTAATGTCTGGGTCCTTTCGTTCAATACTATGTTTTTGAGATGTATCTATATTATTGCATGTAGTTTATTTTGGCTAGGTCATATTAAAGGATAAATTAGGCATGCTAGACCAGGTTTAGGAACATAATTTGGAGAACTGAAATTATAATTCATTATTTTGATTACTTTCCACAGAAAAGGAAGAAAACTAATACAGACTACCTTGTATGTGTCAGATACATACACTGTTTCATATGAAATCCTTAATAGGTAAGTAATCCTGTATTAAGCATATACGTGTTTCCATTTTGTAACTAATAAAACCAAGATTAAGCAAGTTACACCTGTACTTATAGCTACAAAAAACAAGACAGAATTTGAACCACATCTGATTCAACTATGCCACAAAGTTTTCCATATTCACAGAGTTTTCTTTTACCTAGTCTTCTGAACCAATCAGCTTCAGCAATTCTGAATTTCAGAGCTGAGAATCCATTGCCCAAAGGCTGAGAAAGGCTCAGGAGTGCTGCATCAAAGAGAAAGATGTCATGTTGAGGCCTTTTACCTTCTAGTCTAGCAAAGTTGTTAATCATTCTTTAAAAACAGTGTGAATTAAAAAGTTCTTTTTTTGTATATGTGGATGGTTGCCTATCAATAATAATCAAAATGAGCAAAAGCAATATAAAGTTCCCAGAAGGTGTTAACTCAAACTTTGGGTAAACAAGTATCTCCTCAGAGAGATTTATAATTTTAATTAATACAATGATGTACCACCCAAGGCAGAACTATATGATTTGCATGTAGGGAAATAAATAGGAATAATCATTTAAATGCTAAAATACTAAGCTGATGCTTAACATGCAAGAATCCCTGGGTTCAAACCCTAACACCAAACGACATACCCTAGAATAACTAGAAGGATATCTGTAGACTGGCATAATATTTGTTTAGCTTCCAGAAGAAGTCTAATAGAGAAGCAGAGCATGCCATCGTCACCAGAAAGCATTTACTACTTATGCCATGCTCTTCTCAGAAATAAGAATACCAAGCAGCAAAGTTTGCCTCATTTGAAAAGCCTTAGCTACAAGGCACTATGCTATATTTAAAGTCCTGTATTTGAGGCATAAAATTAAACTACTGCAATAAATGGAATAAAGTTTTTAAGATATGAACCTTTTGGTGTTTTAGACATTAAAAAACAAGTCCCTGGGCAGTAGAAATGAGAAGACCTGTTGATCAAAGGACACCACTAAAGAAAGAATGGTCTTGGTAAAAAGAATGTGATGCTGCTAGAGACTGGTTTTATATTATATTACAGGGTCGTAGAATTTGGGAGCATGGATGATCTCTATGAGTTAGAAACCAGTGTCCTCATACTTTGTCTCTATTTCTACCTGCTCTCAGCAAAGGATTTCAATGACTGATAATGTTTTATATTATATTACAGGGTCATAGAATTTGGGAGCATGGAGTTAACTCTGTTTCTGAAAGATAGGAGTTAGAATCGCTGTTTTATGTAAACATGTATTAAAGTCTAATACATAAGAAAAAGGTAGTACTGGTAGTGTGGGGCTCAGTGGTAGAGCATTTGCTGTTGAGTGAAGCACAAGAGGATGGGTGGTAGACTGGAGCTTCATCATTACGAAGTGCCACAAAATTTCCAGGTTTCTAAGGAATGCTGTCACACAGACTTAGGTAGAGAGGCAGCTTCAACATAAGCGAATAATGCAAATCTGATTCAGAGGGCATGAAAAACTAGCAGGGTTTGGGGCATTTTAAGTGTCTTAATCTAATTTTTCACTGTTTAATTCAAAAGGACAGGCAATTAAAAGGGAGCGAGGAAAGGGGAAGAAAAGAAAAAGGGAGCCCAGGAGAGAGGGACTTGTCCTTAGAATAGAAACTGAGCTGAAATCACCTTCGGAGACGGATACTAGTGATGCCACACTTTGCTCCGCTTGTGAATGAAAAAACTAAAACAAATCCCTGTGGTAAACATTAATAAGAAACATGAAGTTTAACTCAAATATTGGATAGAGTCAGTGTGTGTGCTCAGGGTACTTGGAAAATTCAACAGATGGAGGACTGAGAATAACCAAGAACACAATTACCTCTATTGAAGTACGTCAAAAATCTGGCCACTTGTTTTTGGCTAAAAAATAGAGAAATAAAGAGTTTTTTAATTATTGTAAACCTTTACTACAGACAACAACTGAAAAGTGATACCATTTGTGTCTTGTCTGAGAGAATTGGGCTGAAAATGAGAAAATGTACTTTGTAGTTCAAGGCTAATCTAGTACTTCAACATACTTCTCACATTAAAAGATATGGTTACTCATAAGCAGTGTCCTCAGACTTTTCCTCTATTTCTACTTGCTCTCAGCAAATGATTTCAATGACTGAGAAGCTTTTATATATTACAGGGTCATAGAATTTGGGAGCATGGAGTGATCTCCATGAATTATAAACTGTTTCTGAGAGAACAGGAATTAGAATCCCTGTTTTAAGTAAACTTGTATTAAAGTCTAATATATAAGAAAAAGGTAGGGCTGGTAGTGTGGCTCAGTGGTAGAGCATTGCCTCAAATAAATGATGCTTTGGGTTCCATCCCCAGCACTAGAAAAAAATAAAACTGGAGCTGCTGAGTGAAGGTAGACCAGAGCATCATCATTACGAACTGCCACAAAATTTCCAGGTTTCTAAGGAATGCCATCACACAAAACCACTTATCTACTACAGATCCTCATTTTATTTTATTTTATTTTATTTTTTAATCTTAATTTTTATTTATTTCTGTATGTGTATGAATGTACTGCCTGCATGCAAGTTTGTGCACCCGTGTCGTGCAATGCTGCGGAGGTCAGAAGAGGGTGTCGGATTCCCCTGGAACTGGAGTTCTCCTGGAATTGGAGTCTCAGACAGTTCTCGGCCGCCATGTGGGTGCTGGGGATCGAACCCGGGTCCTCTGTAAGAGCAGTCGGTGCTCTTAACCACTAGGCCATCTCTCCAGCCCCCAGATCCTCATTTTACAAATGAGGATGCAGACCTGTTAATGGAGAATGGTTTATCTAAGGTGGAGCCGTTAGAGACAAAGTCAAGTCCACTACGGTGGTCTTTCAACCCTCTATCAAGTTTGTTTAAGGGCTGTGCAAATTTTAGCAGAGGGCTTTGGCTTTCCATTCTATTTTTAGGAAACTGGAAGTTCACATTCTGACCCAACAATAAGTAAAAAGATGAACAGACTGAAAAAAATCAACTCTTCTTGAGTCCATAACATTCGAGAGGAAGAAGGACAAGTCACGGCCAAAGAGACTAGAAGAGTGGAGAGGGTGAATGCAGGGAGTCGCCACATACTGGAGCAGAGCTGAGGACTAGAAACCACCGTGGGACTAGTGCCTTAGTGAGAGAGCTAGAGCTGACACTCACTGGAGGCTTACCCTGACAAGTCTTAGACCTAAAAGCTCTCCAGGGACCCAATCATAAGGTCTCCAGATTTCTATGCAATTCAGCTTGTTTAGACGCTTCTGGCAGGAGTGCCGTGGTGGTGAACAGGAACCATTTTAAAACATGCCAGAATACTATGTTCTTGAACTTTTATGCTTTTTTTAAAAGACAGGGTCTCCCTGTAGCCCCAGCTGTCCTGAAACTCACTATGTAGACCAGGCTGGCCTTGAATTCACAGAGATCTGCCTGCCTTTGCCTCCTGAATGCTGGGATTAAAGATGCGCACCACCATGCCCAGGTCTTTCTTTTAAAAATATTTATTATTGCTGGGCGTGGTGGTGCACACCTTTAATCCTAGCACTTGGGAGGCAGAGGCAGAGGCAGGCGGATCTTTGTGAGTTCAAAGCCAGCCTGGTCTACAGAGTGAGTTCCAGGACAGCTGGGGCTACAGGTCTTGAAAAGACAAAAAAAAAATTTATTACTGTTGTGTGGGGGTGCGCATGCCAGAGTGCATGTGTGGAACGCTTTTGGGGTTCCATCTTTACATGGGTTCTGGAGACTGAACTCAGATTGCTAGGTTTGCTAAGCCTTTATCCACTGAGCCATTGCAGTGCCCAGATATTATGTTCTTTTAAAATAATACCTGCCCTCAAAAGAAACTACTTCCCCACAGCCTAACCTTTGGGGGGTATTACCAGAGCTTAATTTAGCTGAAAGGAAAGAAACAGTCAAAACCAGCTCACTTTAGCCACTCTGTTTACCTAAGGGGGTGGGGGACAGGAAGTACTTGCACAGTCGAAGGGTGCAATCTCAAAAGACTGAGGCCTAATCATAGAACTACAAGACAACCTCTTTCCTTCCCATAATTTACCACAACAAAACTAAAAGCTTACTTGTAGCATTTCCTTTAACCTGGTACATCATGTCCAACTATCAAGAAAGCCAAAAGGCAAACATACTAACAGGCAAAAAATAATTTGAAGAGACAGAGCCAGCACTCAATAGACATAATATGGATGACAAAATGATCAGATTGGGATTTGTATGTATGTGTGTGCACATGAGTGTATTATGTATACACGTTTGTGTATAAACATGTGGAAGCCAGAGGACATCAGGTGTCATGCCTCAGGTGCTCTCCATCTTCTTTTCTAAAAGACAAGTGTCTCACTGGCCTAGAACTTGCCAAGTAAGCTGGGCCAGTGACCCCAGGAATCATCTGGTCTCTGCCTCCCCAGTGCTGGGATTACAAGCATGCTGGGCATGTCGGATTGAGAACTAAAAATGCTGATTAATATGGAAGGACTCTAAGAGATGAAGTAGACAGCATGCAAGAACATATGGGCAATGTAAACAGAGTGAATGAAAGCCCAAGAAGGAACCAAACAAAAATGCTGAGTTTTCAGACACTAGCAGAAATGAGAATACCTGTGCTAGGTTTATTAGTAGACTGCACACAGCTGGAAAAGGATGTATCAACAGAAACCACCAACACTGAAAAATGATGAGAGTAAAGATGAAAACAGAGCACAACATCCAAGGACTGTGGAACAAATACACAAAGCGTAACCTGTGTAACTGGGACTACTGGAAGAAAAAAAGATCAAAATAGAAGAAATATGTGAAATAATAATGGCTGAAATTTCCCCCAAAATTAATGTTATGTACCAAACCACAGATTCAGGGACTTCAGTAAAATGAAAATCCCTAAGTGACATGTAACCATGTAATTTTCAGAAATAGAAAATAAAATATATAGAAAAAAATCCTTCAGGAATGTAAAGGAGGAGGGAACTCTACTTACAGAGGAACAAACGAAAGAATTATATCTGGCTTCTACTCAGAAACTATATTAGTTATGTATCACAATAATAATAAGGGTGGCAGATAGCAGCACATCAAGGTAGATGCACATGTATGTAGAGGATCATACATTGCAAAACAGGAAATCAGGGGGGGTCAGGTGAAAAAGTAAGATTTCCACAATCTCTAAGGACACACTTCTAGTGACCCAACGACTTCCAACTAGGCCCCCTGTGCTGGATAGCTTTAGTGTCAACTTGACACACCTGGGCTGAGGGAGCCTCAATTGGGGAATTGGCTCCATTGGACTGGCCTGTGGCCACATCTGTGGAGCATTTTCTTGATTGTTGAGCAATGTGGGAGGGCCCAGCCCACTATGGGTGGTGCCACCCTGGGCAGGTTGTTGTGTACTGTATAAGAGGTCAGGCTGGGCATGGGCCAGGGGAGCAAGCCAGTGAACAGCATTCCTCCATGGCCTGTGCTTCAGCTCCTGCCTCCAGGTTCCTGCCCTGAGTTCCTGCCTTGGGCTCCCTAAGTGATGAACTGTGACCCAAGAGATGTTAAGCTGAAAAATTGAATGAGAAAATGTCTGTCTCTGAGGTGACTAACAACCGGACTTAACTCCAGTTCCAGGGGTTCTGATGCTTTCCTCTGATCTCCTCTGGCATTGTACAATATGGGTGCACTTACATATAGGCAGGCACACTCTTCACACTCATACAGAGGTATAACAACTCATAGGATTAAGGTACAAATTTGGATGTGATTGGGATGTTTAAGCAGAGTTTATGTTAACATGTTGTGCTCCTTTGTCTAAATGCTTCATGAAAATAAATACTGTCTGACTAGGAAATACTCCCCATTCCTAGTACTGTAAAAGAAAATCCTGTCGATGAAACCAAAGCCTCTTAGTCATATGTTAATGTAGGCTAACTTTAGGAATGTAAAATGTGATGGGATTAAGGTGAAAGTTTGGAGGATGCTTAGTATGTTTTGATGGCCTTTACACAACACGGTTGTGTCTCTTTTACCAGATTGAGGGACAGGGTTGAACATTGTATTCTGATTTGAAGGATGTTCTCTTTCCTATTATTTAAAACAATAGGTAGGGGCTGAGAATGGCCTAGAGGTTAAGAGCGCCGACACGCTATTACAGAGGACCCGGTTTCAATCCCCAGCAACCCACATCCCTGGGGGGTGGGTTGGCCGACGAACCCATCTGAAACCCAATTCAGGAAAGGACTCAGTTCCAGGGGAATCTGAGACCATTTTCTGACCTCTGCGGCATTGCACGACACGGTGCACAGACCTGCATGCAGCACAGACATTCATACCATACAGAAATAAATAAAATTAAACAAAATCATATAAAAAATTAAAACAATAGGTAAGCAAATCCATTCATAAGGTAATGTTAATTGGCTATATTAAATAGGGTAGGGCATGTGAGGGCATTTACTACCTTGCTATTGGAAGTTAACTGAAATTATCCCATAATTAAAGACATATAATAATCACCTCTCAACCTCAAATACCCACAATGTCTCAGGTGGTGCTGGAAAAATATTGTAATGGAGTGGGTAGTGCTCAAAGAGCTCCATAACAAAGTGGAAGTGTGTTTACATGATCATACTACCTACAGAATGCAAAGAGGACATACTCATGAGCAGAGAGCCTCATTTCCCCTAGGACTGACTTCGGAACTGCACAAGTAAATATTAGACTGAATAAGGAAATACTAGATAGAGCCCCTGCCTAACATTTGAGGGGCCTAGATTCAGACTTTAGGATGTGCATTGTGTATCCTTTAAGTGCTTATACGAATGGATACCTCTTAGTGCGTGGTGGTGCACGCCTTTAAATACTTGCACTTGGGAGGCACGAGGCAGGCGGATCTTTGTGAGTTCAAGGCCAGCCGGTCTCACAGAGTGCGTTCCAGACAGCTGGAGCACAGGGCACCCTGTCTCGAAAAGACAAAAAAACGAAAAAAAAAAAAAGAATGGTATACTATTGGGGCGGAGAGATGATCTCAAGCAGTAAGAGCACCAATGACTCTTGCTAGGAACCCAAGTTCGATTCCCAGTACCCACAGGGAGCCTAACAAACATATTTTTAACTCCAGTCCCAGGGGAATACGACGCCCTTTTCTGACCTTCGCGCATTGCACGGACACAGGGTGCAACCAACCTACATGCAGACAGTTAACTCATACACAGACAAAAAAAAAAAAAAAAGGATGGGCACTCTCGCCGGGTGTGGTGGCACGCACCTTTAATCCCAGCAGAGGCAGGCAGATCTCTGTGAGTTCAAGTCCAGCCTGGTCTACACAGTGAGTTTTAGGCCAGCTGGGGCCACAGGGAGAGTAGACTGTCTCAAAGACCCCCCCCAAAAAAAAACCCCAAGACAAAACAAAACAAAACCAAACAACAAAAAAAAACCAAAATGACAACAAAAATATTGATACACTCTGAATGGGAAATGCCTCAACTCTAGTACTGTAAAACAAAAGGGCCAAGTGATGATGTGCTAATAGAACCTAAACTTAAGAGCCTAAATAGTGATGAATTTAAATAAGCAAATAAACAAAGAATGGAATTTAGGCAGAAAGAGCTGGCTGGTACACCTTGACAAGTGTGTCAAGATAGGGAAGAGTGGGACTGGAGAGATGGCTCAGCGGTTAAAAGCACCGACTGCTCTTGCAGAGGACCCAGGTTCAATTCCCAGCACCCACATGGTGGCTAAGAACCATCTTTAAGCCAGGCGTGGTGGCGCACACCTTTAATCTCAGCACTTGGTGGGCAGAGGCAGGCCGATCTCTGTGATTTAAAAAAATAAAAGAAAAGGTGGATCTTATAATACATGCCTGGGTAAATTGTGTATTATAATAAAGCAAGTTACAATTCCAATGTTATCTCAGTGATTGACACTGCTTTCAAATTTGGTTGTAATAATATATTGCTACCAGTTGCAAATAGTAAAAGCAAAACAATGTAGCAGAGAGAGTCTATTAGAGAGTTCTTGTCCAATCAGAGAATGCAGAGTTGGGTGATATTTTTTGTAACCTATACCTAATTAAGAACTTATAGAGTTTTCTTTTAACTTTTTAAAAACCATTTATTTATTTATTATTTATTTATTTATTATTTTATGTGTATGAGTGTACCGTCTCCATGTAAGTAGAGGCACCCATGTTGTGCAATGCTGTGGCGGCCAGAAGAGGGTGTCGGATTCCCCTGGAACTGGAGTTAAAGACAGTTCTCATCTGCCATGTGGGTGCTGGGAACTGAACCTGGGTCCTCTGCAAGAGCAGTCAGTACTCTTAACTGCTGAGCCATCTCTCCAGCCCCATAGTTTTCTTTTAACTTATCATGAGGTAGTGAGTTTTAAGAATGAAAAATTGGTGACAAAATTTTTCATGAATTGTTAAGTTCTGGATATATTATACCATGGAAACTGTGAGCTGAACTATATTTCTACAGTACTATTTGAGCTAATACATAACCAGAATAAACAAATCATCCACATTATTTGTTCTTTGGGAATATCTGCTGAGTCTTTTCTTAGCAAAGAGGAACAGATGCAATAGTATAATTAGATGTTATGTAAGATTTGAGGACTTATAATTTGCCAAGTATTCTAAAATAATTACCTGTAGTATGATTTCCCTTTGGATTGCATATGTTTTTGCCTGTTGCATATATTAATTCACTGAATAATCATAGCGACTCCATTAGACATATATTATTTCTATTTTACAGATGGAAAAACAGAAGGCAAGAAAGGATAAGAAACTTTTCCAAGTTATACATCTCATAACTACACCAGGGTATAAACCCAGGAAGACTGGCTCAAAGTCTTTATTATTTTCATCGATTACACAATATATCTTTAAATATAAGGTTTCTATTGAAGGTTACTATAACTTACAATGGTAAATGCATTATTTCTCTTGAAATAACTTACTTGTTCAAAAGGTTTGCCGCCTGAGAAATGTCTGGGAGACAAATTTGAAATAGAAACCTGTAATAAATTAATACAGAAAGTGATTGTGCTGGTTAGTTTTTATCAACTTGACACAAACTAGAGTCACCTTGGAAGCAGGAACCTCAATTGAGGAATTTCCTCCATTAGATTGGCCTATTGGCATGTCTGTGGGGGCATTTTCTTGAATGCTGATTAATGTGGAAGGGCCTAACCCCCGTGAGGGGTGTCATCCCTAGGCAACTGAATGTGCGCAGTTTAAGAAAGTAGCTGAGTAAGCCATGGGGGAGCAAAGCAGTAAGCAATGTTTGTCCATGGTCTCTGCTTCAGTTCCTGCCTCCAATTTCCTACCTGAACTCCTGTGTTGGCTTCCTTTAATGATGAGACTGTAGACCCCCAGTAAGCCCAAACCAAACAAAATCCAAGCATGGACATGGGGAAATGGGTAAGAAGTCCCAACCCTATGAGAGAGGGGGAAAGATAGGGAAGGGAGAGAGAGACAGAGAGGGGGAAGAGAGAGAAAGAAGGGGAGGAGAGGGGAGGGGAGGGTAAGGGAGAGGCGAGGAGAGGGGAGGGGAAGGGGTTGGGGTGGGGAGGGGAGGGGAGGGGAGAGGAGAGGAGAGGAGTATAGATAATGCTTGCCTAGCATGTATTAACCCCTGGATTCCATCCTCAACCCTGGAAAAAAATTTAAGAAAAATAATTCCCACCTGTCCTGACTGACTTTCGATATTCACCTGACAGAATACAAGCAGGTATCTTAACTACTTCTGACACTTTCTAGCACTCCATTTCCCTTTAGAAGTGTGGCATAAAGTGGAGTTGGCCAGCAGGAGAACCACCCTGGGGTTCTTTTTGTTCCACATTTTTCTCAATCATAATATAGTAGTTATTATGCTCCAACTTCACTCCCAATTTTATATGTGAAAGATCCCTTGTAACATAATTTTCCTTTTAGGAAAGGAAGAAAGAGTAAGATAAGCTTCAACATTTTTTGGTCTTTTCAAGACAGGGTCTCCCTGTAGCCCCAGCTGTCCTGGAACTCACTCTGTAGACCAGGCTGGCCTTGAACTCACAAAGATCCACCTGCCTCTGCCTCCCAAGTGCTAGGATTAAAGGCATGTGCCACCACGCCCGGCAGCTTCAACATTTTTTATAGATTAAGAGTAAGATGAGGGGCTAGAGAGATGGCTCAGTGGATAAGAGCATGGGCCATTCTTGTAGAGGACTGGGTTCTATTCTCAGCACCCATACAGTGGCTAACAACCATCCATAACTCCAGTTCTAGGGGATCTGACTCCTTCTGACCTCCGCAGGCATTGCATGATATGGGTACACTTATACACAGGCAGGCAATATGCACTCGTACACATAAAACATAAAAACAGAATAAAAAGAGTAAGAGCAGAGGAAATCCTTGTACCTCCATAAAACAAACATTTCTTACCTTAAAGCTATAAGTGATTCCTTTGGGTCTTCCAAAATTTGAGCCAAATATTCCAAACTCTTCTGCGCCACAAGTGACTTTCCATTCTAAAAAATAACAAAGATAGTATGTTAAATTATATCTCAACACGATGCTTACAACCAGTTGTCGATATTCCTGTTCATTAAGAAGAAACATACTATTTCGTTTTCTCAAAACAGTTACCAAAAGATGTAGAATGAAACTGTCATTCATTGACAAAAGGAAAATGGGTTCATTTTAGCCCCAGAAACTCACACATTCCTAGGCACATCACAACCCTGCTAACTGCCTTGAATGCATGCACACTAATTCTACTGTGCTCTTTATCTTTGTTTATTAGTAGTAACCAAAAGAACCCCAAATTGGCAGATCATCTTCATTTTGTACCACTCTAACACCCCAAAGGCTTGCAATCTCTCCTTTTCTCTTCTCTCCCTAGCTCCTCCAATCATTATGTACTTTGAAGTTTAGTTCATTACCAGAAAGGTCTTCTCTACAAGAGACCTATTCTCTGCAATTTCTCTCCACTTGATTTCTGCAATATAAATGTACATTGCAGCCAAGCATACTGCATACATGGGAACTTTCTCAAGTGGAGGCAGTGTTTGCTTTCATTGACTTTCTGACCCATGACTAGAGGTGGCACAGGCACCCTTACTTCTCACTGCTATTTTCAAATTCTTCCTCCTTCTTCTCTAAGAACCACCACTTTGAATTTCTTATCACCAGCTTATATCCTTTATTGTTGTCATGGGCTCTCTATCCCTTATTGTCAGCATGGTCTATCAATTCCTAGGTGATTTCTTCTCATTTGTTGATGACTTAACTACTCTTGTTATTCTCTCCAAACCCTGCTTTTCTCTGTCCCCATACTTCTTTTCTTCCTTCTCTGTGTCACCTCATTTTCAATATATAGATAGAGGATCTTCCTAATGTCTAGAGAGGAACAGTTGAATTCCATTCTCCCAGCTACCCTAGCCATAAGAATTCACTAGACCTGGTCATTACTATTAAGTGTACCATTTCACTCTATCAGAAACTGCTCTAAAAACTCCCTTAAAAATTTAAAAAATATATATAGATTATAGCCACTATGGAAATAAGTGTGGAGGTTCCTCAAAAAGCTAGAAATAGGGCTGGGGAGATCATTCAGTGGTTACGAGCAAAGGACCAGGGTTCAATTCCCAGGACCTACATGACAGCTAATAACCATCTGTAACTGCCAGGGATCCTGTACTTCCAGGGGATCCAATGCCCTCTTCTGGCCTCTGCAGGGATTGCATGTTATGAGTGCACTTACATACTTGCAAAACACTCATACCTGAAAAATAAATTAAAAAAAAACTTTTAGAAAGCTAGAAAAAGATCTACCATATGATCCAGCTCTGATACTTCTGGGCATACTACCAAAGTCCTCTATATCTGCAGAGATACTTGCTCATCCATGTTCACTGCTGTTCTATTCACAAAAATCAGGAAATGGAAACAATCTAGATACCCATCAACTGATGAATGGACAATGAAGACATGGTACAAGTACACAATGGAATTATACTCAGGTGTACAGAAAAATGAAATCATGAAATTTGAAGGTAAATGAATGAAACTGGAAAATAAACTGAGTGAGAGAACCCAGATCCAGAATGGCAGACACAGCAGACACAGCATGTTCTCTTGAATTTGTGAATCCTAAACTCACATCTTTAGGTTTGAGTGTGTAACTGTAGAAGCCAGGAAAATAGAAAGGGACCATTGGGGGACAGGGAGATCAGGAGCTCTAGAGAAGTGGAGAGCAGGATATAGGTGCTATGAAGAGGAAAAATGGAGGAGGCACTTAACTGGGGAGGGAGGAGCATAATACAGAAGGAGAGGAAGATAGGAGAGATAAATAACACTAAGGATGTTTGGAGATCCATAGGTAACCTAGTATCTTACAAGCTTACTTAAAATATATATACTATATAATAAGGCAGATAGATAAATATGTACGTATGTACATACATACATACATACATACATACACAGTTTTAATGTAGTTACCCCACATGGCAAGATAATGTTCCCTGTAGAAGCTATAGACTTTCCAACAAAAATCCCAGTGCCAGACAGGGCATTACCTCCCTTTAAGTTGTTGATTATAAGGGTCCAAGAGACCCCCCTCCCCAAACAATATATGGTAGTGCCATTATTCTTGGTTGCCTGCCAGAACATGAAGCTAAGATCCCATTGCTGAAAACATCACATACTTCAGTGATAGGACTTGGAGAACTAAAGGTGGTACTGACCTACAAGCCACTTCCCTGAGGGCTAGTTCTCAGAATGTCAGAAGGGGTCATACAAGCTACCAAGGGAGAAAAGTTGCCAACAGTCCTACCCAAGTGGAAATCCCAAGAACCACAACAATGATGGGACCAGCAAGATATCCCCAAGAGTGCAATAAAATAAAGTGCACAATAATAAATTATTGTGCAATACAATAAAACTTGTATCCTTGGAGGCAACCACCAACTGTCTAAATGGACCTAAAGTCTGCTCAACTGGAGGGAACTCATGCCTGGTACAGTAAGTCTAGCCAAGAAGCCATGGCTGAAGAGGTCATAGGCCCTAGAGGAGAACCTACTTCTATCATATTACTAAAGTAATATAGTTTCCAAAAGCCTTATAAATACTCATCCTTATACTCACATAGATAGTGCAGCTCCCACTACTCATCAAAGAAAGCTTATTTTGGCAGCAGATAGAGACTAGTAGGGATATCCACTAGTCAAAACGTAGATAATAAGTGACTATGGGTGCCCATATGGTACACGCATTACACAACTCCTACACCTAAGGGTCAAGGGAACATATAGAAAGAGAGGGAGGAAATATGCTAAGACTCTGGGGACCGGTCTAACTGATGCGTGGTAATTTCTTCTGGACAGGACAGGGATGTTGCTCCATGAATTCTCAACAATATGGCTGCCTGCGCAAGATCAGCAAAGACCACAACAATTGACATGCCAACATAGACGGTGGGAAGTTTTGCAAAGTGCCCCTCCTAGATGAAGAGCTATGGTCAGTGACTGGGCGGTGAAGGAGGGAGAACCAGTTTCTTTTTTTTTCTTCAGGGATAAGGCCCCAAGTCCTAAGGGGTCAGCCCTAAACACAAGCAAATAAGAATGCTAATTGGACTCAGTAGGCTACAACAAAAATATAGAAGAGGTCATGAATTGTCGAGTGGGCAGTTGGGGAGACACAGAAGGAGGTGGGGGGGAGGATACAAATGCAGTATATTTATGTATGAAATCCTCAAATAATAATAATAAAAAAAACAAATTAAAAAAGAGCCCATAAGGCTGTGAGGGAAAAGGGAGGGGATGATAGAGAATTCATCAGAGTGGAGAGGGAAAAGGGGGGGGGAGATGAGAGAGAACTCATCGGAGTGGAGAGGGAAAATTGGGGGGGATGATAGAGAACTCAGAGTGGAGAGGGAAAAGTGGGGGGATGATAGAGAACTCATCGGAGTGCAGAGGGAAAAGTGGGGGGATGATAGAGAACTCATTGGAGTGGAGAGGGAAAAGTGGGGGGATGATAGAGAACTCATCAGAGTGGAGAGGGAAAAGTGGGGGGATGATAGAGAACTCATCAGAGTGGAGAGGGAAAAGTGGGGGGATGATAGAGAACTCTGGAGTGGAGAGGGAAAAGTGGGGGGATGACAGAGAACTCATTGGAGTGGAGAGGGAAAAGTGGGGGGATGATAGGGAACTCATCGGAGTGGAGAGGCTTATATGAAGCTCTCAATAAAAAAATGGAAAGTTAAAGAAAATTTAATAAAATAAAACCCCATTTTGCTCGAACAAAGGAATGAATATGGGAGTATTGACAGACTCAACTAGGAAAGTTTGTAGCAAAAGTGTGTTTTCATGTTCTGCAATTTTTCATTAGTTCATGCGAGATCCTCATCCTTACCCACTGCCAAATTATAATTAACAGGTGGAGTCTGATTATCTGCCACAGTTACATGAACTATGAAGTACTTTTAAGACCCATGCTGAAGATTTTATAAAGCTCTGATTGTCATTTAAATAAACTGAATGGAAATTATGTGCCTGTTGCTGAGCAAGGTTCCAGAGACCCAAAGATAAATACAAATAGTCCCCCCTTCAATGAACACTTACAACATGGTCTATCAAACTATCAAAGTTTGATCCAGGAGTGACTATACTACATTAATCTGCTAAATGTACATAGTATCTAACTGCCCTCTAAATTCGTATGTCTCTACCCACAGATTAGGAAGGTATTCCAAACGTGGTACTAGGATTTTAATTTAATAACTTTTGGTTTCTGGAATGAGGATTAACCACCTATGAAGGATGCCTCTGATCAAACTTCTTTTCAAAAATTCTATTTTAAAATACATTTACAAAATAGAAGGATTTCATAGGGATGTTTTTTACATATTCTTAGTTTTGGATAACCTCTCTTAGCCTGTTCTTTCCCCTATTCCCCAGCCCTTCCCCCGCCCCTTAAACTTTTCCAATCCCAGTATTTTCCACCCACATCAACTTTCATATCACAAGTATTTTTTTGAGACAGGGTCTCCCTTTAGTCCCAGCTAGCCTGGAGCTCGCTCTGTAGACCAGGCTGGCCTTGAACTCACAGAGATCCACCTGCCTCTGCTGGGATTGAAGGTGTGCACCACCACGCCCAGCTATATCACAAGTATTCTACTAATTTAACACCCCCCATCTCCTAAGTTTTTCCTTTCCCTCCCCCTCTGATGGCCCTCTTCCAGTTTCTAGTCTGAGAATTCGAAGATAAGATCTGCATATAAGAGAGAATATGTATTTATCTATTTGGACCTGTATCATCTCACTGAATATAATTTTTCCAACTACATACATTTTCTGAAAATTTCATAATTTCATTGTTCATTCCCCCTCCCAGAACCTGTAGCTTGTGGTTGTAAGGGCCATCCATGATGGGCAGAAGGCCCCAGTTATACAAGCAATATAATGTAGCGCTGTTGCTTAACCCCTGGTGTCACAAAGAGGCACAGAGGAGTCTCAAAGGCAGCGCATAATTTCATTGTTCTTCATAGCTGAATAAAACTCTATTGTGTCTATGTACCACAATTTCATCATCGATTCATCAGTTGATGGACATCTAGGCTGGTTCAATTTCCTGGCTTATTGTGAATAATTCCACTTTCTGACCACTCTCTTCCTTTTCCACCCATTCCCTCTATTACTCTGACTCCAGCAATCCTTAACTGCAGTAAGACCTCTAGCCCATTGATGCTATGGACTTTTAACTGTGTCTCTTTTCATTGTTTTCTTCCAAAGCCGCTTTAAATTCCAGGATTGATTTTAATTGTTCTTATTTTCTTGCTGCTGTTTTAATTCATTGTATTCATTTGGCAAAACTTCACGTCTAGTTATCTCCAACTTTGTACTGACTTTTATTCTTTCATTTACTCAGAAGAATGTAGCTTGAAAAATGTACACAATTACTTGCTTTACTTTAGAATATCATCAAATGAGTCTTAAGCATATTGGCAAGTAAAGCACACTTCCCCTAACATTCATTTCCTGCTTTCATGGATGATTAGTTTATACCTTATTCTGTCTTTTCACATCTCCAATACCTCCTCTCCTAAGGTCATCACTTGACAGTAAAAATGAAGAAAAATGGGGCTGCAGAGATGGCTCAGCAGTTAAGAGCACTGGCTCCTCTTGCAAAAGACCTGAGTTTGAATCCCAGCACATGGGTGCACTTACATATAAATCAGGCATAAGATTAATAATACATAAAATAAAAAATAAATTAAAGAAAAAGAATGAGGAAGAGAAAAGAATACAAGGCAGCAAAGGAAAATGAAAGACAGTAATTAGAAACGTAAAAATAAAGGGGCTGGAGAGATGCCTCAGTGGTTAAGAGTACTGGCTGGACCGGTGTGGTGGTGCAGACCTTTAATCCCAGCACTTGGGAAGCAGAGGCAGGTAGATCTCTGTGAGTTCAAGGTCAGTCTGGTCTACAGAGTGAGTTCCAGGCCAGCTGTGGCTACAGGGAGACCCTGTCTCAAAAACACCCCCCCGCCTGCCCAAAAATTTACAGAATACTTAAATGCCTTCTTCTGTCCTCCATGGGCACTGCATGCACACGGTACACTTACATACATGCAGGCAAAATGCTTACACACATTAAAGAAAATGATTAAAAAAGAATAAAAGGAGTGCTGGAAATCAACTGTGTTTCAAAGAGGCAAGAATGGTCAACTGTGTTGACTTATTGTTGATAGGTTAAAATATAAGGACTAAGTTAGTGACTGCAATTTACAGGACAGGCATCACTGCTAGCCTTAACAAAGGCAGTTTTGGTATAGTCTCCTGGCAAAATACTGAGCTGTAGAGGAACAATAAGGATAGATATTTCAAAGGAATGTTGCTACGAAAGGAAGAAAATATATTGAGTTGGTATGAAGAAAGTTAACAAAGTTTTTCCATTTTTTTGTATCAATAGGACAAGAGTAGGTTTATATGCTATGAGAATGACTCATTCAGTAAAAGAAAACAAAAAGGCAAGAGGTGGCAGAAGCAGGTGTTTAAGCTGGGAGGCTGACTTTAGGAAGGAATTTCGGCAACTCATCCACAACAGTGGTTGAGAAGGAAGATAATAGTGTGGCGTGATTCTTTGGTGTGTATGGAAAGGTGGTAGTAGGAATCTGGAAGTTCTCTTCTTGGGTACTTCAGTCTTTAGAACCTAGAATATATATGCTATCTATTATGGAGGGTAATTTTTATGAATGGGTTGTATTCTAGTTTGAATTTGAAATGTCCCCCATTGGCTCATATGTTTGAACACTTGGTCCCTAGCTGGTGTTGTTTGGGAGGTTAGGAAACATCTCCTAGCTGGACAAAGTATGTCCTGGGGGTAGGCCTTCAGGTTTTGCAGCTACTCCCCACTTTCTGTTCTCTCTCTCTCTTTCTGGACTGCTGATCCAACATGGTAAGTTACTGCCGTGCTCCTACCACCTCGCCCCTTCCATGCCCTGATGGACTGTATTCCCTGTGTGACTGTGGGCCAAAAAAGTCCTTTTTCCCTTAAACTGCTTTTGTTAGGGCATTTTATCACAGCAATGGGAAATGAAACTAATACAGGCTCAAAAATAAAGTAGCTTCTTTCAAAAAAGGAAGTAATATTTTGCCTCCTTTTAATATCCTGCTGGTATTGTCCTCTCCAAGCCTCTTATCCTAAGATTAGATTATTACCGTTGTCCCTCGTTCTGTTCAGCCTCTAATTTCTTCCTATTTAGCTTCTCAGGCTCAGCCAGAAGTATCTTCCCAAAGCATTGCTTAGAATTCTGTTTGTTGCTTGGGTTTTGTTAGGTTTGGGTGTTTTTATTTATTTATTTTTAGATAAGACCTTTCTATGTAGCCCAAGGCTGGCCTACGGGCTATGCATCTCACTTGGTTTCTCAGTACTGCTTTTACATAAATTACCACTGAGCCTTTCTTATTGTTTAGAAAATAAATATTATATAATCTGGCTAGATACCAATTCAGCTTTACCTTGTACTTTTCTCCTATAGCCTCATAATAACATATAATCCAATATATTAGAATGATGAAGGAGTAAGAATTCTATCATTCTAATCAAACACCCTGTCTCCCAAGCCAATCACATTATTTTTACCGTATTTTGTTCATATCATCTCATCCTTTAATGTATGTCCTCACATATCTAAATGCTATTCTTTTTCAAAGCCTAACTTAAGGTTTCTTTCTACTGTAAAGACTTCCCAGATCAATTCCAATTCTCAGTGTTCTTCCTTCTCTGATTTCCAGTGATTCTTACTATGCACATTATTTGGTCTTTGTTAGATGTAATGTCTTACATTGCTATTGCATGGCTTATCTGTTTAAACTGAGTCCTTAAGGACTGTACTTCTAGCTGCTAGTCTAACAACTTACCCAAAGTAGTTGCTAAATACAGATTGGACAATACGGATTTAGATACCAATGAGTAAGGTAGCAGAAATTTTAAGGGAAGAAAAAAAAAATACGTGACAGATACAGACATGAGATGTATTTGTACAGGATGGAGAGGAAAAGAAAATGAGAGAAATTCTGTAGTGGGAAACCCAAAGCCAAATATCTTTTTATTGTTTTTTTTTTAAATATCTTTTAAAAGGAATGTCTAAAAGTTTCCTTTTGATGTAAAAGGCAAACAAAAATTAGTGGAAGAATTTATGGAAGTTCTGAGCACAAATGTGGTTTTCATCTAGGAGAAAAAATCACTAAATTAGCTTAAATAAGATCAAGATTCTTAGTTTATACATCACATTTTTACTCATCTCCTCAATTAATTTTCACAGCAGTCCTAGAGCATATCTTATTTGCAAATGGTGATAGGAAGATTCAAAACAGTTATTAAATGGTAGGGCCCATCTTCAAACTTAGTTCAAGGGCTCCAGAGCTGCCATTGTAAATTTTACACTTTACAAAGACCAAACTTTATAAATAATTTTAATTTTCTTAATTTTACACTTTACAAAGACCAAACTTTATAAATAAAAACAGAGGTATATGTTACACAAAACTAATGCTTTGGTGTTGCTGTAAAAGAAAATAAATGACAGAATTTTAACCATTCCATTCAAATTGATAAGAAAGATAAGTTTCTAAATGGATATATATCCATATATCCACATATCCACATTTGCATGGTATGGTGTTCCATCCTCTGCCTCACTTTTGCAGCCCTGGGGATATGACACAGGGTCTTGTGCATGCTAGGCAAATGCTCTATCTCTGAGCAACATCCTCTGCCCCTGGAATGGCATTTTTAACATTTGGAGTTTCTTATAGTTTTAAAGTATTTCTTTGTTATTGTTGTAAATGTGTGTGTATGTATGTATGTGTGTATGTGTGTGTGTGTGTATGTGTGTGTTTGTAAGTATGATGTGGGGAGCACATATGCCACAGCAAGCCTGTGGAGATCAGAAAAAAACCTTTGCAGAGTCAGTTCTCTCCTTCCACCTTTATGTGGGTTCTGAGGATTGAACTTGAGTCACTGGGCTTGTGACAAGTGCTTTTATCCACCGAAACCATCTTGGTAGCTCTGAAGTTTCTTTGAAAATTGGTGTTTTACTATGCTTATTTTTTGGTGTTTTAAACACAAATGTGTTACTTCAAATGAAAAGAAATAAAGCAATCCTCCAACTAAGCTTGGTGTGAAAATTTGACACAGAGTAAAGGAATGACTCCCCTATGTCTAACTGGTGGTGATTTTATTAATTCTCATTCACGTGGTGGCGCACGCCTTTAATCCTAGCACTTGGGAGGCAGAGACAGGCGGATCTTTGTGAGTTCAAGGCCAGCCTGGTCTACAGAGTGAGTTCCAGGACAGCTGGGGCTACAGGGAGACCCTGTCTCAAAAAAAAGACAAAAAACAAAAAACAAAAAAAAAAAAAAAAAAAAGAAAAAGAGAGGCTGCCTTTCGATCACCTGACTCACCAGGCCTGAGTTGGCCAGTCCCTCTAGTCTTTCCCACTGTCCCAGTACTGAGAGCTTTTCTGCTGGCTAGTAGGGACCTGCCCATTCTATTCCCAGCTGTTTTCTTGGGGCCCTGGCTCTGTCTGGCAGAGGCTGTCTTGAGAGCACCTGACTAGTCTGGGATACCTTGCCCTCCTGGAGAGGTCCTGACTAGCTAAATTCTCATGAAAAAAGCTTCTTGCTGCAGCAGATTGAGACTACTATGGAGTTCCAGAACTGGTCAGATGCAGAGAATGAGTGTCTGTGAGACACTTAACTTTAAGTGACACATCTTTATTTTATTTTATTTTTATTTTTTTAAGTGACACATCTTTAATCCAACCTCTACACTTAGGATGAATGTATCCTTTAAACCTCCCCAGAGGTTTCCTTATGCAGCAGATGATGATTAACACAGAAACCCCCAATTAGCTAATATGCAGAGAACAAGAGGCTTCAGTGTGCTCATCCCTGAACAGGACAGCTGTGTCAAACCTCTGCCTCCCACCGCTCAGGGATCATTGCGAAAGAGGAGGTGGGAAGATTGTAAGAGCCAGAGGGGGTGGATGACCATAAGGAAACAGAGTCTTCCAGACAACCGAACTTAGAACAATTGTGACAGTATGACAGTATGACAAGTCCTATGTAAGCTCAAACCAGATAAAAAATTCCAGCATAGACTTGGGGAAGTGAGTAAGAAATCGCAAACCAACCTAAGGAACTTTCGGCAATTGATGGCTTCTGGGAAGGGAGAGACTGTAGCTTATGGGGTTGGGACTCTTGGTGGGCCCAGTGGATGAACACACACTGAAGTATACTCGGGGACACAATACACACACAATACACACACAATACACACACACACACACACACACACACACACACACGCACACACACATACTCACAAATATGAGAGTTCATTAAATTGGGCTGGGGCAGTAGGGGGTAGGAGGAGAGGGAAGCATATCTAAATGCTATCAAAGTATAATGTATGAAAATTACAAAAATTCAGTAAATATGCAAAAAAAGGAAAAGAGATAAAAATATAGTAGATGGATACATACCACCAGAGAAAAGTGTATAGCTAAACTCAGTAACACAGAAGGTGAATTTTCATTTGTAGGATCCTCTTCAATTGCTTTTGTTAATAATTTCTTTACATTGGTGATTGCATGCAAAGCTGAAATGATAAAAATATGAGATATCATTATCATAGATAATACTTATCTATGGTCAATAAATCACTGTGGATTTCAAATCATATTAAGGATATGAATATCAGGACTGGAGAGATGGCTCTGCTCTTGCAGAGGACCTGGGTTCAATTCTCAGCACCCACATGGTAGCTAAACCATCTGTAACTCCAGTTCCAGGGGATTCCAACATCTTCTTCTGATCTCTGTGGGCACTGCATGATATAGTGTACTTACAGACCTGCAGACAGTACACTCATAATACAAAATATTAAAAATATTAATATTTTATTTCATATTTTGGGGGGTCATTTTGAAGACAGGGTCTCCCTTTAGTCCCAGCTGGCCTGGAGCTTGCTATGTTGACCAGGCTAGCCTTGAACTCACAGGGATCCACTTGGCTCTGCCTCCTGAGTGCTGGGATTAAAGATGTGTGCTACCACGCCTGGCTACAAATCTCTTCCTTAAAAGACAATTAAAACATACATCAACTTGTTATGTAATTTAGGAACTGTAAAGTTATATTTCTTTTTACCTGCATGCAACTTTACTGTTAAAATGTGAATCCCTAAGTGTGTTCTGGAATTAACTTATAGTTTATTTTCAGACTTTGTAATTTTGGTATATGTGTGGAATGTATATATGCATATTTTGGACTAATATAAAATTAAAGGGAACATCAAAAAGACTTTCTCAAAGAACTTACCAAAATAGTAAACTTCTGCATGGAAAAGGTTAAAAAAGACTGAGAAAAAGATGCAAGACAGGACTTAATATGTATGGCAGAATGCATGAGTTATTTTTTTGGGGGGGGAAAGACATGGGGATGGGTATAAACTTGATTAAGAAATATTATATGAAATGCACAAAAGCTCAATAAAAATTAAGAAAGAAAAGAGAAAAGGCAATTAAATGAGTGAAGAAATGGCCTATAGAATGGGAGAAAAATCTTTGCCATATACATACGTGACAGAGACTTAATACCCAGCATATCGAAAGGACTCAAAAAACTAAACAAGAGAACACCTCACCCCGCCCCACCCCAGCCCCCAAAACAGGCTAAGGAACTGAAGAGAGAATTCTCAAAGGGACAAATATATACATGACTATTTTAAAAAATAGTTTAATATCCTAAAAAAATATCCTAAAAAAAAATCCTTTTCCACCAGGGAAATTAAAACAACGTTGAGATTTGATCTTACCCCAGTTAGAATGGTTATCAAGAAAACACAACAAATGTTAAAGGATGTGAAGAAAGGAGAACCTTTCTTTACTGTTTGTGGAGGTGTAAACTTATAGTCACTATGGAGATCAGTGTGGAGATTTCTTAACTAAAACCAGGTCAGATGTGGTGATGTATGACTTTTATGCCAGCACTGGGAAGACAGAGGCAGGCCTGGTCCACATAGCAAGTTCTAGTCCAGCTAGGGCTACAGGGATGCCCTGTCACAAAACAAAACAAAACAAAACAAAACACTAAAAACAGCTCTAACAGTCCTGAACATATACCCAAAGACTTTATTTCCTTCTACAGAGATACTTGGCACATTCATGTTCATTGCTGTCTTGTCCATCAACAGATAAATAGATAATGAAAATGTGGTACCTATACAGAATGGAATTTTATCCAGCTCTGAAGGAAAATGGAATTTGCCAGAAAATGAGTAGAGCTGGAAAATATACTAAGTGAGGTAACTCAGGCTCAGAAAGATAAATATCACATACATACCCTCTCTCATATGCAGATCCTAGCTTCCAATTTTACATATGTAAATTTATGTGGGAATGAGTGGGTAGAGCCCAAGAAACTAGAAAGGGGCCTGCATAAAAGGTAAAACGCTTGTTCAACGGTAAGAATAATAGAACATATGTAATAGGAAAGTGGAACAGGAGGTGGAAATGCTTAAGTGGGGAAGGGCAAAGGGAGATGGGAGAGAGAAGTCGGTGGGGGAGGGTGAACCACAATGAATGATACATGCAAAAGCCAGAAAGAAATCTGGTAATTGGTGAGCTAATCAAAATGTAAAATAAACAAAGAGGTGAGTGGAGGTACCCTGCATAGGTGGTAAAGTTGCTCGCAGAAGCCGTAAGTTATTAAATGGAAATCCCTATGCCAGGGTTAGGCTACTTCCCCACGAGTTGTTGGGTATCAAGGCCCTGGAGGCCCCTAAACAATGCAGGTAATTTCCACTATTGCTTGTTAACCACAGTAACTGGATGGTAAAATGCTGTTGCTTAAGATACCATGCACCCTAGTTATAGGACACAGAGAAATCCATTTGGAAGTGGATTAGATTTCTGGAATGAATCAAGTGACTTTCATTGAAGGGTTGCTTATGAAAAATGGGTAAGGGTTTGGTTATAGGAACATGAGCAGCACTTTATCGGTGACCACGTTGTTGTCAGAGGAGCTACAGTACAGAACAAAACGTCTCTCACTCTGCCCATCGACTTCTTGAGGGAAATGTGGGACCCCAGACCTATTCCTTTCTTCATGTTATGGTTGTGGATGGGCCCAAGCATCTGCAAATATTATGCAGGTAATCACGGCTGCACTGAGTTCAAGTATGTAGCAGCCATTCATACCAGAAGTCAGCATTCCACCTCTAACCCCTTCTTTTGTCTCTTATTCTTTTTGCTCCTTCTTTCGTGATATTCCCTGAGCCTTGGAAGGGGCAAGACAGATATGTCACTTATGGTTGAGCAATCAATAGTTACTTAGTCTTAGCACTATGACGTAAGTGTCCACAGTACCAGATCTAATCCCTCCATGGAGTGGGCATCAAATCTAGTAAAAAAAATAGTTATTACTCCTATAATGGACTTGTCACTATAATACCAGTCGATACCCAGGGTCCATAGTTGAGTTAGATTGTTGATGACAATTCTCTCCCAGCAGCCTTCTTGGCATTTCTTGGCACTATGGGACTAGCCAGTTAATGGGAGGACACGACACTTATGGGACAAGCATTATGTGTCTGTCTTTCTCACACTGTCCACTTGGTGAAGAAAAATTCCATTTCAAAATTAATTTCTAGCAATCTTTTCGGACATTGGTGAAAAGGGTCAAAAGGTACCTAAAAACTTTGATTCTCAGTTGAATTCTTAACTGCTATTTTTATTAAAACATCCTCTTCCCATAAGCTTTTTAAACTTTTGAGTAGGTTGGTTCAAATGACATAAAATATAAAAGAGTACACAGTGATAAGAATTTTACCCAGTTCTTGTCCCATATTTTCCCATTGTAGATTCATTCTCTATATAGGTAGTGACTATTCTTTTACGTTCACATCACCCTCCAGTTTCTTTTTGATTTTGTGTATAAGTTTTACATTAAAGTGATTTTATATACACTCAATTCTATTATTTTAAAGTAGTATATCTAGTTTCCTACTGTGCATTTTTTTATTCTTTGAGGATTTTTTTTGTGTACACATTTAGTTTTATAGTAACAAAGCAACTTGTACACTTTTAACGTTTAAAATCGAGCATCATCTTTCCTTTCCAGTGAAAACAAAAATAATTTAAAAGTAAACAAAATTACAATAGAGAATATAGAGAACGTCAATTCCAAATACAATCCCACAGGCTCTGCTGATTCTCCCGCTGAGTGGCAGGGCTGAGGCCACCATTTAGGAGAGAAGTTCATCTTAAAAGTTTCATCTTCTGAGAAAAAGTTGTAAGACAGGACTTAACATGTATGTCAGAATCCACGAGCTCTGGCGGGGAGACATAAAGGGTGGGCATGGATGGAGGAATGAGTCTAAAATTGATTAAGAAATATTGTATGAAATGCACTCGATAAAAATTAATTTAAAGCCGGGCATGGTGGCGCACGCCTTTAATCCTAGCACTTGGGAGGCAGAGGCAGGCGGATCTCTGTGAGTTCAAGGCCAGCCTGGTCTACAGAGTGAGTTCCAGGACAGCTGGGACTTACAGGGAGACCCTGTCTCGGAAAAGACTAAAAANACAAAGCATCAATAAAAAATAAAGATTTTAAAAAAGTGTCATCTTAAACTGCAAGGATGTCCATTAAACATCACAATTATCATGCCAAGGAGAAGCCATGTTGTCAAAATGCCCACTTAACCCACCCAAACATCTCAAACCCATCCTTTGCTGACCTTCTATACCCATTTTTTAAACTTTTTTTCTTTTTATTCAAAAAGAGAGTAGACAGCTACATGTTGGTAAATGCTAGCTGTTCATATTCACATAGAGACACAATGTAATCTCTGAGCCCAATATGTTTTATTGTTTACATTAATTCACAAATAACATTCATACCTCGACCGGAGTTTCCCTCCAGGACTGCAATCTTGAATATACAGAACTGAGTGAAAATGTTTACAGGATCTTGTTGTTCAACTTCGATCATTGACTCTTTAGCCTGAAAAGAGAAACATTGGTTCTATTTTATAAAAGTTCTTACTGTATTTTACTAATGTCATTGATAACCACAATGGTTGAGGGATACGATGAAAAGATAGGAAGCTAAGAAAAATTTAACAGCTGCTATTTTAGAATGCTAGGGAAATAGATGGGCTTCTGGAATAGAGTGAGTTAACCATATCAAAATGACTTCCAGTTTTCTGCTGGACATGGTAGCACATGCCTTTAATCCCAGCACTTGGGAGGGAGAGGCAGGCGGATCTCTGTGAGTTTAAGGCCAGCCTGGTCTATACAAGTGACTTCCAGGACAGGTGGAGCTACAGGGAGATGTTGTCTCAAAAAGACCAAAGGGGAAAAATGAAAACTTTGTTTCTTAAGTGGAATGTTGAATTAAAGCCTTCAGGAAGTTTATCAAACCAAAACATGTTTTCTACAATATTTCTTAACAAAGTTACTTTTTCTAAGATGGCATCACTGAGATATCATGCTAGTTGTTTAAAAAGTTATTGTATGCAATTAAAAATGACTTTGAAAGCAACCAGAGACATTGGAAAATATACTTCAATTTTAAATAAAAAGGATAAAATAATAGAAGAACTGAGAAGGTAGTAAAGAAGTTACCAAAGCAAAATCTAAGGAAAAGTGAGGTCTCGGAAAGGCAAGCAGAGAAGTAAAAGCACTTTTGTCTGGTAGTTACTTGCAAATGCCCACTGAATTTTTGACAGACCATTCTAGATCAGGAAGCAGACATTACGTTCCATTAAATCACATGGTTAGAAGAAGGCTAAGTCAGAAGTAGACTTGCTCCCACCCATGGCCACCCCAGGAGACCAGGAAGAAAGTTACTTTGGTACTGAGTGAAAGGCAGCATATAGATAATGGGAAATGTTCCTTGACTTATAATACAAGTAGATTCCTTTATTTACAGCCCCAAATCAGACTGTGTGGTAGGTAGAGGGTTCAAAAGACTTCTAAAAAGTTTTGAATTTAGTTTATATTGCTCCCAAACATGTGCAAGAGGAAACGGAACTCCTCTGGGGGAAAAGGACATTGATACTTAGGCTTCAAAATATTTATAATAATGTTTCAAGAGAAATGAGTTGTAAACATTAAAAATAACCAGACACCCTATAAAACCAGGCAGTATAAATGAACATCAGCATAAATGATAGCTGAGCTGGGCGTGGTGGAGCATGCCTTTAATCCTAGCACTTGGGAGGCAGAGGCAGGTGGATCTTTGTGAGTTCAAGGCCAGCCTGGTCTACAGAGTGAATTCCAGGACAGCTGGAGCTACAGGGAGACCCTGTCTCGAAAAAAGACTAAAAAAAAAATTAAAAAAAAATAAAATAAATGATAGCTAACAAAAACAGATCTTCAAGCTGCAGAAACTGAAGTCATCAAAAACTACTTATAAAACATCTATGATCAAAAAAAAGAAAGAAATGTACGAAATACACAAAACTTCAATAAAAAAAGAGAATCCATCAAAAAAAAAGAAAAAAAAAAGAAAACATCTATGATATCCTAGCAGTGGTATAATGAGAAGTTACACCTTACTGTTGATGTATGTATGCTCTGGTACACAGATATCATTTTGTTGTCACAGCACTATAGTGAGATAGAAAAAATTAAAAAAAAACCTTAAAATTAAAAAAAATCTATGGTTTCAAAGTTTAAAGAAATAAAAATATATTAAAAATGCAGGTAGGCAGACTGATATTCAGGGATACATACTGATACAGTTGTAGTGCTTTAAGACCGAGCCATTCACGCCATTCAAATTAGTTATTTCTATGCTATACCAGTTTTAAAATTCTTTAAACATCGATGAACTTCATAGGAAAAAAGACCATTTTAAAATGTGGCTTTGAAACTTGAAAAAAAGGAACTTCTTGAAGTGAAAAATACAATAACCTAAATGAAAATAAAATAGTAGCTTAAAAATGGAAGAGGGGCTGGAGGGATGGCTTAGTGGTTAAGAGCAGAGACTGCTCTTGCAGAAGACCTGGGTTTAGTTCCCAGCACCCACATGGCAGCCAACAACTGTCCATAACTCTAGTTTCAGGGGATCCAACACCTTCTTCTGGCCTCTGTATGCACTACATGCACATGGTGTACTTTTACATGCAGTTAAAACACTCATACACATAAAATAAAATTTTAAAAAGAAATAGAAGAAAATTTTAATAAACTTAAAGATAAAACGGAATAAATCAACTAAGGGGCTAGGGCAACTTACTGATAAAGTATTTGCCTACCATGCACAATGCGTTAGGTTTAACCCCCAGTATTGCAATCATAAAAATAAAATAAGCCAGGAGTGGTGGTGCACACCTTTAATCCCAGCACTCAGGAGGCAGAGGCAGGCAGATCTCTGTGAGTTCAAGGCCAGCCTGATCTACATAGAGAGCTCTAGGCCAGCTAGGACTAAAGGGAGACCCTGTCTCAAAAAGACCAAAAAAATATTTTATGAAGAATAACTTATCTTAAGTACACCACAGAGAAATTATAAACATGCCAGATATGGTAGTGCAGGCTTTTAATCCCAGCACTCAGGAGGTAGAGAGAAGTGGATCTCTGTGAGTTCAAGGCCAGCCTGGTCTACATAGTGAATTCTAGGCCAGCTGGGGCTACAGGGAGACCCTGTCTCAAAAAAGACGCCCCCCACCCCCAAAAAAGGAGAAAGTATTCTAGGGGGCTGGACAGATTGCTCAGCAGTTAAGAGCACTGGCTGCTCTTGCAGAGAACAGTTTCTGATCCCAGTACCCAGGTGATGGCTAACAACTATCTGTAACTCCAATTTCAGGGGATCCAATGCCCTCTTCTGGCCTCTGTGTGCACTGCACACATGAATGCATTTACATACACATAGGCAAAACACTCATGCACATAAAACAATTTTTTAAATTTATTTATTATTTTTTATGTGTATGAGTATACTGTCTGCATGTAGGTTGGTGCACCCGTTGTCATGCAATGTTGCAGAGGTCAGAAGAGGGTGTCAGATTCCCCCTGGAACTGGAGTTAAAGATGGTTCTTAGCCACCATGTGGGTGCTGGGGATCGAACCTGGGTCCTCTGCAAGAGCAGTCGGAACTCACTCTGTAGACCAGGCTGGCCTTGAACTCACAAAGATCTGCCTGCCTCTGCCTCCCAAGTGCTAGGATTAAAGGCATGCACCACCATGCTTAAAATTGAAAACTTCTAATCCAGACATGGTGGAGCACACCTGTACTCGCAAAACCTGAGAGGCTAAGGCAGGAGGAGAACAAGTTCAAGGCCAGCGAAGGCTACAAAGCAAGATCCTAGCTCGAAAACGAAACAACAATTATGAAATACTTCTGTCAAAGACATAATTAATAAATTAAATGGCAAATTACACATTGGGAATAAAATCTGCAAAACATAACTGACAAAGAATTGGTATCCTAAAAAAAGAATTGGTATCCTTAATATATAATGAAATCTTAAAATTCAACAATAAGAAAACAAAAACCTAATTATATAGTAAGGAAAAGACTTGAAGAGATGCTTTACTAAATAAGACATACAGGTGGAAAAGGAAATAAATAAAATATGCCTAATATCATGTATCACGAGGGTTGTGAAAATTAAGCCACTGTACATCTATTAGAATGGTTACAAGTCAAAACACAACATCTAATGTTGGTGAGATGTGGAGCTACCAGAACTTTCATCCACTGCTGGCAGAAGTGAAAAATGATTTAGCTGCTTTCAAAGACAATTTGGTTTAATCCCAGCAGGTGGGTATCTGTGAGATGGAGGCCAGCTTGGTCTACACAGTGAGTTCCAGGAAGGTTGGGGCTACAGGAGACCCTGTCAAAAAATTAGTAGTTTTTAAAATAAAACTTAACACGCTCTTGCCATATAAACCCAACAGTTATATTCCTTTACCCTAATGAGCTTTGATCTTATGACTATAAGGAAAACCTGCACACATATGATTACAGAAATATTTGAAAACTACACTATTTTTAGTAAGTAAAATGGACAAATAAACTGTGTTTTCAAATAATTGAATATTACTGAGCACTAAAAATAAATGAGCTATCAAGTCATGGAAAGACAGGAATCTTAAATGAAACAAATGTCAAATATACAATGTTCAAAGTATTGATGATCTGAAAAGTCTACATACCATATGATTTCAGTTATGTGATATTCTGAAAAGGCAAAGCTGTGGAGATATTAAAAGTTACTTCCAGGAGTTCACTTATGGGAATAAGTAAAGCACTGGCGACTGAAAGGATCTGTATGGTATTAGTATGTGTGGTGCTGAGAAGGTACATGGGAACTCTGTACTTCCTTCCTATTCACTTTCCTTAGAAACATAAAATTGGTCTAAAATTAAAATATATTATTTTAAAAAATGGACCCTAACGATGGCAAACGGACGTAGGATAGCTCAGTTGGTGACCCATTACTGCGCAAGTACGAGGACCTGAATTTGATCTCCAGTACCCACAGAAAAAGCAGGGCCTTGGATCCCAGGACTGAGGGGTGGGCGAGAAGACAGGAAAATCCTGGGGCTCTGCTAATGGTGAGATCCAGGTTCCGTGAGAGACATTATCACAAAAATAAGGAGAGCCGTACATGGAGGAAGACACCTGAGATCAGTCTCTGGAATTCACACATGCATGGGCAAGCAGAATTGCACAGGTGCATATAAGCATAACACATACAAAAATAAATTAGTAAATAAATAAAATAAACATTTATTTAATTATGTCTTTGTGCAAATAAAACAAACTGTGACAAAAGTACTAGCTGCCGTTTGGGAAATTTTATCCTTCTTTCAATCTTTGATATTTTTTCCATTAAAAAATACCTAGCCAGGTGTGATGGAATAGGTGTGTAATCCCGGTACGTGGAGACTGAGGCAGGAGGATCTTGAGTTTTATTCAAGACTGGACTATCTTATGAATCTAGGCCAGCCTGGACTACAGAATAAGACCTAGTCTCCCAAAACTAACTGTATACTTGCTGTTCCTAAGTAGCACACCTAAAACATAAAGATGCAGAAAGGACTGGAAGTGAAAGGATTTAAATACACCTCGACAAACCAAAAGAAATTATATGGAATATATATCTCATGTATAAAGAAAGCTATATGAGGGGCTGGAGAAACAGCTCATCGGTTAAGAGCACTGGCTATTCTTGCAGGGGATGCAAGTCCGATTCCCAGCACCCACATGGCAGCTAATAACTATCTGTAACTCCCGTTCCAGGAGATCCAACACCATCTGCTTTTTTTATTAATTTTATTTATTTCTGTATGTGTATGAATGTACTGTCTACATGCAAGTTTGTGCACCCGTGTCGTGCAATGCCACAGAGGTCAGAAGAGGGTGTCGGATTCCCCTGGAACTGGAGTTCTCCTGGAACTGGAGTTTCAGACGGTTCTCGGCTGCCATGTGGGTGCTGGGGATCGAACCCGGGTCCTCTGTAAGAGTGGTCGGCGCTCTTAACTGCTAGGCCATCTCTCCAGCCCCCCAACACCATCTTCTGACCTACGTGGGCATTGTAAGACACAGGTACACTTACACACATGCAGGCAATACACTCATACACCTAAAATAAAAATAATAAAATATTTTTTAAAAAAAGAAAGCTTATGAGGGCCAGGCAAGGTGGTTCATGCCTTTAATCCCAGCACTCAGGGGATACAACCAAGTGATCTCTTGTTGGGTCTTGGCTCCCAGGGGATCTGCTGACCAGCTTGTTGACCAAGCGCTTATCTTGCTGGAACATCTTGTTACCCTCCTTCCGAGAAGGCCTGACCACAAGTTCCTGTTTTCCACCCACGCCAGAGAACTGCCTGTGCCTGGGAGCGTGAACTTCTGACCCTGGTTTTTTCACTTGTGCTGTAAGCCTGTATATAAGGCTCTCCTGTCTCTTCAATAAACGGCATTCTCTCAGCACGAATGACTGACTGTCTTGTCTTCCTTTAAATCCTCAGCCCCTTGCCCGACCCTTTGGGTAATGCTGTAGCGCAGGTGCTACAATCTCTGTTAGTTGAGGCCAGGTTGGTCTACAGTGGCAAGCTCCAGGCCAGCCAGGGCTACATAATGAGACTCTACCTAAAAACAAACAAACAAACGAACCACACAAAAAAACACACAAAAAAGCTATATGGATACAAAACGTATAAAGCTTTGTACATTTACACCTATATCTAGATGTATGTATTGCAGTGTTAAGGTTACCACATGCAGAGGAAGCAAGTCTACCACTGAGCTATATTCTAGGCTCAAACATGAATATACTAATATCAGATAAAAGTGACTTTAAGGTACTATGCAATGCATAAAGCAGATCACTTCATACCAATAAAATTTCAACAAAAATACATGATAATTTTAATGTTGTATGCACAAATAGTAGAATCTCAGATAAAACGTAAATAAAATTAGATGAGAAAAGAGACAAATTCATAAATATAATATGATATTTTAAAATATAATCTAAGTAACTGATAATAGATATAAAATATGAATTTGGAAACAGGATTCAAACAAATGAGCAACAAACTTAATTTATACATGTCTGTATATGTACATACTGCCTCAAAACTGCAGAAAACAACTGCTTTTAAGCATATGCAGAATATTCATAAAAACTGACCACATATATTACCATAAAGTATCTCAACCTATTTCAAAATCTGAAATCAATAAGCTAGTAAAGCAATTAATCACTAAGATAATGCCAAGAAAATCTCCATATATCAAAATTCAGGCATACATTTTTTTTGAGACAGAATCTCAGTATGTAGTCCAAGCTGGCCTGGAACTCATTCCAGGCTGTTCTTGAATTTACAGAGGGAGGTCTTCCTCCCGAGTGCTGGAATTAAATATGCGTACCACCATGCCCAGCTAAACACACAATTTTTACAAAATTAATGAATCAAAGAAAACAGTCAGAAGGGAAATTGGAAAATACTTGTGTAACCAAATTACTAGAGAACAAATAGGATGTGTATAAATATGTATAAGAAGAGACTCATTATGGGAACTAGCTTGCATGATTATGAAGACTGAGTAATCCATAATATGCCATCTGCAAGCTGGAGAACCAGAAAAGACTGTTTCAAAGGCCAAAAATTGAGTTCTTGGGTCTGATGGTAGGAAATGGCTATTCTGGTTTAGGGAGAAAGCAAATTCATGCTTCTTCCATCTATCTCTTCTATCTGGACCCTCGATGCACTGGCTGATGTCCATTGGTGAGAGTAAATCTTCTATATAGTCTGATTGAAAAACTAGTCTCTTCTAGAAAAACTATTAACAAACACATTGAGCAATATTGTTTTACCAATTGTCTGGGAATTATTAAATTAGTCAAGTTAACACAAAAATTATCCATCACACTACATAACAAAATTTATGCCTGACATTCAGGGAGGATGGCAATGTAAAGCTCTTCATACTGACAGTGGTTACATAGTTTTGTTCACTACACAGGCTTTGTAAACAGACAATTTGTGTGGTTTTTTCCTGCAGATGCTAGACATGAAAATTTTTACTTAAAATATTGTGGGTTAGAGCAAAGGTAGCATTTACGGGAAAATGCATTAAATATGTCACTATATATATATATATATATATATATATATATATATATACACACACACACACACACACACTATATATATGCGTCTCAAGAAAATTCTAAGTTCAAAAGCTAAAATTTCATTACAAGAAATTATTAAAAGACGCTCAAGATAAATCCAAAGAGTATTTTACAAGAAAACAAAATGTCAGCAGAAATTGCTCAAATATTAAGCAAACATGCAGACGAAACCCAGTAAAGCAAAGCCTTATTCTCTGAAAAAACTAATAAAATGGGCAAACCTCTGGTAAGGCAAACAAGGAATAAAAATGAGAGAAAGAAAATAAAAGAGAACAAGAGAATATTTGAACAGCTTCATGCATGAATAAATCCCTAAAAAAACATAATTTACCACAGAGAAAAAGAACTAGAAATATCTTAGCAAACTTACAACTACTAATATAATTAAATCAATAGTTTAATATCTTTAAACAAATAAGAACTAAGTCCTAAACAGCCTTACTTTTTCACTTTGCTTTAATTTTATTGTGAAAAGAGACATGAAATCTACTCTCAAATTTTTATGCACAATACAGCATTGCTGACTGCAGACGTGAAATGGCAAATAACATTTGCCTTGCTTAACTATATAGTTATTAATTAGTAACTCTCCAACATTGTCTAGTCCCCAGAAACTACTGTTCAATTCTATCAGCTCCACTATTTTAGATACTGCATAAGAGTAGAATCATGCTTATATTGTCTATTTATGACTGCCTTAATTCACTTAGCATAATGTACTCAAGTATCATCCATATTATGGCATATTGCAGAATTTCTTTTGACACTGAGTAATATCTCTTTGCATGTATATCACATTTATTTACCTTTTTGTCTTTATGGACATTTATGCTGCTTTTACAATGTTGCTATTGTGAATAGTCCTTTTAATGAATACGAAAGTAGAGATATTTGAGAATCTAGTATTAGCTTTTATGGATCCAAAAGAAAGATTGCTAGATCATATGGTAATTCTATTTTAATTCCTTGAAAAGCTTCCATACATAAAAATAATTTAAATTATACTGAGAGAGAGAGAAAGAGAAATCAGAATATAACTTCCATTATGTGGCTTCCAGGGTGGAACTCAGGTCCTTAGGCTTGGTGGCAAACACCTTCCCTTACCCACTGAGCCATATCATGAGCCCTTTCTTACTTTTTACTTCCAGAGGCTACATCATTTTGCATACCTACAGAAGAGCTTAAGGTATAGTGAGTGCTTATGGTTCTAATTGCCTTGTAATCATTTGGGGTGGGTGTTGTTTTGTTTGTGGTTTTTTTGTTCAGTCTTTTTGAAACAGGGTCTCCCTGTGTTGCCAGCTAGCATGAACTCAATATATAAACCAGGCCAGCCTTGAACTCACAGAGATCTGCCTGCCTTCTGCCTCCTGAGTGCTGGGATTAAAAGCCTGCACCACCATGCAAAGCTTTGTTTTTAAGACAGGGTCTCACTAGGTAACTCAAGTTGGCCTGGAACTCATGATCATCCCCCCCCCCCCCGGCCCCCGCCTCATACTCCCAAGTGATAGATAATCCTTTTTTAAGCATAAATTTAATTCTCTCATACCAGAAACACAGATCAGACATCCTTAACAGAGTTTCTACTACTACATCCCAATGAAATGTCTCTAACTGGTGATCAGAAATTAAAACCTTGAAGGAATCTCTCTGGCCTAGAAAACTGGACTCCATGCTTTTCTGATACTTTTATTTAAGAATTTTTAATTCCTGAGCTGTGGGGATAGCGCAGCCATTAAAGGCTGAGGCTAAGAACTGCAAAAAAAAAAAGAATTTTTAAATTCTTACCTTGATTCACTTAATGTTATATATCATATTAAATAATTAATTTGCTTTCAATGAGCCATCCTTAAATTCCAAGAATAAATCCTACTTGGCCATATGTATGACACGCTCAAAATGTCACTGTATTAAGTTTGCTAATATTTTGGGGCTTTTTCTCCCTAAAGTTTGTTATCTGTATTCATCTGGCACATTCACTTTCCTGCTTATCTTTGGCTAGTTTTGATCTTGAGGTAAGCCCTCTGCAGGCACTATACAATATGGGGCACCTACCTACATGAAGCCAATACCTTCATACACAAAAAATAAAAATAACAAGCCGGGTGTGGTGGCACATGCCTTTAATCCCAGCACTTGGGAGGCAGAGGCAGGTGGATATCTGTGAGTTCAAGGCCAGCATGGTCTACGAAGTGAGATCAGGCCAGGTGGGATTGCAGGGAGACCCTGTCTCAAAAAGACCAAAAAAAAAAAAATAGTAACAAACAAATATGTAAAGAATTCATGTAACTTGAGAGGTATAAAACAACCCAACCAAAACTTTGCTAAATACTTGAATAGACTTTTCTCTCAAAGAAGATACACAAATGGCTAATAAACACATGGAAAAAATCCTCAACGAGCAAATTAAAAAGGTAATAAAAGACCATTTCAGGCCAGTCATGGTGGTGTGTACCTATAAACTCAATACTTTGGTAGGATAAGATAAGAGGATCTCTAGTTTAAGGCCAGCATGTACTACACACAAACCTTGTCTTAAAGAAACATAGTTGGAAAAAAAAAAAAGAAGAAGAAGAAGAAGAAACATAGTTGAGTTCAAGGCCAGTCTGGTCTACAGAGTGAGCTCCAGGCCAGCTGGGACTAAAGGGAGACCCCGTCTCAAAAATACCAAAAAAAGAAAAAGAAAAAGAAAACATAGCAACAAGATAAGCGTGATGATGCACACCTTTAATGCCAGCACTTGGGAGCCAGAGGCTGGCAGATCTCTTCAAGTTCAAGGCCAGCCTGGTCTACAGAGTGAGTTCTAGGACAACCAGAGCTACAGGGAGACCCTGTCTCAAAAAGACCAAAAAAAAAAAAAAAATTACCTGCATCTTAAAGTCTGCCTGGCAGTGATTCAATTGAAGGACTGCTGTCATGGTGCTCACTCAAAAATAAATCATAAAATAAAAAAGAAACAGAGCAACAATAAAAGCAAAACTCTCTTCACTGGTGAGGATGTAGAGAAAGAACTCTTACTCACTGTTGGTGGGAGTGTAGCCTGGTACAGTCACTATGGAAATCAGTGTGGAAGTTACTCACAAAGCTAAAATTGGATCTGCCATATCACCCAGCTATACCACTCCTGGGCTTATACCCAGAAAATTCAATCTATACAGAGATTCTTGCATATCCATTCTCATTGCTAGTCGCAATAGCCAGAAAATAGAATCAGCCTAGATGTCCATCAACTAATGAATGGACAATAAAACGTGCAAGTAAATGGATGGAACTGGGAAATATTACACTAAGTGAACCCTGCCCTTACCTCTCAAGGATTGTTTCTTGCTTTCTGGCCTGTACAAGTACTCATTCCAAGTTAAACACATAAATCTAAAATTTTCAAATCTGGAATACGCATATAAGGGTGAACATACAATGTTTGTCTTTCTGGGTCTTTCTTACCTCAAAATATAATCCAGAAATTGTATTTCTACATATTTCCCCAAGAGAAATTAAACTGAGTAACTGCACACAGAATTGTCTTTGAGTATTCATAGTAGACATAGTCATAACAAATACCCTCAAAGTGGGAATAACCAAAATACATCAATAAACACAGCAAATTATAGTATACCCATGCAATGGAATGCTAATCAGCAATAAAAAATAAACCAATTATTTTATTTTTTTATCTTTTTGACCCAGGGTCTCCCTGTAGCCCCAGCTGTCCTGGAACTCACTATGTAGACTAGACCAGCCTTGAACTCACAGAGATCTGCCTGCTTCTGTCTCCTGAGTGTTGAGATTAAAGACATGTGCCACTATGCCCAGTATGAAAAAATAGACCAATTATTAATATATACAGCAGCATGGTGACTCTCTAAAACATGTTTGGTGAAAAAAAATTAGACCAAAAATTAAAGTACATACTAAATGATTTCATTTTTGTTTGTTTGCTTATTTGTTTTTGAAAAAGGGCCTCACTACATATCCCTAGTTGGCCTGAAACTTGCTATGAAAACCAGGCTGGCTTTGATTACCCAGAGATCCATCCATCTCTAGCTTCTCTGTACTGGGATTAAAGGCATGCATCATCACACATGGCTCATATGATTTCATTTTTATGAAATGCTAAGAAAGATAATGTTAACCTATAGTGATAGCATTTCATTCATTGCTTGCACCTGGGGATTGAGGTTAGGATTGAGTTGAAAGGAAAACAAGAATCTTTTGGGTGATAATGGATTTTCTTTATCTAGATTATAGTAGCAGGTACACTGGGATACATATTTGTCTCAATTATATAACTATAATAAAATGAGTGTTGTGCTGAATAGTTGTTGGCTTGACACACCTGGGTTGAGGGAGCCTCAACTGGGGAATTGCCTCCATTGGACTGACCTGTGGCTGTGTCTGTGGGATATTTTCTTGATTGTTGAGTGATATGGGAGGACCCAGCCCACTGTGGGTGGTGCCACCCCTGGGCAGGTTGTTGTGTATTGTATAAGGAAGCAGGCTGAGCATGGGCCAGGAAAGCAAGCCAGTAAGCAGCATTCCTCCATGGCCTGTGCTTCAGCTCCTGCCTCCAGGTTCCTGCCCCAAGTTCCTACTTTGGACTCCCCTCAGTAATGAACTGTGACCTGGGAGATGTAAGGCCTTTAAATAAACCCTTTCCTCCTCAAGTTGGTATTGGTCAGAGTGTTTTGTCACAGTAACTGAAAGCAAATTAGAACATGTGTATTTTATATTTAAATTATATTTCAATAGTTAAAGAACTTAGCCATGATAAGATCTCCTTAGCGCTAAGATTCAACAATCTACAAATAGTCTTCCATACAATTTTCTTTTTTATTTATACATATATTTTTTATCAAATCTAGACCCATATCCCCCCATCCCCCCACCCCTTCAGAGCTCATGCATTCTGCCAAACATGCTAATCATCTCTTTCTCAGTCTTTCTCAATATTCTCCATGGGGAAGTTGACCGTTTTGAGCAGAAGTTCACTGTTTCAGTCAGTTCTTTGATGCAGTCCTTTCTGTTGTTGTTGTTTTCAATATGCATCACTCCCAACTGCTTTGGATAAAAGCTCAAGGAGGCCATGCACAGGAAATACTTACAACTGGGTAATTGGCACTAGCATCCACAGATGAGGGATACCATTCTTCGTTTGTTTATCTGGGACTGTGTTACTTCACTCAGCATGATGTCCTCTAGCTCCAGCCATTTTCCTGCAAAGCTCATGATGTCATCTTTCTTTACTGCTGCATAGAACTCCATTGTGTAGATGTACCACATTTTCTCTATCCACTCATCAGTTGAGGGGCATTTGGGTTGGTTCCAGCTCCTTGCTATTGTGAAGAGAGCTGAAATAAACATGGCCGTGCATGTATCTCTGCGGTGGGGTGAGTCTTGAGGGTACATGCCTAGGAGTGGTATGGCTGGGTCGGGTGGCAAGTTCATTCCAAGTCTTCCAAGGGTTCTCCACACTGCTTTCCATAGTGGCTGTACGAGTTTACATTCCCACCAGCAGTGGATGAGTGTTCCCCTTTCCCCACAACCTCTCCAGCACTTGGTATCATTTGTTTTCTTGATCCTAGCCAGTCTTATTGGAGTAAGATGATATCTTAAAGTGGTTTTGATTTGCATTTCCTTAATGATTAGTGATGTTGAACACTTCTTAAGGTGTTTCTCAGCCATCTCTAATTCCTCACTTGTGAAGTCTCTGTTCAGTTCTTTGCTCCATCTATTGAGTGGGTCATTTGTTTTCTTTTTTCTTTGTTTTTTGAGTAGTTTATATATTCTGGAAATCAATGCTTTGTCAGATGTATCTGCAGTGAAGGTTTCCTCCCACTCTGTGGGATTTCTCTTCACTTCCTTGATTGTTTCTTTTGATGTACAGAAGCTTTTGAGTTTGATGAGGTCCCATTTGTCAATTGTCGACCTTAATTCTTGTGCAGCTGCTGTCTGATTTAGGAAGTCTTTTCCTACGCCTATGTCTTGTAGTCTGCTGCCAACTTTTTCTTCTATCACCTTCAGAGTTTGGGGTTTCACGTTGAGGTCTTTAATCCATCTGGAGTTGACTTTTGTACAGGGTGAGAGGTAGGGGTTTAATTTCATTCTTCTACAAGTGGTGATCCAGTTTTGCCAACACCACTTGCTGAAGATGCTGTCTTTTCTCCATTGTGTCTTCTTGGCCCCCTTGTCAAATATGAGATGGCTGAAATTGTATGTGCTCAGGTTTGGATCTTCAGTTTTGTTCCATTGGTTAACAGGTCTGTTTTTGTGCCAGTACCAGGCTGTTTTTATGACTATAGCCCTGTAGTATAGTTTGAAGTCTAGTATAGAGATACCCCCTGTGTAGCTCTTTTCACTCAGGGTTGTTTTGGCTATTCGGAATCTTTTGTTTTTCCAAATGAATTTAAGCACTTTTTTTCCCCCCAAGCCTGTGAAGAAACTGTTGGGGATTTTGATTGGCATTGCATTAAATCTATCCATACAATTTTCTTTGATTATAATAAAATGTATTAAATTATAGTATCGTAACTGTTAAGTTGAAAGAACTCAAAGTCCTATTATTCAAAAAAATTCTTTTGATGCCTGAGTATCCTCAATAACTTTCAGATAAAGTAGTCATTCAATTTTTACCACTAGAGAGAGGGTGTTCACTGTAGAATATCTACCCAGATTTTGGACAGGTCTAATCATTAGAAAGGGTCTCCTTGCCAGGTGTGGTGGCGCACGCTTTTAATCCTAGCACTTGCGAGGCAGAGGTAGGCTGATCTCTGTGAGTTCAAGGCCAGCCTGGTCTACAGAATGAGTTCCAGGACAGCTGGAGCTACAGGGAGACCCTGTCTCAAAAAACAAAAAATAAAAAAAAAAGAAAGGGTTTCCTTGTGGTGATTCAAAATTTCACACATAAATTTCTCCCATAGAAATAAGCATAGCATAAAATGTAAGTTGTTGTTTCCCTGATAGCCATACAGCTATTAGAAGTCTCTCATGTTTTCCCTAAATGTTCATTTTTCAAGTTTAACCTCTATACTGCCTTTTAGCTATACATTTAAAAAAAGATGGTTTTAGTGCTTTCATTGTCCTTGAATGCCTTCCTTTTGGCACACTAGAGTTTGTCAATATCCCTCTTCAAAACTGTTACTCCTCAATCCAATATTATACTTCAGATGTGCTCTAGTCAGAGCAGAACAGAGCGCATAGCCACTTGACTCCTTTCATGCTTTACAGAGTCACCCCTTGATATCTGCGCAAGATTGGTTCCAGCCCCTCTCATATAGATTCTAAAATCTGTGGATGCCTAAGTTTCTTGCCTGTAAATAATATATACCCATCTTTCTGTCTACTTCAAATCATCTCCAGATCATTTAAAAGACCTAAACCAATGAAATGCTATGTAAATAGTTACCACACTGTATTACATAGGGAACAATGAAAAGAAAATAGTCTGCAGGTTTTTTTTCTGAGTATTTTCAATCTGCAGTTGTTACAGCCGTAGATGGGGAACACATGGATACAAAAGGCTGACTGCATTTCTATTGCTTCCATCTAATGAGTGGACTTTCCGAGTATTATTGGTTTTCCTTGAGTTCATAGTCAGCAAAAAGCCCCAAGTGCTGCACATGTACTGCTGTTCAAACCCCACTTCATCCACTGTTCTTACACAGCTGGCTTTGGGAATTCAGCACAAAATGTTTTGTTGCTTCCTGTTTGTCTCCCATCTTCTTAGAATGGCCTTATTATTTTAGTCTATTAAGGTTCCTTCAGAACTAACTGACTTCAAACAAATCAGTTACTCTTTTTGGCTTTGGGTCATATGTAGCTTTAACCAATATTCACAATCTTTATACATTCGTATCCTAATTATTATATATTATATAATAATTTGTACATTCCTATCCTATTATATATATTATTATTATATATACCAGACAATTTGACACCTGATTATAACTCTTTTGTTTTTTTTCTTTTTTTTACTTTCTGATTTACTTTATATATGTATATTTGTCTCTGCATTAATATTTTAAAGCATATCTACAGAAAGGAACAAAGTATACCTTGTACGTATTTTACAGTACCAGGTACAGATTAAGCATTCAACAAATACTTGTTGACTTCAAACCTCAAGTGGGATATTTAATACAGTGTAACTCCATCAGTTGATCAAAATGCACCTTCATCTCATATTTTGTAAGGTATTTTTTATTATCTATACAGATATATTTGTAGGGAAGGCAACATAATCATTACAAAATAATTTCAAAATCAGAGTTAATAAAGTAGAAAGAGAAGCCACAGCGCCATCTAGTGAATATCACTAGATTATGCACACTGACCACAAGCTCATTTTCAGTCCTTGTAATAGAAGGATATGAGCAAAGTGTTTATTGGGTAAAATTTATTTAGCAGGTACTCAACTCTGCCCAAGCTTTGTCCACCAAGTATTGGATATTTTAAGGCTTAATGAATTGTTTAGATTAGTTAAATTTAGGTGTAGGTTTTGGTGGAAATGGTAATACAACTGAACTAATTGGGAATATAAAATGTTAATTGGTTTTATTTATAATTTGTATTGGGTTAAGGTATACAAATGGCATATATATTTTTTCTGAATAACACAACATCATATTATAATACTTTCTTTTACTTGTAGGACAATTTAAAGGAACTAAGCTTAAATTTCCTTCCCAAATAAGTAGCATACAGTCAATGAGAAACAGTTTGGGTAAATTTAATGAAAGCTTATGCCTTGGCTCCTGTTTATGGGTATGTGTAATACAACTTAGGCATCTATAGGT
>VZQC01007701.1:881313-1013686 GCA_009823505.1 Rhizomys pruinosus | reverse complement strand
CTACAGAGTGAGTTCCAGGACAGCTGGGGCTACAGAGAGACCCTGTCTCAAAAAAAAGACAAAAAAAAAAAAAAAGAAAGGTTATTCCTGGACAAACTGTCAGCCCATGAAAGGAAACAGCCAGAACTGACCAGAGTCCAAGACAACAGCTCCAGAGAAAGTATTTGGTATTTTTGAGTGGGTAAATACCGAAAACATAGATAGTTCTTTTGTGTTAGAAAGTTTGGCAATAAAAAGGATTATTGAGCTGGTTTGAGAACTGAAGAATGAAGGAGAGGTTTTATAAACCAGGACTGAGATCTGCAGAGTAAGGTCACCCCAAAAAAGGTACTTCTTTCTCAGAGATAAACAAGAAGAAAGGATGGATGAAGAGAAGAAAAACTGACCAAGTTCATGTCAGTGGCTACAAGCTCAGTAAATCACACACTGAAGTCTTTTTGTATACAGGAGATTTGTGGCAATTAAGGACAGAAAATTGTTTGGGAATTACTGTGGGGAATATGAAAGAAAGTAAACAAGCCAGTACCTAGCTGAGAAAAAAACCCCACAAATTAGCAGATCTAATAAATGTGGTTCCATGAAATTTCTCAGCAATGCTCACACAGTTAAAAGGAAGCAATCAAAAGCACAGACAGGGGCTGGAGAGATAGCCTAGCGGTTAAGAGTGCCGACTGCTCTTGCAGAGGATCCGGGTTCAATCCCCAGCACCCACATGGCAGCTGAGAACCGTCTGTAACTCCAATTCCAGGAGAACTCCAGTTCCAGAGGAATCCGACACCCTCTTCTGACCTCCGCGGCATTGCACAACACAGGTGTACAAACCTGCATGCAGACAGTACATTCATACACATAGAAAATAAATAAATAAACATTTAAAAAAAGCACAGACAATGAAATTAGCAAAGGTTAGACATTGGCAAGATGGGAATAGCAAAGCATGACAAACTGGTTTTTCCTACCTTTTTATGTGCCTAGCACATATGAGAGCATGCCTCCTACATTCAAGACAAGAAAGGACTAAAATGGGAAATGGACTAAGTAACCAAGAAGGTTGCCATGAACATTTCAAAAATAACATTTGGCTTCACCACCAATCTGGCTTTAGATGACACAGCTGTTCATGAGGTGCATGCGATTAAGACATGCTGCTTTCTTGCTCTCCTATTTCTCCTTCACACTGCTAACAACCTTTCAACTCCAGTTATAAGCTAAGACCTGTACTACAACCAGGGCCAATCTTGGCATTAGTCAGAGGACATTTAAGAAGTATTGCTTCAGGTTGGGGATGTGCCTCAGTAATAGGCTATGTTCCTAGTGTGTATAAGGCTCTGAGCTCAAACCCTAGCACCACATGAAATTACCATTTTCTGTTGAGCAATGGGACCTAATCAATTGTATTGCTCTTTTGGTAATTTTTTCAGATGACTCTAGGCTGTGTAAAGCTGGAAGTTAATGTTACTATCGTGTAAACAACGTTTCAAAGATTGATTGTGATGGTTCATAGTGACTGTCAACTTGACTGGATTTAGAATCGACTAAGAGACAGATACTCCTTTTGGGTGGGTCTGTAAAGTTATTTTCTGGAAGAATAACTGAGGGAAGAATACCCTATCCAAGAGTGGGTGGTTCTTTCTGGTGGTGGCCCAGATATAAGATGGTCTAAGGGAAAAAATTTTTGCTTTTTTGCCTCTTGCCTTTGCTCTTGCTAGTGAGTGCATCTACTCCGTTGCTGCCACTGCCACTGTCGGTGCCACTGCTGCTGCCATCCTTTCATATCAGAACCCAGGTTCTTCAGCCTTCTAATGGGGACTGAAGACCAGTGGCTCTCCAGGAATGGGACTGATGACACATCCAACCGCATGCACTGTGAAGCTACCAAGATCTCAGGCTCCAGTATGAAGACAGCCTTTGTTGAACTACTCAGACCGTATCATGTAAGCCAATTTAATACATTCCTTTTTTTGTTCTCTTTGAGACAGGGTCTCCCTATAGCCCCAGCTGGCCTGGAACTCACTCTGTAGACCAGGCTGGCCTTGAACTCACACAGATCCGCCTGCCTCTGCCTCCCGAGTGCTACGATTAAAGGCACTCGCCACCACACCCAGCTTAAAGACGGTTCTTAGCTGCCATGTGGGTGCTAGAATCGAACCAGGGTCCTCTGCGAGAGCAGTCGGTGCTCTTAACCGCTGAGCCATCTCTCCAGCCCCAGTACATTCCTTTTAATGTATCTTCATTATATTGCTTCTGTTCCTCTATAGAACCCAAATAATACACAGATTTTCAGAGAAAAGGTCTAAAAGTCACTACCCTTAACTATACATTTCCTCTAAACCTGCCAGTAAAACTTGAAAGGCAACAAAACTTTAATACTCTATTAAGTCCATACTTGTCCTCATTTTTTGTTCTTCTGAGAGCAATGCCCCAGATTGCATCTGTAAGATATAATCTGTAAGATGTTCAAAGAAAGAAAAGTCCCACGTGCTATTAGAAATACGAAGGGCTCTGCTTTTCACAAAAGCTTTTTTAATCTTTTACTTTCTATAATTTTTCCTAATGAAGAGTCATGTATTGAGCTTTTCTTGAGTGGTTGTAAAGGAAAGAGATAATAACTTAAAAGAGTAGGCACTTCATCCAAGTATTACCTCTTAATGAATGCTTAACAAAAATGTACACCTTAAAATTTTAGTCTACTTCAAAGAACAATGTAGCAGATGGTTAGTAGTAGATAAGCTTTCAAAATAAGGTAGAAAAATAAATGGTAAGAAAAGTAAGGAAAGGAAGTACTCGCTCCCTTTGGGAAGGTCTCCCTTAATGTTTATAGTATACAGATCGGAACTTTTAACCCCTGAGCCATCTCTCCAGAAACAGTATACAAATCAAGAAAATGTCAGTTTGATCTTTGATGTGAAGGCGCTCTCAGACATCCTAAGCAGCTGCGCACTTAGAGTACTGCACAAACCATTTGCTGCTTCAGAAAACAATAATCAAAACAAAAAACAAGGTAAATCAAAGTACCTTATCAACTTCATTCAGGTACAAGTAACAGGAAGTCATGTTCCTCTTCAGCTTGATGAAATCCACATCCCTTGTACTGCATTCATACATCTTCAATGAATAGCTGTACCAGTGTAAAGCATCAGCATATCTTTGTTCCTAAAGAAACAAGAAAAACCACAGGTATCTCCCCTTTAACCTGTTTCCCAAATAATCTCTACAAACAAACAAACAAACAAACAAACAAACTCCTAGTGATTTCTTCTTTGGCAACCAAAGTTCTAGGTGTTTTATTCTTTTTTTTCTTTTTCCTACTAATTACAAACTTCAGGGGCTAGGTTGTACTTCAGGGATAGAGTGAATGCTTAGCCCAACTGGGTTCATTTTCTAGTACCAAATATACAAAAGGTATTTATTTCATACATTGATTGAAGAGTCTAAAAAGTGGCATACCACCTACAGAAAACTGAAAAGCCATTTTAAAAGCTACTAAGAGAACAATGATAAAAAATTTAAAGATAGCATCCATAAATCACCATGCTAATATAAATACCTTTCTTTTTCTATGTTTCATTTTTGACTCTTTTTGTATAGTTACATTGCTCTAATCATGGCTCATATACAATTTCATGTTTTATTCATTCCACGTAATTTTATTTTGCACATATTAATCTAGATACTTAAGCAGTTTTCAGTTACTAATTTTAAGGGTTAACATTTAATAAAATTAATTATTTCCTTTATTTTATAATGTTGGATTTATTGAATTTCTAAGGTTTTCACTATAATTATTGCTGCTGTATTCCTGTACAAAAGTACTTTTTAAAGTTACTTTAAATCTGTCAGTGGTAAACCAGGTATAATCACAGCATCCAGGAGGCAGAGGCAGGCAGATCTTTGTGAGACTGAGGTCAGTTTGGTCTACATAGTAAGTTCCGGGCCAGCTAGGGCTACTGGGAGACCACGTCTCAAAAAGTTTTTTTCAGTAATAAGAAGCTACTAGGAACAATTTAATATAATTAGCCCAGGGTATGATTTTAATGTAAGAAAACACATTATTCATGCACACCATGATAAGGTAAATGAGTCCCCTGCACCCTATCAAGGAGCTTCAGGTCTTTCAATTTGTGACAGGAGTCATTAGAACTTCCAAAGAATAAAATGCCCGGGGCTGGAGTTGATGCCTCAGTGGTTAAGAGCGCTGTCTGCTCTTGCAGAGGACCCGGGTTTGATCCCAGCACCCACATGTCAGTTAAGAACCATCTTTAACCCGGGCAGACCGTCTTTAGTGCCAGGCAGAGGCAGGTGGATCTCTGTGAGTTCAAGGCCAGCCTGGTCTACACAGTGAGTTCCAGCCCAGCTGGGGTTACAGGGAGACCCTGTCTGTCTGAAAAACACCAGAAAGTGCCCTTTTCAAGTATGCTGGGCAGGTAAAACACTGTCTTTGCCTACTTAAACCTAAAATTACATTCTTTTCCAGCAATGAATTCAAGTGTTAAAAATTAGCAAAACTGGAAAATGAGGGGAAAGAAAGCAGAATCAAATAACTGTTCAACTTCTCAGTACAGAAATAAAGGCCCTCTAAAAGAGAAAAGAGTATCATTTTGGTTGGCAGCAATTATCTCTAAGCAATGGGAATGTCTCTCATGCTTCTACAAGGGATCCTCCTTCCTCATTCTGAGTCCAATTCCTTCTTTTTTTGGGGGGGGTGTGGTGGTGCATGCCTTTATTTATTTTTTTATTACTTCTTTATTTTTTTATTGTTTTAACAATAAGTAACAATTTATGAGTACAAGCATCCTTCATGTAAAACCAATTTGACAGCAGTTGTGCCCAAACAAACACAGCCGAAGGGTCCCGCCATCCAGCTGGGGGACTTGTATGTTCAATCAAGTTGATCAAATAAGTGTCCAGTCTATATTGCTGTAGTTTCGCCATTCACCCCAAACACAGCCTTTACATTCTACCACACCCCCTCTTCCGCAGATTGCTCCCTAGGCTTAGAAAAGGGGCACGGGTGGACGAGAAGCAAAACCGTCTACTTTCTCTGGAGCTGTCATTTTGGACTCCAGTCAATTCTGGCTGTTTCCTTTCATGGGCTGACAGTTTGTCCAGCAATAACCTTTCAATCCTACTAATGAAACACAAGCAATCTATATAGACACAGATGTTTGCTTCTTTCCTAGAGTCTGTTTGTTACCTTTCTCTTCTCTTCCTTTTCTCTTCATCCTTAATTAACTCACAAAATCTACTACAACATATTTTGTAACATGTTTTTCAAACCCAGTGCCTTGTGCTTCCTTGGTAATGTGTACTTTTTATCTATCTCCCTATTATTGCATGTGCCAATAATTCATTTCCTTTTATTGCTAAGCAATATTTCATTATATGGTTATATCACAGTTTACTTATCTATTCATTTATAAATCTACAGTTGGGTCATTTTGGTAATTTATTTATTTGTTTTTAAATATTCTGTTTCATTTTATTTATTTTATTATTATTTTTGTATGTGTATGAATGGAATGTCTGCATGTAGGTTTGTGTACCCGTGCCGTGCAATGCCTCAGAGGTCAGAAGAGGGCGTCAGATTCCCCTGGAACTGGAGTTAAAGACGGTTCTCAGCCGCCATGTGGGTGCTGGGGATCGAACCCGGGTCCTCTGCAAGAGTGGTTGGTGCTCTTAACCACTAGGCTATCTCTCCAGCCCCCATTTTAGTAATTTATTAGCTTTTATAAATAAAGCCACTTTTATATGCAAAGTTTTTTCTTTGGAGGGGAGTAGTTGGACAGGGTCATTATGTACAACATACCATGAAGGCCTCAATCCCACAGAGATTTGCCTGCCTCTACCTCTTGAATGCTGAGATTAAAGGTGTATGCCATCACACCCAGTTTGTGTGCAAGTTTTTATGTGTGCAGCTTCTGTGTGTAAATTTTGTATGGATAAGTATTTTCTTTTTCCTTGGGTACATACATGGGATTGGAATAGGTTGTATGAAAGGGGAAAGGTGTTTTTGTTTTTGGTTTTTTTTTTTTTTTAGTATTTTTGAGACAGGGTCTCCCTGTAGCCCCAGCTGTCCTGGAACTCACTATAGACCAAGCTGGCCTTGAATTCTCAAAGATCCGTCTGCCTCTGCCTCCTCAGTACTAGGATTAAAGGCGTGAGCCACCATGCCTGGCAGGAAAGTTTTTAGAAAGCTGACAAACTATTTCCTGAAATGTTTGTATTATTTCATGTTCCTACCCTACAATCGAGTTGGAGAGAAGGCATAGCCACAAAAGGCTCAGGCTCACAATCAAACCATCAATATTCCTGGCCACATTTGGTATGGCCAATATTTTTCATTTTTGTTATTATAGGAGTATTAAGCAGGGGCACAAATTGGTCCCTGTTACTCCCATTTCAGTTGGACATAGAAGCATCTGACAACCTATGTTTTTAAAAGTATATCCCATTTTATATACACAGACATACAAATATACACACATTTCTAAAATTTTAAGAATGATCCAATGACGAAGTATGGTACTTTGCTTTAAAAGGCTAGTTATCTTTAGTTTGAAATATTTCCACAGGAAACCTGAATCGTCTTATAATTTTCTTTTAAAAAATCCTTAAATATACCATGACTTTCTAAAGAGAACAAACCACTTCCGACTTTCTTGCTCTTCATGTTACATTACAGTGCAATGTAATATCACTGATGTCATTCCCTTTACTGAAAGTTCACGACCAAGATTAATCATGTCTTAGTATTTTTGAATAAATGCATTTATGTCCATTGGCACTCAGTACCGTGAATATTTAATATAGAGATGGGATCTAAAATAGAGACTATTAAGGTATTTGATATTCTCTGTTTTTATTTTCTTATTTGTTTATGTGCTGGTAGGGAGAGTCTTATTCATGCTAGGCAAGTACTCTACCAATGAGCTACATTTCCCAGCCCCTGCTCGCTATGATTTTTTGGGGTGTCTTTTTGAGACAGGGTCTCCCTTTAGTCCTAGCTGGCCTGGAGCTGGCTGTGTAGACCAGGCTGGCCTTGAACTCACAGAGATCCACCTGCCTCTGCCTCCTGAGTGCTGGGATTAAAGGTGTGTGCCGCCAGGCCTGGCCTAAGACAGTTCTTAGCCGCCAGGTGGGTGCTGAGAATCGAACCTAGGTCCTCTGCAAGAGCAGTTAGTGCTCTTAACCATTGAGCCATCTCTCCAGCCCCTCTATGATTTTTATAATGAACACATTTTTATTTTGTGCAGAGGAGAAAGAATATAAACAATAAAAATAGACTGTTGTCAAACCTTAAAACATTGGGCAGCTTTATCCCACAGAATGCTGTGCAACCAGTTTATTAAATCTGGTGTCAGTTGATTTCTTGTTTGATGACCTGGAAAAACAAAAACCAAAATCAAAATTAAGCTCTGAAAAGAAGAACCTAGATCTATTCCATTAAACGAGTGCTAACTACATTCATCCTGCACCTGATCTTTAAGTAACAGCTATAAAAACAACCACATTCAGACAGGTTTTCATCATCAATTTTACATTTACCACAAAATTGATTGTATTATACAATTAGAGTTTGGGAATCACAGTAATTCTCCCATCAGTCTGTGATAGATATCCAGCCTAGTCTCTTTTTAACTTACTTTTCCTGTTCTAAATTAGATCATCACCTGGTGCTCTAATAAGGTTATTGTGAATGAGCACACAGCAATGCCAGAAATCATTAATAAGAACTGCTTATACTATTATGTACTAAAAAGATCAGATCAAGTTCACAAGAGAGGCCAATTATACCTAAAGCTTTTTTAAAAATAGTTTAAGACCATGCTTACAGATAAACTTTATCATTTTAAATTGAACCTTATATCTGATTATTTCTAGTCTAGCCATTTACAGGGTTCAAATACATTAGCACATTAAGGTAAAGTTTAAACTATAATAGAATTTTATGCCTCTTTTTCTTCTGCCCCTTTGGCACAAACCATCAATTTCCACAAATGTCTTGATTAGAGTACAAACAACATCTGATCCTCCAGTAGAGACAGCAAATGTAATTTCATGGCTTATTTAAAAATACTCATATAACAGTAAATAGCTAATACTTAATGTCCTTACTTAAGAGATTATAATATTTTGATTATATGCATATAATTAGATATCAGAATAAAACTTTGTCTAACTGGGCATTTTATGAAAATGAATTATTGTGCAAAATCAAATTTCTAGTCAACTGACATTTTATACTTTTTGGTCTGTTTCAGACAGGATCTTCCTGTAGCCATAGGTGGCCTGGAACTCACTATGTAGACCAGGCTAGCCTTGATTTCACAGAGATCCACCTACCTCTGCCTCCCAAGTGCTAAGACTAAAGGCATGCACCATCCTACCTGACACAATTTACCTTCTTTAAATATAAAAATAATTTTAACTTTTTTGGTGTTTTTGAGACAGGGTCCCCCTGCAGCCCCAGCTGGTCTGGAACTGACTTTGTAGATCAGGCTGGCCTTGAACTCACAGAGATCTGCCCTGCCTCTGCCTCCCGAGTGCTGGGATTAAAGGTGTGTGCCACCATGCCCAGCAACAATTTTAATTTTTAAAGTTTAAAACCAGGGAAACAGCTCAGTTGGTAAAGTGCTTGCCATCCAAGCACAGGGACCTGAGTTCAATTCCTAGAAACCATGTAAAAAAGCTGAGCCTCGTGGCAGGTGCTTACTTTCTCAGCACTGGAGAAGGGAAAGCAAGAAGATCCCTGGAACTCACTGGCCAACCAATCTAGTTTACTCAGTGCACTCCAAGCCACTGAGAGATCCTGTCTCAAAAACACAAGGTAGACAGCTCCCACATGCATGTGCACACACATACATGTTTTCTAAAAATGAAACACTCTTCCTAATTTTCTTATGCACAATTTTAACCTTTTCTAGACCACTTGAGTTGAACATAACTAACAACTATTGTATTTTAAAAATACTTTATTATTTTTATTTTTTGTATATGAGTGTATTGCCTGCATGTATGTGAGTACATCCCTGTCATGCAATGCCTGCGGAGGTCAGAAGAGGGTGTCAGATTCCCCCAGAACTGGAGTTACAGATGGTTGTTACCTGCCATGTGGGTGCTGACAATCAAACCCAGGTCATTTGTAAGAGCAGCCAGTGCTCTTAACCACTGAACCATCTTTCCAGCCCACAACTATTGTATTAAAATATACTATCAATATATTGTGGTAAGCAAAGTACTTGCAGTCTCAGCTCATTAGTAGACTAAGCAAGCAGGACCACGTGAGCCTAGATGTTCAAGACCAACCTGGGCAACATAACAAGACCTTGTCTCTTAAAAACAACAAACAACAACAACAACAACAACAACAACAACAAGGGACTGGAGAGATGGCCTAGCGGTTAAGAGCGCCAACTGCTCTTACAGAGGACCTGGGTTTGATTCCCAGCACCCACATGGTGGCTGAAAACCATCTTTAATTCCAGTTCCAGGGGAATCCGACACCCTCTTCTGACCTCTGCAGCATTGCACAACACGGGTGCACAAACCTACATGCAGACAGTACATTCATACACATAAAAAAAAAAAACCCACCTTATCAGGCTGAGGAGTTATTTCACTTAGTAAAATACTTGCCACGCCAGCACGAGGACCTGAGGCTCCATCCTTAACACTCACATAAAAAGCCAGCCATGGTGGCATGCACTTGAAATCTCAGTATCAGGAAGGCAGAGATAGGAGGATCCCTGGAGCTTAAAAGTCTAACTGCATTAGCAAGTAGGTCCCAGTGAGATCCCGTGACAAAAAACAAGATAGGTGCTAGAGAGAGGGCTCAGTGGTCAGCTGCTGCTCTCAGACTCAGGCTTGGTTCACAGCACACATATGGTGGCTTATCCAGATCTCCAGTTCCAGGAGATTTTACAAAAAAAAGGCAGTTCCTGAGGTAATAACAGCCAGGTCATCCTTTATATATTCCTCCCCCCCCCCACACGCCCCTACACACACACACACACACACACACACACACACACAAAAGCATGCACACACCTGCACATACTCACATACAAAGATGTTCTCTCTCACACACATTTCTATCGACCTATATATTATTTCCTAATTCTTGCAGTTCTCTATCTACATATTTTCTTGTTCATGATCTCTGAACGAGAAACACTAGAGTTTTCCGTCCTTTACGATCAGGTTCTGTGTATTTCCTTGTGGATCTTCTCTCTAGTTGCAATGTGCTACCATTAAAATGCCAAGTATTAGGAAAAGCAGATAACCAAGCTTATCCAAAGGAGATCTAAAATAAACTGAATTCTTAGTGAAGCTCTGGCAAAAAGGGTGTCATTAGTAAAATCTGCTTCATAGAATGCAGAGTTCAAAAACTCGAAGCACCATATATATTCAGATGATTACCTTTCAGAAACTATGAATGTCTTTGGATTATCATTCCAGTTATACATAGAAGAAAAATGAGGTAGTGAGGTAGAGCAGAGACTTTTCTCTTTCTTCCTTCTTTCCCTTTCTCTCTCTCTCTCTCTCTCTCTCTCTCTCTCTCTCTCTCTCTCTCTCTCTTTTGGTCTTTCTGAGACAAGGTCTCCCTTTCCAGCTGACCTGGAACTCACTATGTAGACCAGGCTGGCCCTGAACTCACAGATATCCTCCTGCTTTTGCCTCCCCAGTGCTGGGATTAAAGTCATGCACCACCACACCTTGCCTGAGATTTTTGTAAGAATGAGATTGTACTAATACATTTCCTTCTGGGTTTTTTTTTTTTTGCTCTTTTTGAGGCAGGCTCTCCCTTTAGTCCCAGCTGGCCTGGAAGTTTCTATGTAGACCAGGCTGGCTTTGAACTCACAGAGATCTGCCTGTCTCTGCCTCCAGAGTGCTGGGATTAATGGAGGACCACAAGAAAACAGACTCCCAGGAGGCTAGGACTTTGTTCATATGGTGACAGTGCATACAGGACCCATGCAAACTCAACCCAGACAAAAACAGCAGCACAGAACTGGGGAAATGGGTGAGAGGCCCCAACCTCAGCCAAGGAACTTTTGGCAGCTGCTAACTGCTGGGCGAGGGAAAGTTGATGTCCTTTAAAGGAGTGATGCTAGGTAGGCTGACCAGGCTCCAGTGAATGAACACACTCCGAGGGACATCTGGGGACACAAACTTGACCTGACAGGCCTTAATATATATGACATTATGCATGAAATCTGGTAGGGGGGCTATGGAGGATTACAGATAGGGGAAAGAATCTAAATATGATTAATATGCATTCTATAAAATGCACAAAAGTTCAATAAATATGTATAGTTAAAAAGGAATTATACAGCATTCTTTCATATAGGGAAGTTCTGCAGAGAGTAGAGGATTAGAGGAATGCTGAGCAGAGTTGGTTCTATACCTTTGCTTTAACCAGAGAAAAATCTAATTTGTTTTGTCTGGGTGGTGTTCATGTATGACTGCATCACAAAAGGACACAGCTAAAAAGAAGTTTAAAAACAAGGCATTTTGTTCACAACCTTAACTTTATAGTCAAAAGAGCCTAAACCCAACGATACTGACTTGCCCAATAGCACATATGTAATTTCAGTTCAAACTGGAAACCTGAAATTAGGTTTGTAACCTCACATTTTCTACTACAGATGAGCTAGAGGTTTGTCTATATTTGAAGGCTTTTTATAATTTTTGCTTAGGTGTTCATTTTAGCACACCAAATTTGTGATCTCTAGATAGGTAAGGGGTTGAAGACCATTAAGGAGAAAAGAAAAAAGGAAGGAGAAATCCAGTGACCTGAGAATTCAGCTATTGCTCTGCCACTTATCTTAGACTAATATGCAGATGAACAACTTTCGAAACCATGCAAAATCCTACTGACCTCTAAGGATTTCTTTAATCCTCTCTTCAGCAAGCAGTTCTTGTCCCTTTTGTAAAAGCACGTCAATGTGGAACAACACAATCTTCCTAATATCGTCTGACCCCTGAAAATGATCGCAGATCATCTTCAGAAAGCGAACGCCAGCGGAATCTCTGTTCAAAGACATAATTTTAAGCAGTATTAAATAGAAGAATTTAATTCCAGCTAAAGTAAGCCATGACATTTTCTTTTAAGTTGTCTAGTGTGTGTGTGTGTGTGTGTGTGAAGGTCAGAGAACAAATTGTGGGAGTTGCTTTTCTCCATCCTCCATGTGGGTCTTCAGGGCTTGAACTCAGGGTCTTGGGCTTGGAGGCAGGCACCCTTGTCTCCAGAGCATTTCTTCCCACTGCTCAACATTTTCTTTTTTAATGTTTTATTCTTTTCATTGTTCATTTGTTTTAATTTTGTTGTTTGTTTGGGGGGTTGGTTGGTTGTTTTTTTTGTTTTGTTTTGAGACAGGGTCTCAGTATGTATGTAGCAAGGGCTGTCCTGGAACTCACTGTGTAGGTCAGGCTGGTCTCCACCTCACAGAAATCTGCCTGCTTCTGCCTCCAGAGTGCTGGGATTAAAGGTGTGTGCCCCAATCCAGCTTGGTGCTTGTTTTTTTTTTTAAGACAAAGTCTCACTCTGTAGCCCAGGCTGGGCCTGAGCTCATTATGTAGTCCAGACTGGCCTTGAACTCACAGCAATCCTCCTACCTTGGCTTTGAATATTGCTAAAATGTCAACACTCTCAGCATGATTTAAGGAAATACCCATTAAAACACTAATGACGTTTTTGAGGCAATGACTCTTTTACAGGAAAGTGTGCATGTTAAAATTCATACAACATTTCAGCCGGGCGTGGTGGCACACGCCTTTAATCCTAGCACGCAGGAGACAGAGGCAGAGGCAGGTGGATCTTTGTGAGTTCAAGGCCAGCCTGGTCTATAGAGTGAGTTCCAGGTCAGCTGAGGCTACAGGGAGACCCTGTCTCAAAAAGACAAAAAAAAATTCATATAACATTTCAAATGTCCAGGAATAGTCAGAATAATTTTGGAAACAAAGAACAAAATTGGAAGACTCATGTTTCCTTTATAATATATTACAAATCTATGATAATCAAAATGTAATGGTATAAATACAGACAGACCAATGAAATGGAACAGAGAACACCAAAATAAATCTTGGCATATATGGCCAAATCATTTTTTATGGTGGTGGTAGGACCATTCAATGGTGAAGTAAGTCTTTCAACAAATGATGCTAGAAATCAAGTAAATTTCCCCATGCAAAATAACTTAGACTTTTACCTTGCCTCATTTACAAGAATTAACCCCAAATGGGCCAAAAACATAGTTGTCAGTGCTAAAATTTCTCTGCTTGTATAAACAATTTAAAAAGCTACAAGAATAAATAAACTCAGTAAAATTTTAGGATACAAAACCAACATACAAAAATTAGTAGTATTTCATTATCTCACAATGATACCCTACAAGGAAAACAAAATTTTTCCTTTTACTATGTCATGAAAAGATAGATAAAATGCCTAAGAATAAATTTGACTAAGGTAAAATATTTGTGCACCAAAAACTATAAAGCATTAATGAAATCAATTGAAGATATAAATAAATGGAAAGATATTATAATGGAATAGAAGAATAGTGGTAAAGTTATTCATATTTACCCTCCAACTCTATAGATTAAGGCTAATTTCTACCAAAATTCCAATAGCATTTTTCAACAGAGTAGTAATACTAAAATCTTTTTAAAAAAATTTTTTATGTGTATGAGTGTACTGTATGCACGTAGGTTGGTGCACCCGTGTTGTGCAATGCCTTGGAGGTCAGAAGGTGTTGGATTCCCCTAGAACTGGAGTTAAAGATGGCTCTTAGCCACCATGTGGGTGCTGGGAATTGAACTCGGGTCCTCTGCAAGAACAGTCAGTGCTGTTAACTGCTAGGCCATCTCTCCAGCCCCCTAAAATCTTATAAACCACAGAATAACCTAAATGGCCAGCACATTCTTAAAAATGAAAACCAAGGCCTGGAGAATGGCTTCATGGTTAAGAGTTCTCCATGCTCTTCCAGGAGACCCAAATTTGGTTTCCAGCACTCAACCTGAGTGGCTTTCAACTGCCTCTAATTCCAGTTCCAGGACATTAGATACATTCTGGCCTTTGCAGACACCCTCACACATGGCACATACTCACACAGACACATATACACATAAATAAAACTTCTATACTCTTTTTAAACAACTTATTAATTATTTTAATTTTTTCAAAGCTAATTTTTATTAAAGCTTTGTGCACTTCATACAAAATTTCTAATCAAGTCTAGACACATTCCCCCTTCCTTGCCCCCCCCACCTATCCAAGCTCATACATTCTGCCAAACATGTTTTTCATTTATTTCTCAGTCTTTTAAAATTTTCAATGCAGAAGTTCACCGTTTTTGAGCAGTTCACTGTTTCAGACAGTTCTTTGACCCAGTCTTTTGTTGTTGTTGTTCCTTCCAATCTGCATCACTCCAAAATATGCATATATGCATGTCACATTTTTAGCATCTTCAGCTTATGATTTCTTTTTTTTTATTAGGCTGAAAGATGTCATGTTTGAAGTCTCCTCCTTGGCAAGCCCATACTACCATCAGTTCTGCCCTTGTGCTCCACACTGGGGTTTTCCCTTCCCATGGTCACCAAATGACGTCCAGTAAGCACCACATCCTGTCTTGACCCTCCTGTACTGGTCTCTGTGATACAGCCGGGTCCTCTGCAAGAGCATTCAGTGCTCTTAACCACTGAACCATGTCTTCAGCCCCAAAATTCTATAATCTTTTTTTTTTTACTGAGCATTTGTACATCTCATATGATGGTTCCCAATCAAGCCCAGTCCTGACATGCTCCAATCCCCCATCAGAACTCATGTATGACATTATCCAAGTTAAGGCCTATCTGGTCAAGCTCTTGAACATAGATGTCCTTCTGTGCAAATTCATGCACTGGAGTCTAGTCAGCATATCTAGAAATCTTAGGTAAGGCACACTCTTCCTCACCCAGCAGTAATCAGTCTCCAGTGGTTCTCAGTCCAGGGCCAGTCCCCCACCCATTTCTCTTGCTCCACTCTGCGACTTTGTCTGAGTTGGCATGGGTCCCGTGCCTGTGGCAACATTGCCACAAGTTCACATGTGAAAGCTTACAGTTATCTATAAGCGACTGCTTCTCCTAAGTTCATGCACCAGGCCTTGCTCTTACAGACTTTCCACCCCCTCTTCTGCAATGGGTGCATGAGGTTTAATATCGGGGTCCTATCCAGAGATACACACTCTGGAGGCTCCCCTTCTTTGAAGCCTGACTATTTATGGCCTTCTGTTTACATGGCACTCTATTGTGTAAGGAAAGCTTTACTGGTGAGAATTGAGGATTGCACTCATTTTAAATTCTATAATCTTTAAAAAACAAAGGTTTTATTCCAGAGATGCAGGGGTGGGGTTCAATATATGCCATATGATATAATCAACCACTCATTGGTATATATCCAACAGACCCATCCTACTACAGAGATACTTGCGTAGACATGTTTTTTGCTGCTCTATTCACAATAACTAAGAAATTGAAACAAACTAAATGTCCCTTAACTGATGAATGGATAATGAAAATCTGGTACATTTACATAATGGCATTCTACTCAGCAGTAAACAAACATGGAATCATGAAATTTGCAATGGATGGAACTAGGAATAGTTATACTAAATGAAGTAACACAGACTCAGAAAATCCAGATCCCTAATTGTGAGTATACATCCCGATGTCACTGCAGAAGCCAGGAAAATGGAGGGGAACCATGGGAAGAAGGGGAAAGGAGCTCAAGAGAGGAGGATATCAGGACACAGGTGTTAATAAGGGCAAAATGGGGAAAGGGAGTGCTTTAACTGGGGAGGCAGTGGGAGGGTTATACAAGCAGAGTGAGAGGAGAGAGAGCTTACATGCTCTAAAAAACAGAAGGAAATGAATTAGTTCAAAGTCCTACTGAAAATACACAAACAATAAATATGAGTGCATGTGTAGAGCTGAAGGCTATATAACACAAAACACAATGCCAGGCAGTAGCACTTTTATACTGAGAGTAACCAACAGTTGTCTAATTGGAATTAAGGCCTGCTCAATGGGAGGGAACTCATGTGTGGTACTATAAACAGCCAAATATACATGGCTGGAGATGTCATAGATCCTGGAGAAAAACCCACTTTTGCCACATCTCTAGACCAACATAATTTCTTACTTTATTCTAAATATACAATCCTCCTTTTTACAGACAAGTATACCTTTCACTCCTCATCAAAGAAGCTTCTTTTTTGCATCAGATGGAGACTACTATAGAGTTCCAGAATTGGTCAAGCACAGGACGTGTTTGTGAGACACTTAACTTTAAGGGACACATCTTCAATGCAACCTCTACACATAGGATGAATGCATCTTTCAACTCTCTCCAAAGAAGTTTCCTTATGTAGCAGATGGTGATTAACACAGAAACCCGCAATTGGCCAATGTACAGAGAACAAGAGGCTGCACACAGCGTGCTTAACCTTGACTAGAACACCTAGTTCAAACTTCTACCTCCAAAGGCTCAAGAATCATTGAGGAAGAATGATTTTAAGAGCTAGAGGGGGTGGATGACCACAAGGAAACAGAGTCTTCCAGGCAGCTGGTCAGTTACTCATATAAACTCACAGATGACAGAATGTATAAGTACTATGCAAGCTCAAACTAGACAAAATCCCAGCATAGGTATGGGGAAATCAGTAAGAAATCGCAACCCAACCTAAGGAACTTTTGCCAATTGATGTCTTCTAGGAAGGAGAGAGACAATGTCTTAAAGAGATGGGACTCTTGGTACACCCAGTGGATTAACCAAACAGGAGATTGGGGGGGAGGGTCACAAATCAGACTCTATAGACTCTCTCTGACAGAGAATGTCTGTCTGTCTGTCTCTATCTATCTGTGTGTGCGTGTGTGTACATTCAATTGAACAGTGGGGGGAAGATGTAGACAGGGGAGGGGATCTAGATACCATCAAACTATATCGTTTGAAAATTGCAAAAATTAGCTGGGCGTGGTGGCACATGCCTTTAATCCCAGCACTCGGGAGGCAGAGGCAGGCAGATCTCTGTGAGTTCAAGGCCAGCCTGCTCTACAGAGCAAGTTCCAAGCCAGCTCAGGCTACAGGGAGACTCGGTCTCAAAAATACCCCCCCCCCAAAAAAAGGAAAGAAAATTGTAAAAATTAAATTAAAAAATTTGAACGAGGGAGCTGGAGAAATGGCTCAGCAGTTAAGAGCATTGGCTATTCTCACAGAATACCTGGGTTCAAATCCCAGCACCCACATGGTGGCTAACAACCATCCTAACTCCAGTTCTTGGAGATCTGACGCCATCTTCTGTCCTTTGTGGCCACTGCATGATGTAAGTGCACTTAACACTAATACGCATAAAATAAAAATAAGTTTTAAAAAAACAAGCAAACTAAAAACTGTTTGATATATTTAACTTTTTTGAAGTCCTCCTAAAGCCTTTGCTCTCTCTAATCAGTAAGTCAAAATTGGGATCCCTTTAAAAGTTTTCTCTTTTGCATAAAAAGACACATTGATATGAGATGCCCAACCCTAAGTGATGGAACCTCTACACATAAGTCTCACAGAACATCGTGGAACAGGGGTAGAGAGAATACTAATGCATCTCTCAACTCTCATCAGTGAAGCTTCCTCATGCAATGGAGGGTGATGAACACAAAAGGCTACAACTGGCTGAAGCGTAAAGAATAAGTGTGCAGAGTGTGGGTCTTTGGACAGAACTCTTTTGATTTTTTTAAATATGGAACGCTTCATGAATTTGCATGTCATCCTTGCTCAGGGGCCATGCTAATCTTCTCTGTATCGTTCCAATTTTAGTATATGTGCTGCAGAAGCGAGCACGGACAGAACTCTTATATTAAACTTCACCCACCCAGGGCTTAGGGACCATTGTGGAAGAGGAAGGGGGAAAAATTCTAAGAGTCAGAGGAGGAGGTGCATGAGCATAAGGAAACAGAGTTTTCCAGGTTTCTGGGACCTTGCTCATATGAACTTACAGCAACAGCATGCACAAGACCCATGCAAACTCAGACAAAAACCAGTATAGAACTGGGCAAATAGCAGAAGGGCACAACTTTGGCAAAGAACTATTGGGAGCTGATTCCTGCTTGAGTGAGGGAGAGTTGATCTTTAAGGGAGTGACACTAGAGACGCTGAACAGGCTCTAGTAGATGACATCTGGGAACAGACAATCTTGACTGGATAGGCCTTAACATATATGACAAAAATGCATCAAGTCCTATAGGTGGATATAGAGGGAGTGCAGACAGGAAAGTGGAGAACTAAATATGATTCAGATGTATTGTATGAAACCCACGAAAAGACAGTAAAATATTTTTTTTAAATGCACTTGATGTTCTTCCATGTCTTGTGACTTCATAGCTTATTTATTTTTGTTGCTGAATAACATGCTATTGTATGGATATGCCCCTTTGTTACCGAATGACATTTTACGGATTCCAAAGTTAGCATTTATCAATAAATGTGCCAGACGTTTTTGCTTGTACTTTTTGTATGAAAAAAATGTATTTTACATTAAAATCAAAATGCTTCTGTAAAGCAAAGTTAACATTCAATAAGGCAACCTACAAAGTATAAGGAAATATTCCTATACCATATACATCACATATCTGGTATGAGATTAATGTCTAGAATTTATACAACTCTATAGCCCTTCCCCAAACCAAACTGATTAAACATGGACAAAACATGTTAAGTAGACATTTTCCAATGAATACCCACTAGGTATATGAAAAGATTCTCAACATGACTAGTCATCAAGGAAATGGAAATCAAAACCACAGTGAAGTTCTACCTAACACATGTGAATGGCTGGTGTCAAAAGATAACAAGTGTTGGGGCTAGAGAGATGGCCTAGCGGTTAAGAGCGCCGACCGCTCTTACAGAGGACCTGGGTTTGATCCCCAGCACCCACATGGCGGCCAAGAGCCGTCTGAAACTCCTATTCCAGGAGAACTCTGGTTCCAGGGGAATCCGACACCCTCTTCTGACCTCCACAGCATTGCACGACACGGGTGCACAGACTTGCATGCAGACAGTACATCCATACACATACAGAAATAAATAAAATTAATAAAAAAATTTAAAAAAAAAGATAACAAGTGTTGATAAAGAGGGGAGGAAAAGGGGACCCATACATACTGTTGACAATAATATAAACTGGTGCAGTCATTATGGAATACAGTATGGAACTTCCTCAAATAACTACAAACCTGAATACCAGGGCTGTGAAGATGGTTCAGGAGGTAAAGTATTTGCTGTGCATATATAAGGACCTGAGTTTGGATCTCCAACACCCACATAAAAGCCAGGCATTGCAGTGTACAACTCTACCCCCAACACGGGGAGAGGGTGACAGAGACCAGAGGATCCCAGAGGATCCCATAGGCTCTGCTGGCCAGCCAGTCTAGCTGAAACAGCCAGTTTAGGTTTAGTGAGAAGCCTTGTCTCAAAACAAAGAAAGATGGAGAGCAATAGAGGAAGACACCCCACATGTAAGGTAGCTAGTTAGCAGGTGGGGGAGGGAGGGAGGAAGGGAGAAAAAGAGAGAAGGGGGAAGGGGAGGTCAGACTAGGAACCTCCATCTGTTCCAGACACTTTGGCTTGGGATTAGGACAGAATTTCCAACAATATCTGAAGTGTCCCTAAACAGACTGCTGATGTTCTCAGTATTGGAGGTTATAAAACAGAAATATCAGTCAACTCTGAAAGATATAACCAGAAGATACTCTACATCCTGCAGTATCAAACATTCAGACAAGATTTAATTATTTATGTAAAAATAAACAAGCATGCCCATCTTGTTATTATTTACATGAAGAATAAATGTAAGAATAAAGTCAATGCAAAACCAAAGAATGGGAAAAATATTGTCATTGCTTACAAACTTTGAAAGATTTCCATAAATAAAAGCAAGTGCAATAAGGCTGATGGAAAATAAATGAAAATATTGAAACCAAAGAGAAAGACAGAGGACTGTTAACAAATAGCCTACTGTGACAGAAAAATAGCTTAGGAAAATCTGTTAAGCCAGAAATGAACTGGAGATAAGAACTACTGACGATGGTCATTGAGAACTACAAGAATAGAATCCAGTTCCCTGTTGTGTGCACAAGCAATAGAGGTCACGGATGTCTGAGCCCAGGCTTTTCTGTCAAACAACTTTTTAAGCAATGTAAGGGATCACCTTGAGCTTAAGATACAGGGTGATTACAGACTTGAGAAAAAGGAAAATGAAGAGGAAAATCAATCAGCATAGTGTGAAATGTTCTCAAATTCTGATATCAAATTGGGGATGGGGTGTCTTTAGCTCAATATAAGAGCTAGTTTCTAAAGACGTCCCTCCAATGAATTGCGCTTCCTAGTGTCATGTCATTGTGTAGACTTTTCCCCCTTTGTATCTGTACTCGTTCTGTGGCCTTTTTATTATTATGAGCGTATTTTAACTATACAAAGTAATAAGATTCATTATGACATTTTCAAATATGTATATTATATAGTATCATCATATTCATCACCTCATTACTCTCTTATGGCCTCCCCTTTTCCACATAGCTAATAGTCCTCCTTTCATTTTCATGTCCTTAAAAAAATTTCCACATGAGAGAAAACATGATATTCTCTCTTTGACTCTGGGTTATTTTGCTTAATATGATGCTCTTTAGTTCCAACCTAGTTTTTTTTTTGCAAATAACATAATTTTGCCATTTATATCTAAATAAAACTCCACTATGTATATTTACACATTTCTTTTTCCATTCAACTTTTGACAAAAATATAATAGTTGCAAAACATGGCTATTGTGAATAGTGCCACAATAAACATGGGTATGCAGATATCTCTATTATAAGTGGACTTTGATTATTTTGGGCACATACCCAGAAATGGCATGGCTGAGTCATATGGTAATTATGTTTTTAATCTTTTGAGGACTCTCCATACTAATTCCTATACTGGTTGAGCTAATTTGCATTCTCACCAATAGCACAGAAGAGTTCTTTTTCGTCTTGCATCTTCTCAGTATTTGTTGTTCTGAGGGTTATAACTAGGTTATAACTATTCTGACTAGGGTGAGATGAATCTCAGGGTAATTTAGATTTACATTTCCATGATTACTAAATACGCCGAACATTTAAAAATATTTAATATTCATACATGTATATGCTTTGCTCAAATTCACCCCACTCCTCTCCTCTAATTCCTCCCTTACCCCGACCCATATTACTTTTCCCTTCTACCTTCAGGTTCTCTCTCCCCGCCTCTCTCTTTTGTCTTTTTGAGACAGGGTCTCCCTTTAGTCTCAGCCAGCCTGGAGCTCGCTATGTAGACCAAGCTAGCCTTGAACTCACAGAGATCTGCCTGCCTCTGTCTTCTGAGTGCTGGGATTAAAGGCATGTGCCACCACACCCGGGTGCTCTCTTTTTTAAATAACCACTAAGTCTATTTAGTGCTGCCTGAATGTACATGTGTGTGAGGCCATGCACTGGAGCTTGGGTAGCCTCTCGAAGGCCGCATCCCTGAAGAAAATGGACTCTCCAATCCCCAGCAGCCATTAATTGCTAATAGCGCCTCAGCTAGGAGTGGGACTTCTGAGCCCCTACTCTAACTATACTGGGATTCTGATGGCTTGATCTTGTGTAGGCCATATACATGCAGTCCCACCTGCTGTGAGTTCTTGTGTGCAACTGTGTCGTCGTATTGGGAAAATAGTGTTTTACTGCAGATGTTTACTCCCTCTGGCTAATCTTTTAGCACCATCTTCTCCAATTATCTGTGAGCCTTAGGGGGAGATGTGTCATACAGATAGTCCATTTAGTGCTATGCATTCCAGAGTTTCTTATTCTCTGTACATTGGTCACTTGTGAGTCTTTGTATTAATCATCATCCACTGCAAAAAGCAGTTTTTCTAATGAGGATTGAGGGATGAACTACTCTATTAAGGTGGGGCTGTGGGGGTTTGGGCACAACAGCTTGCAAATTGGTTTTACATGAAGGATGCTTGTACTCATGGATTATCACTTATAGCTAAAAAATGAAAAAAAAACTGAGAGAAAGATGCAGGACAGTTATGGCAGAATGCATGATCTGGGATGGGGTGGGGGTGGGGGGGAAGGGAAAGGGAAATATGCCTGAACTGAATTGGAAAATGATGTATGAAATGCACAAAGCATCAATAAAAAATGTTAAAAAATAAAAAAAGTAAGTATTCAGGGACATTTATTACTGTTCCTATTTAGGAGAATAATACTAGGTTTTCCCCTAGGGTTTATTATCTAGCCAGCCATGCATTTTTGACCCAGTTAATAGTACCAGGCACAGGTTCCATGCTGTGAAGCAAGCTTTAAATCCAATCATAAAGTGACTGATTATTCCCATAACATTTATGCCACTACTGCACCAGTGGGCACATCTTGCCAGACCAGTTGATATTGCAGCTCTCATGGCTGACAGCTGGGTAAGAATGTTTACTACTTTTCTCCCCTAGTAGTGTACATAAAACATTCCAGCACTATGAAAGTAGCCAGGAAAGATGGAGCTTCCAGGTTGGTATCAGTATGATTGCTCCTACAAAGCTTCTACAGTAGTACATTTCCATATGGCATTTCCAAAGGTAGTTAGTGTTAGTTATTATTCTCCATACTCCTTCTGCTGCCCTGTTCTCCTTTTCTCCCACTCCACTTAAACCTTCCTGTTCTATTGTTGCCCTTTCCCCCTTCACATCATCTGCATTCTGTCCCCCTTCCTTTGAACAACCCCCTGCCCTCATGGCCCCTTACTAGTTCCTGGACTTCTACAGGTACTCCAATTTAACCACACATATCTAAACATTCAAAGCTAACATGCACATATGAGAGAACATGTGATGTTTATCTTTCTGGGTCTGGATTACCTCTGTGAATTTCATGATTTTGTTTTTCTTAATAGCTCAATAATATTCAGTTGTGTAAATATACCATATTTTTATTATCCATTCATCAGTTGATGGACATCTAGGTTGTTTCCACTTCCTGACTATTGTGAATAGAGGAGAAATGAACATGGATGAGCAGGTATCTCTACAACAGCACATAAAGCCCTTTGGGTATATGCCCAAGAGAGGTATAACTGGATCATGTGGTAGATCTACTTCTAGCTTTTTGGGCAATTGCTACACTGATTGCTATAGTGGCTATACCAGGTTGCACTCCTACCTACAGTGAATAAATATTTCCTTTTCCCCACATTAAGGTAAGCATTTTGGGGGGTCTTTTTGAGACAGGGTCTCCCTTTAGTCCCAGCTGGCCTGGAGCTCGCTCTGTAGACTAGGCTGGCCTTGAGCTCACAGAGATCCGCCTGCTTCTGCCTCCCCAGTGCTGGGATTAAAGGCATGCACCACCACACCCGGCCTAAGACGGTTCTTAGCTGCCATTTGGGTGCTGGGAATCGAAGCTGGGTCCTCTGCAAGAGCAGTCAGTGCTCGTAACCACTGAGCCATCTCTCCAGCCCCAAGGTAAGGTAAGCATTTTTTTTTATCTTAACCATTTTGACTGGGGTAAGATGAAATCCTAAAGTAGTTTTAGTTTGCATTTCACTGATGGCTTGAGATGTTGAACATTTAAAAAAATATTTCTCAGACATTTGTGTTTCTTCTTTTGAGAGCTCTGTCTAGTTCTATAATGTCTTTTATTTTTTTTTATTTTATTTATTTGTTATGTGTATGAATGTACCATCTGCATGTAGGCTGGTGCACCCATGTTGTACGATGCTGCAGAGGTCAGAAGAGGGCGTCAGATTCCCCTGGAACTGGAGTTAAAGACGATTCTTAGCTGCCATGTGGCTGCTGGGAATTGAACCCGGGTCCTCTGCAAGAGCAGTCAGCGCTCTTAACCACCGAGCCATCTGTCCAGCCCAATAATGTCTTTTAAACCGTGCCATCTCTCCAGCCCAATAATGTCTTTTAAAATATGTATTTGGTTCAGAACCAAATATAACACTAAAGTCCTTAAACTATGCGCTTAAGCAAAATATATCAATACAGGAGCTCTGACATCAGTAATGGATTATTCCACCAGGGAGATGTTAGCCAGGGGATCTAAGGCCCCACAAAAGGTAAAGGCTCCTTGCCTCTAAACTGGGATACCTGCAAGAAGAGAGGCGATAAGGCCCTGCTGCTGAAGACCTGACGTTAACATGGGAAAGATGCATTGAGACCACACATGCAAGTGTACAGATGGCCTCTGGAATACCAGAGAGTGTTACCAAGGGCCACTAAACCAATAAAGCAAATACGGGTCTCCTTGAGTCAAGCAAGACTCCACCGTCAGCACCAGCTACACCTCACCTGCCTGGAAATAATGTGCAGCAGAGGCAGCCATATGCCTGTATATCCCAAATCTAATTGGCTATTGGCTCTCTCCTTGGAGGAATGACCCATGGCTGATGCCACAAGCTTACATTCTCTACAGGTTAGGAGATATCATAAGCCACAGTAAGACCCCGTCATATTTAACAGGAAAAAATGTAGTTCGTGGATCAACATCTCATCTAAACATATATGTCTATAACAAAGTAACCTACCATAACTATTAATGCTGCTTAAATACCTATATATCTAATTGCTTGTGCTTCATTAGTAGGATCGAAAGGTTATTCCTGGACAGACTGTCAGCCCATGAAAGGAAACAGCCAGAATTGACCAGAATCCAAGACAACAGCTCCAGAGAGAGTGGACTGTTCTGCTTCTCATCCACTTGTGCCCCTTTTCTAAGCCCAGGGAATAATCTGCGGAAGAGGGGGCGTGGTAGAATGTAAGGGCTGCGATTGGGGTGAAGGGTGAAACTACAGCAATGTAGTCTGGACCCTCATTTGATTAACCTGATTGAACATACAACCCCTCACCCCCCGCTGGAAGGTGGGGCTGTGGGTGTTTGGGCACAACAGCCTGCAAATTGGTTATACATGAAGGATGCTTGTACTCATGGATTATCACTTATAGCTAAAAAATGGAAAAAAAAAACTGAGAGAGATATGCAGGACAGTCATGGCAGAATGCATGATCTCGGTTGGGGTGGGGGTGGGGGTAGGGGGGAAGGGAAGGGGAGATATGCCTGAACTGAATTGGAAAATGATGTATGAAATGCACAAAGCATCAATAAAAAAATGTTATTAAAAAATAAAAATAAATAAATATTACTAATTACACACAAAAAAATAAAATAAAATATGTATTTGAAATATTTTATTTTTATTTTTCTGTGCATGAGTGTATTGCCTGCATATAAGTGTGCCTGTGTCCTGCAATGTCCACAGAAGTCAGAAGGTGTTGGATCTCCTGGAACTAGAGTTACTGATAGTTGTTAGCCACCACGGAGGTGCTGGAATTGAACCTCAGTCCTCTGCAAGAGCAGTCAGTCCTCTTAACCGCTGAGCCATCTCTCCAGCCCGGCCCCCTATAATGTTGTTTACTTCCGTTACTTCCCTACACTTTCTATTCTAGAATCTCTGGAGAGCAAAATTCATTATTTGTACAGTTTATGACAAGTGTTTATTTGTCTACCTCATGGTTTCACTGTGGGAAATATAAACAACAACAATGAAAGAAAGCTCCTAAAGACAATGTGAGGCTGGCAAATTACTAAGAAAGAATAAAAATTGTAGGAGGCAGCTAATTTACTTGAAACAATATTAATTCTAATGCAAATATGTAAGCAAAAGGCTGAGTAGTTTTATCTTCATAAAGCATCTACTAATTAAGCCTCATTGGTGATAGCAAAATACTTCATTTTTTAATTATGAGCCAGTCTTTCTCATTAGGCAGTAATCTCTGAGATGTGTCTTCAATGCCCAGCAACAAAACAACTGGTACACTGTGGAAAGTCAGATGTGAAAGAATGAATTTCTGCTGTTATCAATCTAACTCAGGCTCTTATCACTTCATATTGATCTAGTTGGAATAGCTCGATTGATTTCACTAACTCTAAATCTGTCCCTTAGTGTTTGCATCTTATTGTTATCATGTCACAACCCTATTTGAAAACTTACAATGAATCTTCAGTTACCTCCATCATAAAGTCCTTTAACATGGCATTCAAAGTTTCCCAGAAATGACTCTGAGTTCTCTTGCTTTGCATTTCATTATACTTGCTATATAAAATTTATGTTACAGCCTCTGATCCGTCAATCATGCCATCTCCATACCTATTTATGCAAAATCCCTCACAGGTAATGTCCCATTTCCTTCTTTCCACTTGTTTCAATCCTTCCCCACCTTTGCACCCTACTCAAGGACTTTGCAGCCCTACGAAGCCTCACTATTTTACCCAGTCTGTAGCCACTAGGCATCTTCTGACTTCCTATACCCAGCTGTCAGTTATTCCCATTTTCCATGGCTGTGTTATAGTGTTTTCTTTGCAGTAAGACTTGTATGTTCCCTGAAAGCAGTATCTATACCTTCCACATGGTTCCCTTTACATGAAAGATGTTAAATACTTTATTGAGCTAAATTACTGTCCCTAAATCTACTTTGCACTCACCAGGAAGATCCTACACCTACTTTTTAATCTATGCAAATGTCATCCATTTCTAAGCTCCTACCTCTTCTAAAACAGCATTTTCTTCTCCCAGCAGAGCTCACAATGATCTTTAACTCAATCGTCTAAATTTATCACCTATGCTACTTGTTTCCCCTATCTTGTATTTTATCATCAGTTGACTGATCAAACATATATATATATATATGTGTGTGTGTGTGTGTGTGTGTTTAATTTATCATGGTAGGCTGTAAATTCATTAGAAATATGTTTCTCATGTTCCTATTTATAACAAGAATCCAAAATATGTATTAAATATAATTTTTGGTTGACAAAATGAACCTTAGTGTATGAAATGTGCTAAGAAAAATCGAACTCTATATCCATAAAGAAAGCTTCCCAATCTTTCTTCCTATGTCAAGCATGAGAAGACACAAACCATCTTTCCCAACAAAACATCCTGAAGATTAGCTATACTTTCCATCTACCTTTATTTCCTACATACTGAAACTATTATTTATAATAATAAGCTTATTAAAAAGCTTTCATGTTATATTAAATGTCCAAATGCTCAAAAATATTTTTAAGAATCTTAAAGAAAAAAGTTTTCATTATAACAAAATACTTTGATGTCATACTTAGTATATTATATGGATATTTAATGAAACAGGAAACGAAATGAAAGACCTAATGTGATAACTCCTACGACTGGCTTAAATAGTAACTGTCACATGAACACTATCCCAGGAGATAGTGGATACTTGCTTTTGTTTTTTAGTAACTATTGGTAACCTTAAAGCCTACCCCAAAAATGATTATTGAGAGGATGAACTCCTCAATACTGAACCTATCTCATTTTTATACAGCTAGCATGTCATTACTGGAACACACTTTAAGTACTTATTACTATAATATTGAAGGAACCTATTTCCTCCAATATTATTCCCCTTAAACTTGTTTAAATTTTTGCTATATTCATAAGTATAATTTTTTTTCTGAGACAGGGTCTCCCTGTAGCCCCAGCTGTCTTGGAACTCACTCTGTAGACCAGGCTGGCCTTGAACTCACAAAGATCCTCCTGCCTCTGCCTCCTGAGTGCTAGGATTACAGGCGTGTGCCACCATGCCCGGCAAGTATAATTTTACTGTATCTTAGATCCAAGTGTTTCTGGAGACAGTCATTTCTATTTTTTTATGTATCAATGGAAAAATATTTATCATCTTAACATCTCTCTGAACAGAGCTTTTCAGAACTCATTTAATGTGTAGAATCAACCATGTTCAGAAATATTTTACTTTACTATCAGCAGTATGCTCAAACTTTATATCAATAAAACATCAGGAGCCAGGTTTGATGGCACATGACTATAATCCCAGAACTCATGAACCTAAAACACAGCAAGTTCTTGGACAGCCTGGGCTACACAGTGAGACAAAAAACAAAGCAAAACAAAACAACAACAAAAACACTGGGCTAGAGAGATGGTTCAGTGATTAAGAGCACTGGCTCTTCTTGCAGAAGACTGGGGTTTGGTTCCTGGCATCTATATGGTGGCTAACAACTGTCTAGAACTCCAGTTCTAGGGGATCCAATGCCCTCTTCTGGCTTCTGTGGCTGTTGCACACATGGGTGCACTTACATACAGAGGCAAAATACTCATACCCTTAAAAACTTAAAGAAGGGGCTGGAGAGATGGCTCAGCGGTTCAGAGCACTGACCAGCTTGCATGCATCTTGTACATTGCTGTAGGATAGAATCTTTAAGCATGCAACTGTGGGTATTAGTTTAGGTAATCACTTTCATTACTGAGAACAAATTTCAAAACAGAAAAGAAAGTCCTTGCCAAATGAGTTTTCCCAAAAGTAACTTCACTAAGGACACATGAAATAAAGTTGATATATGTATTATTACTTATGAGCAACTTTAGTGAATGATTCAAGGTGCTTATATGAATTGCCATTATTTGCCAAAAAGTTCAAGTCATTGAGCTGAGGCAGACGTATTTTATGTTGTATGATATGAACAATGTGAATTCAATACTTCAAAAATATCTCTAACACCTGTCACAAATGCTGTGCTACACCTCCCAGATCACTCCTCCAAGATGGAAGTACTTATTCTCCAATTGTTCTTTGGCAATTTCGAGTGCAATGACACCCAAGGTCATTCTCCTTTCCTAAGACAGTCAGTATGCAATGCCTATATGTTGAACATTCAACTATAAGGCTTGACTATCCCACCCCAACTAAAAATAATTCCAAGGGATCGGTCTATCTTCAAAACTGATCATGGGTAATGCTGACTCCTTGTGACTGTACTGTTTAATTCTGCTTCCTTTCCTTCTCCTCACAGATATGGATCCTGAGAGGACCTTAATCAACTACCTGTGCATTAAGCACCATATCAAAATCTGATTCCAGGCCAGTCCCATCTTGGGACATACTATATCCAACTAAGTCTCCTAACCTACAAGAAGTGGAGGTAACTACTGCATCCTGCATCCAATCATTCCAACAAATCAATACTTTCTGTTGAAGTCACAGAAGAATATTCAGCATACTTGTATAATTACTATATCTACATGTTTCATTTTTACCTTTTTAGGATAAAAAGTTTCCTGGTGAATTATACAAGTGAGGCACTTCCTTAAGTTTTATAGCCTTAAAAGCCCCTTTAAAACAGGCATGGTGGCACATGTCTATAATCTTAGTACTCAGAGAGTGAAGGCAGAAGCATCAGCAGTTCAAGGTCATCTTTGATTACATACTGAGTTTGAAGCCACTCTGACATATCTGTATGTCTCAAACACTATTTTGCCCATTACAAAGAAACTGGTCAGTCCCATATGAGGTAAATGCCTTTAATTCCAGGACTTGGAAAGCTGATGAAACCTTGGTGCAAAACAAGACTGAAAGTGGTGGTGGTGGAGGAGGAAGAAAGAAGAGGAGGAGGAGGAGGAAAGAGGAAGAGGAGGAGGGAAAGAGGAGGAGGAAGGAGGAGGAGGAAGAGGAGGAGGAGGAAAAGGAAGAGGAGGAGAAGGAGGAAGAAGGAAGAGGAGGAAGAGGGAGGAAGGAAGAGGAGGAGGAGGAGGAAAAGGAGGAGGGAAGAGGAGGAGGAGGAGGGAAGAGGATGAGGAGGACGGAAGAGGAGGAGGAGGAGTGTATTGTTTGCTGGCTCCTGAGTTATGTGAAGACAGATGTCTAACAAATTTGAAAATAACACAGACTGAGGAGAATAGTTAATATGTGATAGAATTGAAATCTACAAAGATGAAAGAATAAAAGCAAGGTATAACAATGTTAAGTTAATTGTCAACTTGACAGGAATCACTTAGGAGACAAAGCTTTGGATCCATCTGTGAGTGAGTTTCTAGATTGTGTTAATTAAGGTGGGATTCCCACACCGGGGAAGGAGAGAGAGGCAGATCTTGGGCTCTGTGGCCAGGCAGCCTGGCCTAAATGGCAAGTCCCAGGTCAATGAGAGTCCTGTCTCTAAAACGTAGTGAATGATGCCTGAGGAGGAACAGCATCCAGGATTGACTGCTGGCCTACCCACACATGTGAACGCATATCATATGTACCTATATACATGAAACACACACATATGTATCTGCATGAACACAAAGATATCGATATCACCACCACCACCACCACCAACAACAACAACAAAAGGATCACTTTTTCTTTTTTTCAGTTCTTTAAGTTGAAGAGGCCAGGGCTTGGTGCATGCTAAGCTCATACTCTGTCACTGAGCTACAACCCCAGTCTCAGAAGAGAGACAATTTAAATACTCTTGTAATAAAAGAAATACAGGACACTAGAACAGTGCTATTCAATATAACTTCCTGCTAAAATACAAATACTCTCCTTCTGTGTTGTCCAATAACGTAACCATAAACTGTGTGTGACCATTTAGACTTGACGTATGGCTAATGTGACTAAGAAATTAAAATTGGGGGCTGGAGAGATGGTTCAGCAGTTAAGAGCACTGACTGCTCTTGCAGAGGACTCGGGTTCAATTCCCAGCACCCACATGGTGGCTAAGAACTGTCTTTAGTGCCAGGCAGAGGCAGGTGGATCTCTGTGAGTTCAAGCCCAGCCTGGTCTACATAGCGAGTTCCAGGCCAGCTGGGGCTACAAGGAGACACTGTCCATCTGAAAAACACCAAAAAAAAAAAAATGTTTTGAGCAGGGTCTTGTTATATAGCCCAGGCTGGTCTGGAATTCACAAACCTCCTGCCTCAGCCTCTGAAGTACTAGGATTGCAGCATATGCCACCATCCCTGCTTGGTTTGAACTAATTTTTTAACCTATATAACTTAAATTTTAATGCTTAAACTTTAGATATTTTTTGAAGTCTTTTTGGGGGGGTTGTCTCTTTTTTTAAATTTTATTTATTTTTGTATGTGTATGGATGTACTGTCTGCATGTAGGTTTGTGCACCCGTGTCGTGCAATGCCGTGGAGCTCAGAAGAGGGTCTCGGATTCCCCTGGAACTGGAGTTCTCCTGGAACTGGAGTTACAGACAATTCTCAGCCGCCATGTGGGTGCTGGGGATTGAACCAGGGTCCTCTGCAAGAGCAGTCAGTGCTCTTAACCACTAGGCTATCTCTCCAGCCCCAACTTTAGATATTTTTAACAAAAGAGTAATGTAGCCGGGCGTGGCGGCGCACACCTTTAATCCCAGCACTCGGGAGGCAGAGGTAGGCGGATCTCTGTGGGTTCAAGGCCAGCCTGGTCTACAGAACGAGCTCCAGGACAGCTGGTACTAAAAGGGAGACCCTGTCTCAAAAATACCAAAAAAGGGATAAAACTGAAAACAAAAGAGTAATGTAAATAGCTGCATATGGTCATGTTGTATTGGATAGTACAGTTTTAGGTTGTTTAGAGCATGAAAGATACATGCTATTGCTTAGCTCAAATCTGCAATATTGTGTTCTGTGCCAATTGCCATGTTCACCAAGGAAGTGATCGTTTCAATGTTAGAATGAATTGGGAAAGGGCTGTCAAGTTCAAAATTTAGATGTTGTCATGCAGCAGAGCTAGCAGCCGTACATAAGACTGAAACCCCTTAGAAATTACTATAAAATTGTATCAGTACTATATGAAGAAGAATTTCATGATACGGCTTTCTTTTTTTTTTTTTTTTTTTTTTTGTCTTTTCGAGACAGGGTTTCCCTGTAGCCCCGGCTGTCCTGGAACTCGCTCTGTAGACCAGGCTGATGATACAGCTTTATAAATATAAAATGGCCTTTCCTTCACAGGTATTCTAAAAGATGCTTAATTATCTTTTTTTTTTCATTCAAGAAGTCGTGAAGTAGTCATGAGCCACGCAAACTATAACTTGCCAGCCAAATCCAACCAGTCACCGAATCCAACCAGTCACTTGTTTTTAGGAATAAAGTTTTACTGGAAAACAGACATATCCACTCATTTATATATTATCTATGGCTGATTTCACAGTACAATAAGAGCTGAGTAGGTGTGACAAACATCTTATAATGGCAAAACCTACAATTTATGTCTTTACAGAAAATATTTACATACCTCTTGTCTGTAATAACAGTTCTCCGAACCACATGAAGAACAAGAAAAGAATACATAAATCTACACTGGTATAAGTGAGGGTTCAATCCCTGAGCTTTTATCTTGTTCCTCAATGATTATTATTTTTAAATTATATATAATCGCATATTTATTATATAAAATAACATTTACTATGACACTTTATACATGTAGAATGTACTTTGATCATATTCACTCCACCTACATTACAATTTACCCATTCGAAGTAACCACTGAATAGTTTTCATATAGTTTTCATATTGTTGTGAAACTATTAATTTTATAATGTGTTCATTATGTTAAAAATTCTCACCAGGGAAGTTTCCTCATGGAAGGGCAATTAACACAGAAGGCCACAACTAGCTAAAGTGTAGAGAAGAAGAGACTGCAGAGTGCATTTCCTTGGATAGGACTCCTATATTAGACCTCAGGAACCCAAGGCTCAGGGACCATTGAGGAAGGGGGGTCAGAAAAATTAGGAGAGCCAGGGGTAGTGAGTGACCATAAGCAAACATAGTTTTCCAGGCTTCTGGGAAGTTGCTCATATGAACTTACAGCTATGGTGTCAGCATGCACAAGACCCATGAAAACTCAAACCAGACAAAAATCCAGCATAGAACTGGAGAAATGGGCAAGAGATCCCAAGCTCAGCCAAGGAACTATTGGCAGCTGATCACATCTGGGGGAAGGAGAGTTGGTCTTTTTTAAGGGAGTGACTCTAGATAAGCTGACCAGTCTCCAATGGATGAACTCATATCAAGGGACATCTGGGGCCACAAACTTGACTAGATAGGCCTTAACATATATGACAGAGTGCATAAAATCCATTGGGGGGAGACATGGGCATGTAGATAGGGGAGGGTGTCTAAATATGATTAAGATGGTTATATGATATGCATGAAATTTTTAAAAAAGAAACTACATCCTCACTAGTGGCAACTTCTCATCCCACTCTCAACTTCTAAAGCCCTAGATAATCAATGCTCTGCCTTCTGTCTACAAATGTGCTTATTTTGGACATATAAATCAAATAGCACAATTAGTGTTTTATGACTGATTTCCTTCATTGAAGAAGTTTCAAAGTTCAGCGATGTTGTAATATATATTTATCAGCATTCTATTTCCTTTTTTATTATGAAATCACATATCATGGCATGGATATACCATATATTGTTTGTCCATTTATCAGTTGATAGATATACGTGTAATTTTCATTTTAACTGATGAATATTTTCTTTTTTTTTTTAATTTTATTTATTTCCGTATGTGTATGAATGTGCTGTCTGCATGCAAGTTTGTGCACCCGTGTCGTGCAATGCCGCGGAGGTCAGAAGAGGGTCTCAGATTCCCCTGGAACTGGAGTTCTCCTGGAATTGGAGTTTCGGACGGTTCTCGGCCGCCATGTGGGTGCTGGGGATCAAACCCGGGTCCTCTGTAAGAGCGGTCGGCGCTCTTAACCGCTAGGCCATCTCTCCAGCCCCAACTGATGAATATTTTCAATGATATATATTACCATGAATACATGCTTGCAATGATCTTGGTATATGACTATGAGTAGAATTGTTGGGCGCTATGGCTTTCATGTGGTTTGTATCCCAAAAGTTTCATGTGTTGGAGGCTCAACTGCAAGAGTGGCAGTGTTGAAATAATAGGGCCTACTTGGAGGTCCTTAGGGGTCACTGGGGGTGCAGTTATCTCCAGGAAATGCTATTCTTCTGGGAGGAGCTCATGTGACAGCAAGTTGTAAGAAAACCCTAAGATGACCCTTCAATCCCTCTCTGGCTTCCTGTATTGAGGGATGATTACTAACTAGTTCCCACACATGCTCACGTCATTGCCTTCCACCATGATGTGATGCAGTCAAGAGTACCCTCACCAGAACTGAGGTGATGTCAGTGCCAGGATCTGAACCCTCAAGTCTGAACTATAAGTTAAAGGATACCTTTTTTCTCTTCTTAATATCTTATTTATTATTTTTATTATTCTATGTGAATAGAATTATATATAATAAATATTATACATTATTATATATAATAATTATATATAATAATATTTATTATATATAATAAATAAAATAAAATATTCCATGCATGTAAGTGTACCCATGTCATGCAATGTCCATGGCAGTCAAAATAGGTCATTGGATTCCCTGGAATTGGAGTTAGGGATGGTTGTTAACTGCCATGTGGGTACTAGGAATCAAATCTGAGTCCTCTGCAAGAGCAGCCAGTGCTCTTAACCACTGAGCCATCTCTCCAACCCTCTTTTCTTTATAAGCAGTCTGTTGCAAGTATTTTGTTACAGCAACAGAAAGCTGACTAATACTCTGGATCATTTAACTGTAATTTATTGAGGAACTTAATGCACGTTTACAAAGCAGATGCTACATTTTACACTCTCAACAACAGCATGTTAGTTAAAATTTATCCATGTCCTTGTCAACATCTGCTATTATGTGTCTTTTTTATTATAACCATCCCAGGGGATATGAAGCAGTTTCTCATTGTAGTTTTGATTGACATTTCCCTGATGGCTAAAGCTGGTTAAACATCTTTCTAAGTGGTTATGCCACAGTGATTCTGATGACACTAAACTTTGAGAAACATTAAAAAAGTCTGTAAAAACATCGAGATCTCTTTAGACATTAACGAACCCATGAAAATAAATCCAGAGAGGATATAACTTTCAAAATTACAACCACGGATCCTTGCTGTTTTACATTACTCTGCCCTGCAGGTTAAATTAGTGTAACTCCTGTATTGAAAAGGCCCATTAGATTTTTTTTTCATTTTAATTCCTTTGAAAAATTTAATATAGACTTCAAAATTAACTTTACTATTGTATAAGTGACTTAGGAAACAGTACCATCTTTTATATTGATCAATATATTATGTTTTAAAGAATGCATATATATGTGTACACACACACACACACACACACACACACACACACACATATATATATAGAGAGAGAGGGGGGGAGGATTCAATGTGTTAACAAAACCCACAGAAAATGCTATTCATTATAGAAAGAAAAAAATAAAATTTTCTGTACCTGTTATTATTCATCATCAATTTAGCAATGATTAGACAGAACTCTAAAGATATATCAAGATGTAGTAACTCCATGAGAGCTAAAAACAACAAAAAAACAAGTTAATGAATCATGCTAACAAAGAGACAAAAAGAGAATGAAAATGTCTAAAACATATCAACTTCATTTTTAAGAGGCTTAGCTATTTTCAGTAATTCTTTTCACAGTAGACAAAAACCCAACAAAGAACTGCAGAAATGGGTAACAGAACCCAATTTTGGCTAAAGAAATATTGGCAGCTGATGGCAGTCATGTGACGAAGACCTGGCCTTCTTTAGAAAAGTGACTCTGGCTGGGCGTGGTGGCGCACGCCTTTAATCCTAGCACTTGGGAGGCAGAGGCAGGTGGATCTTTGTGAGTTCAAGACCAGCCTGGTCTACAGAGCGAGTTCCAGGACAGCTGGGGCTACAGGGAGACCCTGTCTCAAAAAGACCAAAAAAAGAAAAAGAAAAGAAAAAGAAAACAAAAGTGACTCTGGATAGACTGACTGGAGCTCAGGGGATGAGCTGGTACTGAGGAGTAGGCAGGAAGAGTAGTTTGGTGCAGTGGACCCTAGCACAAATGACAGAATGTATGAACTAGGGGGTGGGGAATCTGTGGGAGGGTGCCAAGGGAGAAGAGAATATAAAGGTGTTAAGACTGATTGAAAAATCATGTATGAAACACATAAAAATTTCAATTAAAAAGCTGAAAAAGTTATTTTTCAAGATAACAGAATAAAATATGCATTAGTTTATATTAAAAACCATAGACACGGGATTTTCATAATTTATAACAATTTTAGAAAAATATTTTCACTTTAAATTCTGCTTCTGATATACATTTGAATAGACATTGTAATGAAGAATTCCAATCAACTTTGAACTTGGTGATTTCAATAGTGTATCTTGCTTTTCTGTATTGTTAGTCTGAGTAAGTCTATTTCTTTAGTGGGTTAATTTCTTTATCCTCCAAATGAAAAAAAAAAAAAAAAAAAGTAGTCGTCCTGATTCCTAACAGCTTTTAACCTGTGTAGGCTGAGGAGATACTGTTACCTAATGATACAGAATCCTCTCTACATTTGAGCTTCTGAGGTCTTTTGAGTGATTAGCTAAATTTTTAGAGCTCAGAGAAAGACTCAGCAATATTAAATTAACATAAAGCTCATAGTTACTGCCAACTTTGATTATTGTCCTAATTATCAAAATTAGTATTTATCAGTCATTATACTAACATATAATTTTATATAGTACAAATAATGAAGCTGTTAAAGATTTCTAAAATAGCAAGAGATGGCTACACACACTTGTGTCCCCAGAATTTGGGAAGTGGAAGCAGGAAGATCAGGAGTTCAAAGCCATCCTTGGCTACATAAGAATTCAAGGCCGGCTTAGTTTATATGGGACCCTGTCTCAAAACACAAAAAATTGCTAGTACACTAAACCATGTATACATAAAAAAATTAGGGTAAATTATTTTATGAATAAAAAATTGAAATACTGTTATTGGCCAAGTTCCTTAGAAATATCTTGTCTCATTTACTGTATCTGCAGAGTAGTAATATCAATAATAACTACAATAAATAACATGTACTGCACAATGTGAACTATGTTTGTGTTAAATGCTTTACATACATTCATAAGATGCTCCAAACAACATAGGGTAGATATTATGATTATGATTGTATCTCTTTTGAAGATAAATTGAAACCTAAAAAAGTTAACTTACCGAATGACTCATATATATATATATATATATATATTTGCACATTCTAGACCCTCGAGAATAATTGAAAATCAAATACCAATGTTTACAGAAGTAATTACAAAAAGGGCATCATCAGTCAGTCTCCATCAATAGTCTTTCTCTTTTGGCAATTGTGGAGGAGGCCAGGAATGTCTCAGCCCGGTTGAAAACATAGATCTCATTGTTTTCCTTGGTGCTTCCTCAATCAAATGCACATCTCCACACCCCTCAATAAAATGACCATCCCTTCGCCTTCCACCCCTCCAAAATAGTATTCTTCGTTCATGGTGGTAGACAACTTCATCAAGTTTGAGCAACTGCAATTCTCTGTAAAACTAAATGTAAACTGAGTGCTTTTTATTCAGTTTTTTTTATTGTTGTTGTTGTTGTTGTTTTTTGAGACAGGGTCTCCCCCTATAGCCCCAGCTGGCCTGGAACTCACTCTGTAGACCAGGCTGGCCTTGAACTCACAGAAATCTGCCTGCCTCTGCCTCCCCAGTGCTAGGATTAAAGACTTGCGCCACCATACCCAGCTTAAAGACAGTTCTTAGGTGCCTCACGTGGGTGCTGGGAACCGAACCTGGGTCCTCTGCAAGAGCAGTCAGCGTTCTTAACTGCTGAGCCATCTCTCCAGCCCCTATTCAATTCTTTTTTTTAAGATTTTTTTTAATTATTTATTTATTTTATGTGTATGAATGTACTGTCTGCATGTAGGTTTGTGCACCCGTGTTGTGCAATGCCACAGAGGTCAGAAGAGGGTCTCAGATTCCCCTGGAACTGCAGTTCTCCTAGAATTGGAGTTACGGACGGTTCTCAGCCACCATGTGGGTGCTGGGGATCAAACCCAGGTCTTCTGCAAGAGCAGTCGGTGCTCTTGCGCCGACTCTAGGCCATCTCTCCAGCCCTCAATTCTTTTTAAAAGCACCTTTTTACTTTTACTTTGTTTTCTCTTTCTTCTTAGTTTATAATCCTTTCCTTCTGAACTATCACCAAATTATATCTATTATTACTACAAAAATTATTATCTATTAAACTACACCAAATTATTGTCTATTAAACTACAAAAGATCTTATCTCCAACAAATTGATGATGGATGTATAGAGATGAAGATACCTTGCATCAGTTCTGTATGAGTTGTTTCACTTTTTGAGAGGATTTTCATCCTTAGGAAAAGCCCAGCTGGATGTAAATATTCCTATTTTAAACAAAGAAATTACAATGGTATTATTACTCTGGAATGTAAAAAGAATTTTCAAGTAATTATCTGTTTCATTCAACCTTTACACAATAATTCAGAATCAAAGGAAAGCAAAATTACAAAAAAAATCACATAATAACATCTGTTCTATCCCTAAAGATATTTTCTGATTTTTTCCATCTCAATACATTTCTTTAAGTCTGGAATACTTATACATGGTATTCTATTTTGCTCTTTGATTTCATTGCTGAACCACTCCACAAAATGGACACTTATCTTCAGCTGTGTTATCATATCTTCACATCTATAAACATTTGCATTACATTTCCATCCTAAAACTGTATTTTCAGAAGTCAAGAATGATTGCCTATTAAATCTACCAGCTTTCTCCCTGTCATCAATAACTTTTTACTTGTTTCTCTTTCTTAAATATTTGTTTGCTCTTTTTTCTTTTACCAAGAGTTGTTGAGAAACCATCTTTCCATACAATAAATATACAAGGTAAGTGTTGTGAAACTTGTTTTTGCAGATAATACACTAAGACAGATAGACCTAAGTTACTTACCCCTGACCAACAGTTGGCAAATGGTAGAAATGAAATTTGAATTAAGATATATTCAACTCTAAATACCATATTCTTTCCATTTTGCTCCTTTGAAGCTCAGTCTAACCTGAGACTACATATTACCACATTCTCTGCTCTCCCACAGCAGGCAAAATGATGTAAACATTTTCAGATGTGAAGTATACCATGTACATATACAGATATACTGAAATATGTAAAACATATATTATAGTCTACAGAATGCTGTAGTTTGGATCTGAAACGTCTACCAAACACTCACATATTAAAAGTCTGTTCTCCAGCATACACTATTAGGAGGTGGTGGTGGACCTTTAAGAGATGGGATGTAGTGAAAGAAATGAAGTCTTGAACTCACAGAGATCTGCCTGCTTCTGCCTCCCAAGTGCTGGGATTAAAGGCATGTTCCATCCTAGCACTTGGGAGGCAGAGGCAGGCGGATCTTTGTGAGTTCAAGGCCAGCCTGGTCTACAGAGTGAGTTCCAGGACAGCTGGGGCTACAGAGAGACCCTGTCTCGAAAAAGACAAAAAAAAAAAAAAAAAAAAAAAAAAAAAGGCATGTTCCACCATGCCCAGCCCACATTATGAGATTTTTAAAAACTCAATTGTATTACTCTCGAGAACTAATCTTGTAGATAACAACCTATCAGAATGTCAAAAGGTTTGACATGCCTGATGGTATCTGTTATATGGGTTTATCTTCTGACAGAAAGATACCATCTTCTTGAGCTCGACTGTGACTGATTGCCTAAGGTCATCAAAGCTGGACTCCACTGCTTATACCTCCCCATCAACGAAGGTGAAGGGAGACTCTCAGGGAAAGTCACCCTCGATTGAGAGTCCAGCCATGCTTCCCAATCTATGATTAGAAACTTGGCCCTAACTGCACACGGCCTGAGGGAGGGGCTAAAAGCTGGGGAAGACTAGAAGAGGATCTCTCTTGCTATGGGGAAGTCATCATCCATGCTTGATCACCTTCATCTAATTACTTCTAAAGGCTCCAATGTAATAGTGTCACTTAAAGGTTAAGATTTCAGCATCGGCCTGGCGTGGTGGCACACGTCTTTAATCCCAGCACTCGGGAGGCAGAGGCAGGCAGATCTCTGTGAGTTCAAGGCCAGCCTGGTCTACGTAGTGAGCTCCAGGCCAACTGGGGCTAAAGGGAGAGCCTGCCTCAAAAAGAACAAAAAGGGGGCTGGAGAGATGGCTCAGTGGTTAAGAGCACCAACTGCTCTTGCAGAGGACCTGGGTTTGAGTCCCAGCACCCACATGGCACCTAAAAACCATCTTTTAAACTGTGCATGTTGGCATACACCTTTAATCCTAGCACTCAGGGGGTAGAGGCAGGTGGATATCTGTGAGTTCAAGGCCAGCCTGGTGTACAGAGTGAGTTCCAGGCCAGCTGGGGCTTTAGGGAGACCCTGTCTCAAAAAGACAAAAAAATAAATAAAAGATTTCAGCATAAGAATTTTAGAGGGAGAGAAACATTGAGATCATAGAAATATTCTATTTCACCTTTCTGTACTATAAAAGACATTGCAACAATCTGTTGTGTTTTTAAGAGGTATAGTAAAGCACATATCTAAACTGGATTTCATAATTTGAATTAAAACTTTGAAAAACTTTCATAATTTTGCAGATTAGTTGATCTTTCAACTTTCATCAGAAAAGCTTCTTCTTGCAGCAAAAGGCAATTATCATAGAGATCCATATCTGGTCATATGCAGAGACTAAGGGACTGTAGAGTTCTCAGCCCTAATGTGACATTTGTATTCTACTCCTCCCTCCAAAGCTCAGGGATCCTTGTGGAAGAGGGAGTGGAAAGATGGTAGAAGCCAGAGGTGGTAAGTGATTACAAGAAAACACTGTTTTCCACACAGCTGGGCAGTTGTGCAGATGAGCAATTTTGACAGCATATACAAGACCTGCTCATGCTCAAGCCAGACAAAATCCTAGGGGGAGGTGTGTACATTCCTGCCCCTAGCTAAAGGGCTAATGGCATGTACTAGTTACGGGAAAATAAGAGTCAGTTTTTAAGGGTGTGACCCCTAATAGGTTGACCACACTCCAGGGCTGGTTTTATACATATTTGGGCAACAAAGATTGGACTCAATGGGGGGGGCATAAAGGTGAGTGGGCAGGGACATGGATCTGAAAGGACTTGGCGAGCCGGGAATATGATCAAATACATTGTATGAAATTATCAAAATTTATTAAAACCAGAAAACTGAATTTTTAAGTTAATATTCAAAACACAAAATCTCATACCTTGTTTGCCAGATTTATAGCGATGAGGGCCTTGTCGTAATATTCTTTCTCATCAAAATCCAAATAAACAGTGGCCAGTAAACGCATAACTTTACTCTGTAAGTTACAATAGAGGAAAAAGCATTTAGCAGAGGTATAAACTACAACATCTGACCAGCATTTACAGACTGATGGCATCATTTCAAAGAGAAATCATCTTTAATTGTAATAGTACTTTACACAGGCAACCACATAGTCTCAAATGATATGTCTCACTGTGCTACTGTATACCCAATATTATCTAAGAACTTAAGTAGGCTGTGGTAGGGCACTTGGGAGGCAGATGCAGGCAGATCTCTGTGAATTGAATTTAAGGCCAGCCTGGTCTACATAGCGAGTTCCAGGCCAGCTGGAGCTACAGCAAGATCCTGTCTCAAAAAAGTTGGGCTGGAGAGATGGCTCAGCAGTTAAGAGCACTAACTACTCTTGCACAGGACCCAGGTTTGATTCCCAGCACCCACACGAAGGCTAACAACTATCCATAACCCCAGTTCTAGGGAATCTGAGGCTTTCTGACCTTCAAAGGCATTGCACAACCCGGGTGTACTTAAACGCATGCAGGCAATTCATTCATAAATACAAAATAAAAATAACTAAAATGTGAAAAAACTATTTAGAGCACTGTTTATATTTCTTGCTTGTTTATATTTAATGTAATTATGTTAAAACAAGTAGTTTCCCCCTCTTCCCCCTCTTTCCCCTCTTCTTCCTCTACCTCCCCCCTCCCTGTCCTTCTCCTCCCTCTTCCTCTCCTCTTCTTCCTCTGCCTTCCCTTCTTTTATTTTGTTTCATGAGTTAAAAAAATTATTGAACTTTGTGTATTTCATACAGAACTTCTCAATCAGTCTTAATTGCCTTCATACCCCCTTCTTCACTGGCACCCTCCCATAGCCCCCTCCCCACCCCCAGAAGTTCATACATTCTGTCATTTGTGTTAGAGTCTATTGTGCCAAGTTACTCTCCCAGCCCATCCTCAGTGCCAGTTCATCCTCTGAGCTCTAGTCAGTCTGTCCACAGTCCCTCTCTTAAAGAATGCCAGTTCTTCCTCACCCAAACATAATCAGCTCCCACACAAAAACCCAGCATGGAATTGCAGAAATGGGTAGTGAACCAATTCTTAGTTTCTGGAATTTTTTGAGACAAGGTCCATTCTATAGCACATACTGGCCTGGAACATCCTAGAATCCTCTTGGGTGCAACTGCCATCATCCAAAGTTTAATATAATTTTTTCTTAACAGTGTTTTAGCATTAAAGTACTTTATCATCCCCAATTTTAAGACTCAATTCAGCTCCACTTTGCTAGATATATGGTATGGATATTAAGTTATATTTGGTATTCTTTTAAAACCACTTTATTATTTTTTTTATTTAATGCAAGTGCACCCGTGTTGTACAATGCCAACAAATGTCAGATCCCCTGGAACTGGAGTTACTGACAGTTATTAGCCATTAGCCACCATGTGGGTGCTGGGAATCAAACCGAGGTTCTCTGCAAGAGCAGCCAGTGCTCTTAACTGCTGAACCATCTCTCCAGCCTTCACATTTGGTATTCTTAATGGAACAAGCCAGAGAAAAATATCCAAAAACTTCCATTATGCTAAGATATATAGCAATTTTATATTTATTTACATAATCATATTTTTCTTGATTAAATATTGAAATTAACTCATTAACTTCCACATCCAAAGATGTTCTAGCTAGGTAGTTCAAGAAAAACATTAAAATCTAAAACATGGAATAACAAAAGCTACAACTTAACAAAACACTGCCCAAAATGTTTCTCAATATTAATTCATGGGCAGTTTATGAGCTTTTGTGACATAGTATACTGCTATATAAATTTTATGAAAATAAATGTACTAAGATATTAAATAATGTGTCCAACATATAATCTACTCACCAATAAGGGGTCACCTATCATAACTTGATAATAGTATAAATTATATTTCTTCACTCTACTTGTCCAATATTTAGTGATTCTTACCAGCATTTCTGAGTTAACAGTATTCTTATCCATCTTCCCAATTTCAAAGCTTTGTCTATCATTAAAAAAGAAAAATATGGAAGTCAGTGTGGAGAACTGTCAAAAACTAAAAATGTATCTACCATACAATCCAGTTGTACCCTCCTGGGCATATACACAGAGGACTCAATATCCTACTACAGAGATACTTCCTCGGCCATGTTTGTTGCTGCTCTTTTCAAAATAGCTAGGAAATGAAAACAACCAAAATGTCCCTCTACCAAAGAATGGATAATGAAAATGTGGTACATTTATACAATGGAGTTCTACTCAGCAGTAAAGAAAGACAAAATCATGAAACTTGAAACTATTATACTAAGTGAAATAACACAGACTCAGAAAAATAGTGACATATGTTCTCTCTAATTTGTGGTTCCTAGCTCCAAATTCTTTTTTTTTTTTTTTTTTATCTTTTTGAGACAGGGTCTCTCTGTAGTCCCAGCTGTCCTGGAACTCACTCTGTAGACCAGGCTGGTCTTGAACTCACAAAGATCCGCCTGCCTCTGCCTCCCAAGTGCTAGGATTAAAGGCGTGTGCCACCATGCCTGGCTTAAGTTCCAAATTCTTACATGTGAATGAGAATATCTCCTCATATAACTGCAGGAGCCAAGAAAATGGAAATGAATCATGGGAGTAAAGGGGAAGGAGTCCAAGAGAGGGAGATACAGCAAATAACTATTAAGGGGGACATGGAAAATGGGGGATACTTTAATTGGCAAGGGGATAGGAAAGGTTATACAGGGGGAGAGAGAAGAGAGAGAATGCTTAGGTGGTGTGAAAACCAGAGGGAAATGTGTTAGTTCAAAAGCCTACTGAAAAAAACATGATGGCATTTGTGTAGCTGAGGGCTGCTATATAGCATAAAACACAATCCTAGGCAAAGGAAACTTCCTTTTGAGTTATTAGTCAGGGTGGTCCAAGAGACTTAAAATAACACAAGCTATTGCCACAGCCCTTGATTGCCTCCCAGAATTTGAAGGTAAGACCCTGTTGCTGAAGATGGGACACACTTCAGACATAGGACTTGGAGCAAGTGAGCTGGACCTGAACTGGAAGTCTCTTCCCTGGAACTAGCTCTCATGGTAACAGAAGATACTATACAAGATGCCAAGGGAGAAAACCAATCAATGGTCAACAATGACAGGCCCAGCAAATAATATCTATTAGTTCACTAGTGGTACTTCTATCTTGGGGGTAATTAACAGCTGTCTAATTAAGACTTAAGGTCCACTCAGTGGGAGGGAACTCATGTGTGGTACTGGAAACATAACCAAATACACATGGCTAGAGAAGTCATAGATCCTAGAGAAAAACCTACTTTTGACACGCCCCCTAGACCAACATAATTTCTTACTATAATCTAAATACATATAATTATATTTACAGACAAGCATATCTCTTACCAATCATCAAAGAAGCTTCTTTCTGTAACAGATGGAAACTATTATAAAGTTCCACAACAGTCAAATGCACAGAGTAAGTATCTGTGAGGTGCCTAACCCTAAGTGATACATCTACGATGCAACCTCCGTATCTAAGGCTCAGAGAACATAATGGAATGGGGTGCAAAAAATATTAACACATCTCTCTCCTCTTACCAATGAAGCTTCCTCATGCAACAGATGGTCTTCAACCCTGAAAGCCACAATTGGTCACAGTGCAGAGAATAAGAGATTGCAGAGTGCTCATCCCTGAAGAGAACACCCTTATCAAACCTCTGCCACCCAAGGCTCAAGGACCATTGTGAAAGAAAGGAAAGAAAGTTTGTAAGTGCCAGAGGTTGTGGATGGATGACCACTACAAAATAAGAGTTTTCCAGAGAGCTGGTCAGCTACTCATATGAACTCAAAGCAATGGTAACCGTATGTACAAGACCCACACAAACTCAAGCCAGATAAAAATCCCAGCATAAAAGTGTGGAAGCAGGGAAGAGGCTGCAGCTTTAGCTGAGGAACTATGGGCAACTGACAAATGCCAGGAGAGGAAGTTCTCTTTTTTGGGGGGGCTCTTTGGGACAGGGTCTTCCTGTAGCCCCAGCTGTCCTGAACTCACTATCTAGACCAGGCTAGCCTTGAACTCACAGAGATCCACCTGCTTCTGCCTCCCAAGGGGAGTCAGTTTTCTCTAAATAGGTTAACCAGGCACCAATGGATTGGCTGAAGGACATTTGGGGCTATAAATTTGACTTGACAGGCTCTAACACATATGAAAGAGTACATGAAATCTGGCCAGGGGGGCTAAAAGGTGGGCACAGGCAGGGAAGGAATGGAATATGACAAAGATGTATTGCACAAAATTCATGAAAATTCAGTAAAAAAGAAAAATGTGTATATATACATATAAACTCATGTCCCAGCATTCGGAAGGCAGAGGCAGGTGGATCTCTGTGAGTTCAAGGCCAGCCTGGCCTACATAGGGAGTTCCAGGACAGCTCGGGGTGAAGGGAGACCCTGTCTCAAAAAGACCAAAAAAAAAAGTATGAGCCATCATAACTGGCTTACAAAAAGCTTCTTTTAAAAATAAAATTCTGTGTATGTCTGTGGGTCTGTGTGCAGGTATATGCACATGACTAACAATGCCCACAGAGGCCAGAGACATTGGGTTGGCCTGAAGCTAGAGTTACAGGCAGTTGTGAGTCACCAGACATGGGTGCTGGTAATCAAACTTGGGTCCTCTGCAAGAGCACTGTATTAACCATTGAGCCATCTCTCCAACTTACAAAAAGCTCTTACAAGCATAAAGAAACATACTTCTCTTCATTATCTAAGGATACTACATCCAGGATAGTAACTATTCTTAACCAGCATGAACCAACTTATATTAGCTATCAACTGGGCCAGGTTCAGATTAGTATTTAGAGAATTAAAAATTATGTTGGAAAAGAATCTCAACAACTTCATCCCCTCTCCCATAATACTACCTACCATTTGCTCACATCCAAAAAAATTAGAAAAATACTTTGTTTAAAAAATTTAAACAGCAGCCGGCCATAGTGGCACACACCTTTAATCCCAGCACTCAGGAGGCAGAGGCAGGCAGATCTCTGTGAGTTCAAGGCCAGCCTGGTCTACAGAGCGAGCTCCAGGCCAGCTGGAAATAAAGGGAGACCCTGTCTCAAAAATACAAAAAAAAAAAAAATTAAACAGGAGCTGGAGAGATGGCTCAGCAGTTAAGAGCACTGACTGCTCTTACACAGGGTTTGATTCCCAGCACCCACATGACGGCTAAGAACCATCTTCAGTGCCAGGCATAGTGGTGCACACCTTTAATCCCAGCACTGGAGAGGCAGAGGCAGGCAGATCTCTATGAGTTCAAGGCCAGCCTGGTCTACNGAGCAAGCTCCAGGCCAGCTGGGACTAAAGGGAGACCCTGTCTCAAAAAGACAAAAAAAAAAAAAAATCAAACAATATAAAGTTATAAACATGAAAAAAGTTGAATAAAACCATTCTCTATTTCAACCCTATTGGGAAAAAGACAGCATAGTTTCCATACAAAATGTTGAGAAATGCTGCTGTTAATCTACAAACGACTCCTCAGAAAATATTGGCAGTAACCTACAAGACATAGGCATAGGAAAAGACTTTCTAAATCAGACAGAAGCTGCACAGGAAATAAGGTCAACAATTGACAAGTGGGACCTTATTAGACTCAAAAGCTTCTGTACAGGGAAAGAAACAATGAAAGAAGTGAGGAGAAAACCCACAGAGTGGGAGGAAAACTTGACCAGTGATACACCTGACAAAGCATTAATATCCAGAGTATATAAACTACTCAAAAGATGGAGTAAAGAGCTGAACAGAGACTTCACAAATGAAGAAGTAAAGATAGCTGAGAAACATCTAAAAAAGTGATCAATGTCGATAGTAATTAAGGAAATGCAAATTATAACCATTTTTAAGATTTCATCTTACTCTGGGGTAAGACTGGCTATGATCAAGAAAACAAAGGATACCAAATACTGGAGAGGTTGTGGGGAAAGGCGAACATTCATTCACTGCTGTTGGGAATGCAAACTAGTGCAACCCCTATGAAAAGCAGTGTAGAGAACTCTTAAAAGACTCAAAATGAGCCTACCATCTGACTCAGTCACACCACTCCTGGATGTATACCCACAAGACTCATCCTATCACAGAGATACATGTGCATCCATGTTTATTGCCTGTCTCTTCACAATAGCAAAGAACTGGAAACAACCCAAGTGCCCCCCAACCAACCAGTGGATAAAGAAAATGTGGTACATCTACACAATGGAATTCTATGCAGTGGTAAAGAAAGATGACATCATGAAATTTGCAGGTAAATGGATGGAAGTAGAAGTCATTATGCTAAGTGAAGTAACAGTCCCAGAAAAACAAACAACATATGGTGTCCCTCATTTGTGGCTCCTAGTACCAAATCTCTATTTGTAAGGCAAACTGATTAATTTTTTTCTTTCTTTTTTAGTAAATATAATACCGGATGTTACTCATCAACTTGCTATGTAATGTAGGAATGTAAAGTAATATTTTTGTTTACCTGCATATAACTCTACTGTTAAAATGTGAATTCCTAAACATGTTTTGGAATTAACCTATAGTTTATTTTCAGACATCATAATTTTTATTTATGTGTAGTGTGTATATATACATATTTTGGAGCGACACAAATTGGAAGGAACAACAACAAAAAAAGACTGGGTCCAAGAACTGACCGAAACAGTAAACTTCTGCATTGAAAATTTTTAAAAAGGCTGAGAAAAAGATGCAAGACATGTATGGCAGAATGCGTGAGCTCTGGCGGGGTGGGGGGCAAGGAAGGGGGAATGGGTCTAGATTTGATTAAGAAATGTTGTATGAAATGCACAAAACTTCAATAAAAAATAATTTAAAAAAAGACTCTCCTCTTTGGGAATGTGCAAACATCTATTCTGCAACATACAGGTCAAAGAAATATTAAGACCAATTTTTTTTCCTAAAACATCTTCAGGGTTTTACTTAATTCTCCAGGATGTTGCCTACTTCAAATAGTTTTGGTCATTTTCCCAATTTATCTTACAAACTATAATATAGTAAGATACCATAAATTGGGAATTTTCCTCTGTTCTTGAGCTTAATTTATAGTCCATTTTAGAAAAATGATAACTCCTTAAAGCTCATAAATACTTTTCAATAATTCTGATTTTGGTAACATTTAATATATTAGTAGACATATTTTTTAAAAGAAATTATTGGTGGGAGCAGTAAGATGGTTCAGCAGGTGAAGGCACTGGCCACCAAGCCTGACAATCTGAGTTCCATGCTGGAACCCACATGGCGGAAAGAAAGCATCGACTCCCACACAAGTTTTCCTCTGACCTCCACATATGCGCTATCACATATATGCATACATATACATACACATATGTACAAAGAAATGTACATTTTTAAAAAACAACTACTTTTTTGAAAATACCCAAGGGAATATAAAGTAAAATGTTAATAGTGAGCATCTATGGTAATGTTATGCTAGATAAATGCATTTGCTATCCTTATTCACCACTTGTATGGAGCAAGGGATTTACTGACTCTGTATCAAAACTTTTGAACATTTCCATAAAAGTAAGGAATATATTGATTATGGCTGTTCACTTCTAGCACCTCTGGATAAAGTAACAAAGGAAAAGAATGATGGTACAGATGAAATTTTCCTGCTCCAGATGCACGTAAACAATCTAATGGTTTTTAAGTGTGTCCTAAGAAAAATACCCAGCCCCTGTGTCACAACTCACTTTACAGAGAATTTGAACACTTATTATCATACTGGTCTATTACATTGACGACATTATGTTGATTGGACCAAGTGAACATGAGATAGCAATCACTGCAGACTTGGTAAATCATAAGTGGATCAGAAGATAAAAAGTAAATCTAAGCAAAATTCAAAAGTCTTTTATCTCAGTAAAATTTCTAGGAGCCTAGCCTAGTGTCTGGTATACAGAGGTATTCCTTTTTTTTATTTTTTTTAAATTTTATTTATTTCTGTATGTATATGAATGTACTGTCTGCATGCAGGTTTGTGCACCCATGTTGTGCAATGCCGCGGAGGTCAGAAGAGGGTGTCGGTTTCCCCTGGAACTGGAGTTCTCCTGGAATTGGAGTTTCAGACGGTTCTCAGCCGCCATGTGGGTGCTGGGGACCGAACCCGGGTCCTCTGTAAGAGCGGTCGGTGCTCTTAACCGCTAGGCCATCTCTCCAGCCCCGAGGTATTCCTTCTAAGGTGAAGGGTAAGTTCTACCTTTTACCAACAAGAAATAAACCACAAAGCTAAGGAACTGGATGGGCCTCTTCCAGTTTTAGAGGCAGCACAGTCCTCACTTGAGTGTGTTACTCTGGCTCATAAACTAAGTGACTCAAAATGCTGCTAATTTTAGTGAAACTCAGAACAGGAGGAGGCTCTTCAACTGCTCTGGACTACTGTGCAGGCTGATCCGTCTGTCACTAGAGGCATAGAATTAAGCAGACTTAATGGTACTTAAGTGTTAGTAGCAGATAAGAATGTTGTTTGGAGCCTTTGGCAGGATCCCTTAGGTGAATTATGGTAGAGTCCCTTAGCACTTTAGAGCAAGGCCATCTCATCACCTACAGGCACCTAATCTCCCTTTGAGGGACAGTTCTTGGCCTATTACTGGCCCTCAGTGAAGACTGAACAGTTGACAATGGGCCATCAATTTACCATGAAATCTGAGCTGCCCATCAAGAGTTAGCATCTTCTATTCTGGGGGTAGAATGGTGTGTTTCCAGTTGTATGGGAGATAATTATACCATATTAGGTAGAATTATCACCTTATTATTGTCTTCATTTTGAAAATGAACATGACACAAGAAGACATGGTTGGGCCGGGCATGGTGGTGCGACCCTTTAATCCCAGCACTTGGGAGGCAGAGGCAGGTGGATCTCTGTGAGTTCAAGGCCAGCCTGGTCTACAGAGTGAGTTCCAGGACAGCTGGGGCTATAGGAGACCCTGTCTTGAAAAGATCCCCCCAAAAAAGCAATTAAAAAAGAAGACATGGTTGGGTATCAAGTTGACAAGGGGTGGACTAGTGAAGGTTAACCTTGATTGTCAACTTGACTGGATCTGCCTCTAGGTGGGGATGCAAGAGTACTTCCAGGAAAGACTGAGGAGACAAGGCTTTCCCTAAAGTGGGCAGCACCTTCAGGCAGAGGCATAGATACTTAAGAGATCCTAGGAAAAAGACTGCTGCTTGCTTGCCTTCTTTTGCTTCTTGTTAAGTGTCTCTAACTCTTCTTGTGCTGCCTCAGAATGCAGCTTCATCAGGTTTCAAGGTGAACTGGAGATTAGCCACTCTACCAGGAAACTTCAAGGCCTTCAGCACCAAACTGAACTGCTGAGGCATCTAGATTCATGTGTTAAAGAGCTACCAGGTTCTGTGCCTCACCAGTATGCAACCAGCCATTATTGGTTTTAAGCCACTATAGTAAATTCCCTTTATTATATAAACACACACACATTCTATCACTTATGTCCCTCTAGAGAAACGTGAATAATACAACATTCTAAAGAAGCAAATAAATTCAGAATGTTGGCTTTTGAAGTCAGAGAAGGTTTAAATGGCCAAAGAATTATACAAAAAAACCGGGCGTGGTGGCGCATGCCTTTAATCCTAGCACTCGGGAGGCAGAGGCAGGCAGATCTTTGTGAGTTCAAGGCCAGCCTGGTCTACAGAGGGAGCTCCAGGACAGCTGGGGCTACAGGGAGACCCTGTCTCAAAAAGACCAAAAAAACACAAAACAAAACAAAAAAAGAATTATACAATAAATACTAACCAAGCTCTATGATATTTCCAATTTTACTTTTTTCACATTACCTAAGCCAGAATACACTCTCTGTATATTTTTGCTCCTTGTACGCTTCTAGTCCAAGCATGTAACAAAGCTTGTGGAGATATTCTGTCTGTAAAACAAAACAAACAAACAAATAAATAAGTCCATCAGGTTCAATAAAAAAAATACCTATAGCTCTTCAGAGTCTTTAAAACATGCCTAATATGTTCTGGCACTAAAATAATCATCTTTATCAAAAACTCTCAAATATAAAGGAGAGGTAAAAAACATTTGGGATTTTAGTTATATGTAGAAATTACAATAAATTACTAATGAAACTTGAAAGGACCTTTGTAATTACCAATAAGAAATATGATCACTTGCCTAGCAAAATGATAAATTAAAATACTGGCAGATCCAGCAAACAGCATTAGAGTAGGATATACACTCAATGACCAAAAAGATGCTATTTGGGGGGGGGGTAAATTATTTTTTCAAGATTAAAACAACTTTAATAAATTCTGAACTATATCCAAAGAAATATGAGTTATAAGGCTTCTTCAGAAACAGTTTAATGGCCCCTTTAAATTTCCTTTACATAAATTACCACAGAGATTGAAAATAGAAGCAAATATATGAATTTGGGCCATAGGAAAATACGCTAAAAATTTTTTTGATATAGGGTCTCCTTATAGCCCCAACTGGCCTGGAACTCGCTCTGTAGACCAGGCTGGCCTTGAACCCACAGAAATCCACCTGCCTCTGCCTCCCGAGTGCTAGGATTAAAGGCGTGTGCCGACATGCCCGGCTTGGAAAATAATCTTATAAGTTAATCAGTATATCAGTTTCTGCATCAATACTGTATTTTACAGAATTTTCAGCTCTCAAATTACTGTGAAATGACATGAGAAGCTGTTTTATAATTCAAATAATTTATCTAAATATCTACTGAGTATTTAAAGAAATTACTTATCTAGAATTCAGTTTTACCCACATAAAAGAATTCCTTTAAGCTACCTGAGCAAAACTACAGAAGCAGAACCTCAATTAAGAATGTAAGATCTAAGGCACATTATTCATAAGTAATGTGTAATGTCCTGGCTTTCTTCAGAAAAGTTTCCTTTTGAGTTACACTACATTCAAAACGGAGAAATTCAAGATGCATGCATCAGTGCATCAGATCTACTTACTGTATATTTGAATCTAAAATAAAGAACAGTCTTATATTCTTGTAAATGTGTCTGAAAAGAGTTCATTGGTTCTTAAATGCATTCTTGACACCGGTAAAAAGTTTAACTCAATACATGCCTCAAATTCGATAGATTTACACAAGGCCATCTCAATTACATAGCTATAATGCTAGTCTCATCCATTTACTGCACAGAGGCCTACAAATGAACTGGTCCAGAGGAAAATAAAAATTTGATGAACAGTTATGTGCATCAAGTTTTACTCAATTAATTCACTGTTTTTTTGTTTCTGCTCTCACAGTCCCTACAAATGCAACTTACATTAAAATGCGACTTCTTAGAGGGGAAAAAATAAAAAATTAATAAACTTAACAATAAAGCAAAGGCTAAGCAATCTTTCATGACATTTGTTACATCGATGCAATGGCAAAAAAACCTACCGACACTGCTCCATTGACACATTCATTTATATATTCAGCAATACTGATTTACTAGGCATATTGGGCACTACTCTAGGAATTAAAGACACATTACTGAACAAAATGGACAGAAATTCTTGTCCTCATGAAACCTTTTTTTTCCATGTGATTTCTGTCTTTCAGTCCATTTATGTGTTTTATGATATTTATTGATTTTCATATGTTGAACCATCTCTGCATCTCTGGTATGAATCCACCTTGGTTATGATGGATGATCTTTCTGATGTGAGTCTCTATGTGGTTTGCAAGTATTTTGTTGAGAATTTTGGCATCTGTTTTCATGAAGGAGATATGTCTATAGTTTTCCTTTTGGGTTGTATCTTTGCCTGGTTTTGGTATTAGAGTGATGCTGGCTTCATAGAAGGAATTTGGGAGATCTCCCTCTGCTTGAATCCGTCTGAACAGTTTGAGTAATAATGGTTGTAAGTCTTTTTGAAATGTTTTATAGAATTCTGCTGTGAAACCATCTGGGCTTGGGCTTTTTTAGTTGGGAAGTTTCTTATTACATCTTCAATTTCTTCATATATTATGGGTCTGTTTAAGCTGTCAATCTCTTCTTGGTTAAGCTTTGGTGATTCCCAGGATTTCAGATATTCATCCACTTCTCCCAGGTTTTCAAACTTAGTGGAGTATAGGTTTTTAAAGTATTCCCGTATGATTGTCTGGATCTTTTCATTGTCTGTTGTGATATTTCCCCTTTCATCACGGATTCTATTGATTTGGAGTTGCTTTTTCTTTCTTTTTATTAACTGGGCTAGAGGTCTGTCTATCTTGTTTATTCTCTCAAAGAACCAACTTTTGGATTCATTGATATTTTTTGTATTTTTTTCTTTGTTTCTATTTCATTGATTTCTGCTCTGATTTTTGTTATTTCTTCCTGTCTGTTGCATTCATTTGTTGTTGTCTCTCAAGTGTTTTTAGCTGCAGTGTTAGATCATTCACTTGTGCTCTTTGTTTTTTTTGTTTGTTTGTTTGTTTTTTGTTTTTGTTTTTTTGGTGTTTTTCGAGACAGGGTTTCTCTGTAGCCCCAGCTGTCCTGGAACTCACTCTGTAGACCAGGCTGGCCTTGAACTCACAAAGATCCACCTGTCTCTGCCTCCCAAGTGCTAGGATTAAAGGCGTGCGCCACCACGTCCGGCTCTTTCTGTTTTTTTTATGTAGGCACTCAGGGCTATAACTTCCCTCTTAGGACTGCTTTTAAGGTATCTCATAGGTTTTGTTGTGTTGTATTATCATTGTCATTCAGTTCCAGGAATGCTTTTATTTCTTTCTTTATCTCTTCCTTGACCCATTTATTATTCAAGAGTGTGTTGTTTAGTCTCCATGTGTTCTTGTAGGCAGGAGGGCTTGTCCTGGTGTTGATGTTGAGCTTCATTGCACTGTGGTCTGACAGGATGCATGAAATTATTTCAATCTTTTTGTATTTGTAGAGGTTTCTTCTGTGTCCCAGGATGTGGTCGATTTTGGAGAATGTTCCGTGGGGTGCTGAGTAGAAAGTGTATTCTCTGGTATTAGGATGGAATGTTCGGTAGAGGTCTATGAGGTCCATTTGGTGTATCATATCGTTCAGTTCAGATGTCTCTCTGTTTATTTTTTGTCCTGTTGACCTATCCAAAGGACTCAGTGGGGTATTGAAATCTCCCACTATGAGTGTGCTGGGGTTAGTCTGTGACTTGTGGTCCTGGAGAATTGTCTTTATAAAGTTTGGTGCACCAGAATTTGGGGCATATATATTCATAATTGTGAAATCTTCTTGGTGGATTGTTCCTTTGATGAAAATGTAATGGCCTTCTTTGTCTCTTCTGATTTCTTTTACTTTGAAGTCTATTTTATCCGATATTAAAATAGCAACACCTGCTTTCTTTTTGGTACCATTTGCTTGGAATATTTTTTTCCATCCCTTCACTTTAAGGTGGTGCCTGTCCTTGAAGGTAAGATGTGTTTCTTGCAGACAGCATATCGATGGATTCTGTTTCCTAATCCAGTCTCCCAGTCTATGTCTTTTGATTGGGGAATTTAGTCCATTAATATTTAAGGTTATGACTGATAGGTTTGTGTTGCTTCCTTTTGCCTTATTATCCATCTGCGGTTTTGATTTAGGTTTCTACTTCTGCAGTTATGCTTTTATTGATTTCTCNCTATGAGTGTGCTGGGGTTAATCTGTGCCTTGAGGTTCTGGAGAATTTTCTTTATAAAGTTTGGTACACCAGAGTTTGGTGCATATATATTCATGATTGTGAAATCTTCATGGTTAACTATTCCTTTGATAAAGATGTAATGGCCCTCTTTGTCTCTTCTGATTTATTTTACTTTTAAGTCTATTTTGTCTGATATTATTAAAATAGCAACACCTGCTTTCTTTTTGGTACCATTTGCTTAGAATATTTTTTTCCAGCCCTTCACCTGAAGTTGGTGCCTATCCTTGAGGGCGAGATGGGTTTCTTGTAAACAGCATATAGATGGGTTTTGTTTCCTAATCCAATCTCCCAGTCTATGTGTTTTGTTTTTTCGTTGTTTTTTTTTTTTTAATTTTTTTATTTATTTTTCTCTATGTGTATGAATGTACTGTCTGCATGCAGGTTTGTGCACCCGTGTCGTGCAATGCCTTGGAGGTCAGAAGAGGAGGTCAGAAGAGGGTGTCGGATTCCCCTGGAACTGGAGTTCTCCTGGAATTGGAGTTTCAGACGGATCAGCCGCCATGTGGGTGCAGGGGATAGAGCCCGGGTCCTCTGCAACACCAGTCGGTGCTCTTAACCACTAGGCCATCTCTCCAGCCCCAGTCTATGTCTTTTGATTGGGGAGTTTAGTCCACTAATATTTAAGGTTATAATTGAAAGATGTGTGTTGCTTCCTTTCACCTTATTACCCATTTGCGTTTTTGGTCTAGGTTTCTACTTCTGCAGTTACACTTTTATTTTCTCTTTCTAGGTGCCTGGGGATACTTGCTCTTCTCTTCTGTCCTTTGAAGTGCTTCAAGTATTTTCTGAAGTGGTGGTTTTCCAGACATGTATTCTTTAATCTTGTTTATGTCATGGAAGATTTTTCTTTCTCCTTCAACTATAATGGACATTTTTGCTGGGTATAGTAACCTGGGTTGGCCTCTATAGTCCTTTAACACTGGGATTGCTTTGCTCCAGGTTCTTCTTGAGAAGTCAATTGTAATTCTGATGGTTTTCCCCTTATGTGTAACTTGTTTTTCTCTTGTGGTTTTCAGAATTTTCTTTGTTTTGGGTGTCTAGCATTTTAACTATGATATGGCATGGGGAGTTTCTTTTCTGATCTTGTCTGTTTGGAGTTATGTGTGCTTATATTTGTATGGGTTTGTCTTTTTTTAGTTTTGGGATATTTTCATCTATTATTCTATTGAAGATCTGATCAATACCAACCATTCTCTTGGGACTCTTCTCCTACCTCTATTCTCCTTCCTCTATTCTCCTTCCTCTATTCCTGTGATGCGGAGGTTTGATCTTTTCATAGTCTCCCACATTTCCTGGTTGTTCCACTTTTGTGCATTTTTTAAATTTTCTTTTTTTTTTTTTACACATTTTTTTACAGGGTCTCACTGGTCACAGCCTGCCTGGAACATTGCCCAGGTTGACCTCGATCTCAATGATTCTCCTGTTTCTGCCTCCCAGGGCTAGGATTAAAGGCACAAGCCACCACGCCCAGCACATTTTTTTAAATTTTCATAATCTTTACTTGAGCTTCTTAGTTGTTCTGTGTTATCTTCCAGGTCTGATATTCTTTGTTCTGCTTCCACCATTCTGCTTCTGAAGCTCTTTCCATTCCTTTCTCTTGATTGGATGAGTGTTCTATTTCCTTTTTCATTTTGTCTTGTGATTTCTTTAGTATTTCCACTTCCTTTTGGAGCTTCTCAATTTCTTCTTGTAATTCCTTGCTTCACTGGTTGGTTTCCGTGTTGGTTTCAGTGTTTCCACTTCCTTCCAGAATTTGTCATTTTCTCCCTCTAGTTCTTACTGAAGATTGTCATTCTCTCCTTCTAGGTCCTTGAGTTTTTCATTCTCTCTCCTTAGTTCTCTGACTTATTCTTTATATTCTTTGATTTCTTTGAATGTATCTGCAATTGTTCCTCTAAGATCTGTATCCTGGGTCACCACCAGGGGGTTCCCACTGTAGGAATCTCCCACAGGGTTGGTAGAGCTTGGTGTGTAATTAACCTGCACCTTTCCCATGTTGTCCCTTCGTCATGTCCCCAGCATGTGGGTTTCCCAATTTTTGCCTGTATTCTGATGAGAATCACAAATGCCTCTTCACTGTGTTGAAGGCTTGCTTTGCTTACCTCCTTCAGGTACCTTTTTTTTTTAACCTCCTTGTACAGAGTGTTGACTTGTCTAGGTTTCAGGCTTTCAATGTTGTTTATATATTGGAAGAGTAAATCGCTCTTCCCATTCTGTTCTGAAGGTTCTCCAAAAAATCCACTTGGACACTCCCTCAGCAATTCCAGTTAGCGGGGGGGGGGGGGAGATGCCTGGCTTACCTGGCACCCCGGTAGTCTGGCCCCCACAGCCACACAAGACAATGATTTAATTATCCAACAAACCAATGAAACAATTATCCAACAACCCAGAGACAGAAGTATCCAACAATCCGCCTGGCTGGAGTGCCCGGCTCCTGTCATGAAACATTTCTAACATGTTATGATTTAAGAAGATTCATAAAAATAGCTGCTGAAAGAAATATGCTCCCACGTCTTGGCCACTGAGTTCAATTAGCACTGGAAAAATAAAGAGAAGGAAGAAAGAGAGAAAACAAGCAAGAAAGATGTTCTTAGCCTTACATGTGATGCTAACATCTGTGAAATCAATTTCCCAGAGAAAAGCTATAACTATGTTAAAGATTCTGCAGGGTTGGTCTAGAAAATGTAGCTTACCTAGCATGCCCAAGGCCCTAAGTTAATATCCTAATGCTCCACAGACTGGATGTGGCAGTGGAGGCCTCTAACCCCAGCCCTTGAAAGCAAAGGCAGGAAGATCAGAAGTTCAAGCTATATAGGACTATTTCTGAACTCAATGGTAGGAAATAGCCTACACTTAAATCCAACAAGGATTATTTACAATATTAATACAGATAGAATCTAAAGTAGCTATGGGGTAACTGCCAACAGCTCTATGGAAATTCTCAATTGTGAAAACATTAGATGAAACTAAGACCCGATACCTTAAGAGCCCATGTTCCCTGATTACATGATTCTTCAAGATATGCCATAGCATAATTAGTTAGAATTGAAAAATACTAAATAAGACTTATTTTGCCAATGGTAAGTAGATGAACGATATTATAGAATTACTTTTATTGGAGTCCTACATCCTTTTCTGACTGTAAAATAAGAAATAACATTTGGCTATATCCATAAAACCTATAAAATCCTTATTTCTCATAAATTTGGCCTCTTGTCTCTACCCTTGTCACTAATATTTGATACATGGAAAAAGGATGATTTTGTTGAGAAGGAATTCAGAAGGAGACTGTAGCATTTCTTATAAAATATGATGGTCCATTTATTTCTCTAAACTAGAATATGATAAAATACCAAGTTAATAATACAAATTAAATTACCCACAAATGAGTGTTACAATAATGTAGACATTAAATACCAATATTTCCTGGTATTAAAACTAGCTACTCTTGCCAGGCATGGTGATGCATGTCTTTAATCCCAGCACTTGGGAGGCAGAAGCAGGCAGATCTCTGTGAGTTCAAGGCCAGCCTTTTCTACAAAGTGAGTTCCAAGACAGCTGGGGCTACAGAGAGACCCTGTCTCAAAAACGACCAAAAAATTGGCCACTCCTCATGAGGATGGAATCAAACTGGCCAAAAGAAAACCTACTGGTAAAAGAAACTGAGGCTAGAGAATTGGCTCAGTGGTTAAAGAGCATTGGCTGCTCTTCCAGGGGACCTTAGTTCAATTCCCAGCACCCACATGGTGCCTAACAACAATCTGTAATTCCTGTTCCAGGGGAGGAGGTCATAAGAGGGCATCAGATGTCCTCTATCACTCTCTATCCATTCCTTTTTGACACAAGATCTCTCCCTGAATCTGGAGGTTGCTGCCTTCTCAACTAGGCTGGAAGCCAGCAAGCCCTAGCAATCCTCCTCAGAGCTGGGGTATAAGGCATTTATGAAAACACCCAACTTGTTACATACATGTTAGGATTTAAACTCTAGTCCTTGACTATAAAAAAAGCATCTTAACCACTGAACCATCCCTCCAGCCCCCAAACTTTTTTCTATCACTCAGTATCATTTTCATCGGATCCCACAAGTGACCTTTCTTAGTGTCATGGGACATGGCTTCCACATACACAAAATGTGACATCTGTCCAACAGAGGGAAAAACAGAGGGAATAATAAAGTTTTCAGAAAAAAAAGCCACACTTATGTTAAAGATTCTACAGGCTGATTAGTTATAACTTTGTGATTATGGAGGGTTGGAATGGTCAGATCAAGAGCCAAAATTGTCTTAGTTCCCTTAGTAGCCATTTATCAGCCACCTCTATATCCAACCTAACATCTCCTTTGACTATCAGGTAAAGCTTTTGGGATGTATTAACTCAGTAGAACACTATCTTCCACCAACCCCCAAACCTAAGAATGCCATCATCTAACATAGGAAATCTTGTAGCAGAGATTTCTCCATTGTACATTGTACATCTTCTATATGAAAAAGGTTCTATCCGTATATTTGACAAATGCCTTGATTTATGTATTTCTTGTATGCCCATTAAAAATTTCACATAAACACTTCTATGTTGGAACATGTCATTCAGGGGTTCACTGATTTGCTACACTGACTGAAAGTAAGCTCCAGGGATCTGTTTGTCTTCAGAGATCTATCAGTCTCCATCACCCTATCGCACCCCCAGTGTCTGGATTACAAATGTGTGCCATCATGCTTCGCTTTTTTTTTTTTTTTTTTTTTTTTTTTTTATGTCTTTAATCCCCAGCACTTGGAGGTCGCAGAAGCAGGCAGACTTGTGAGTTCACGAGCCAGCCGCTTTTCACACAAACGTGGTTCCCAAGGACAGCTGGGGCTACAGAGAGACCTGTCTCAAAAAACGACCAAAAAATTGGCCACTCCTCATGAGGATGGAATCAAACTGGCCAAAAGAAAAACCTTACTGGTAAAAGAAAACTGAGGTAGAGAAATTGGCTCGTGGTTAACAAGAGCATTTGCTGCTCTTCCAGGGGACGTAGTCAATTACCCACACCCAAACATGGTGGTAACAACCTAACAACAACTGTAATTCCTGTTCCAGGCGAGGAGGTCATAAGAGGGCATCAGGAGTGTCCTCTATCTCACTCTCTATCCATTCTTTTTTTTCTTCCGTCATCTATCCCTCTGATCTAGCGTGCGCCTTCTCAACAGCTGGAAAGCCAGCAAGCCCTAGCCATCCTCCCCAGAGCTGGGGATATAAGGCATTTATGAAAACCCCAACTTGTTACGATACATGTTAGGGATTAAACTCTAGTCCGACAAAAAAGCCATCTTTAAACCACTGAACCATCCTCCAGCCCCCAAACTTTTTTCTTATCACTCAGATCATTTTCATCGGATTCCCACAAGTGACCTTTCTGGTCATGGACATGGCTCCACAACACAAAATGTGGACATACTTCAACAGAGGGAAAAACAGAGGAAAAAAATTTCAGAAAAAAAAGCCACACTTATGTTAAAGATTTCTAACAGGCTGATTAGTTATAACTTTGTGATTATGGAGGGTTGGAATGGTCAGATCAAGAGCCAAAATTGTCTTAGTTCCCTTAGTAGCCATTTATCAGCCACCTCTATATCCAACCTAACATCTCCTTTGACTATCAGGTAAAGCTTTTGGGATGTATTAACTCAGTAGAACACTATCTTCCACCAACCCCCAAACCTAAGAATGCCATCATCTAACATAGGAAATCTTGTAGCAGAGATTTCTCCATTGTACATTGTACATCTTCTATATGAAAAAGGTTCTATCCGTATATTTGACAAATGCCTTGATTTATGTATTTCTTGGATAAATGCCCATTAAAAATCACATGACAACACTTCTAGTTGGAACATGTCATTAGGTGTCACTAGTAATTGCTAGTACATCGATCTGAAAGTTAAGCTCCAGGGATCTGGTTGTCTTCAAGACTATCCAGTCCCATCACTCCTAATCGGCTACCCCCATGTGGATTACAAATGTGTGCCATCATGCTATCGCTTTTTTTTTTTTTTTTTGTCTTTTTTGAGGACAGGTCTCCTTATAGCATCCAGCTGTCCTGGAACTTCACCCGTAGACCAGGCTGCACTTGAACTCAGAATCTGCCTGCCTCTGCTCTGCCTAAGAGTGCTAGATTCAAAGGCTGCACCACACCTACGCCGAGTTAAATATGGTCTTAGAGACGGGCTGCGTGAAAGCACCACGCACTTTAAATCCTAGCACTCAGAGGGAGGGCCCAGAAGGTGGGAGGGGGCGATCTTTGTGATGTTCAAGGCCAGCCTGGTCTAGGAGTGAGTTTCAGCGAAACAGCTGGGGCTACAAGGGAAACCGCCGTGTCTCAAAAAGACAAAAAAAAAAAAATAAAACATCTGGCTTCTTAGACTGCCATGTGGGTCTGGGATAAATTTGAACCGCGGGTCCTCTGCTAAAGGAGCAGTAGCGCTCTAACAGCTGAGCCATCTCTCCAGCTCCATGCTTGGCTTTTATTTTTTGTTAGGATGGCTGGGGACCCGACCTTAAGGTCCTTACGCTTATTCAGCAATCACTTCCCCACTGAACTCCCCCTAGGGCCCAAACATTTTTTTACCCTCAACATTCTACCAGGTACTTCTTTTCTTCAGCATTTGTTGGTCTTTAAACATTAACAGATAATTTATTTCCATGTTTGATTCAATTAACTGTAAAAACTCCTTTATGGGGCTGTGAGAGATAGCGTAGCGGATTAAGAGCACCGTGGACTGCTCTTGCAGNGTCTTTTTGAGGACAGGTCTCCTTATAGCATCCAGCTGTCCTGGAACTTCACTCCGTAGACCAGGCGGCCTTGAACTCAGAGACTGCCTGCCTCTGCCTGCCTAAGTGCTAGGACCATTCAATAGGCCATGCAACCACCTACGCCGGCATTAAAATATGTGTCTTAGAACGGGCTGCGTGAGACCAACGCACTTTAAATCCTAGCACTCGGAGAGGCAGAGGCAGGGGAGGGCGATCTTTGTGAGTTCAAGGCCAAGCCTGGTACTAAGTGAGTTTCCAGACACAGCTGGGGCTAACAGGGTAGACGCCGTGCTCCAAAAAGACAAAAAAAAAAAATAAAACTATGCTTTTAGACTGCCATGTGGGTCTGGGATAATTGAACCGCTGGGTCCTCTGCTAAGAGCAGTAGCGCTCTAAACAGCTGAGCCATCTCTCCAGCTCATGCTTGGCTTTTATTTTTTTTTGTTAGAGATGGGGCTGGGGACCCGACCTTAAGGTCCTTACGCTTATTCAGCAAGCACTTTCCCCACTGAACATCTCCCCTAGGGCCCAAACATTTTTTTTAACCCTCACAGATTTTCCAGGTATTTTTATCTCTCAGCATTTGTGAGTCTTTAAACATTAACAGATAATTTATTTCCATGTTTGATTCAATTAACTTAAAAACTCCTTTATGGGGGCTGTGAGAGATAGCGACTAGCGGATTTAAGAGCACCGTTGACTGCCTCTTGCAGAGCGACCGAGGTGTGTCGATCCCCAGCACCCACCATGCGGGCTGAGAACCGTCTATTAACTCCAATTCTAGGAGAACTCCAGTCCAGGGAATCGAACCCTCATTTTCTGACCTCCACGCATTGCACGACACGGTGTGCACAAACTCAATGCAGACAGCACACCATACACATACAAAAATAAATAAAATTAAAAAAATACTAGCCTTGGAAAAATAGCAAAACAGACAACCAAAATCAAATCGGAAAATAATAAAGAGAGAAAAATCAACTAAAAAGCGAAAAAAAAACAAAAAATAAACAAAAAATAATAAAAAACAGGTCTTAAAAAAAAAAAAAAAAAAAAAAAACAAAACTCTTGAACGTGTCAAAGGTAAAAAAATGAATTATTCCAGACAGGAGTAGACTAGAGACTTTAATAACAGACTAAATCATTTTTCTATATAGGTCATAATTGGAAAACTTGAATTATGAACTTCACAAAATATATGAGTTCTCTTATATATCTATATAACTATATATAAACAGGTATTTTTAAAATTTTTCAAGATCCTTAGAAGAGTGTCTCGGTACCAATAAATAGAAGGCAATAGTATTGAAAAAGTTTACTAGATTCAATTCCACATAAATTCTCAGAATTTCAGAGAAAACAATCTCACGAGTACATTTATGTAACTTTTGGAACATTCATCTTAAAATACAACTATATCTGCGTTATTAATTCACCAACCTGAAAAATAAACCTTACAAGCAGACATAAATATTTGGGGAGGAAGGGAAGGGTGATGGAATTTGGGGGAAAAGGGAGAGAAAGAGAAAAGCAAAAAGTGATGTTTAGAAAGTTTGATGAAATCCAGTGAAGGGAGGCTCTGTCCTACTAAATTTCTCATACCTCCAAATCCCAATATAGAAAGATACTACAATGGTGACATAGTTAATGGAGGTTGTAATCTTGTTAGCAGAGTAAATAAACTCATTTTTCTTCTTCGATTATATAGCATGAAATATGGAGAAAATTGATTGTCAAAAAATGATTTGACAAAAATGCAACAAAGCAAATTTAAGGAACTAAACCCGATATCACTCTTTACAAAATGCCTTTTATGTTAAAGAACAAAGGATTCAAATATTTTTTAAAAATCAGCCTAATAAAATTCAAAGATAATCTCCAGAAGGTTCATATAGCAGTGATAATTCTTCCTGAAATACCATATTTTCAAACTCTTAGAGAGTAAGTACAGAAAGTCTACTCACCACTTCAGGGACTCTCATCAGCATGTCTTTACAATGCAATGCATACAATGATGCTTTATGGAACTCTCCTTGAATCACAGCCTAAGAAAAGAAGTCTGTCCAACGAGATTGGTTAAAATTTAACGTGACCAAAGATATGTGATATTCAATCTCAATTCTATTATTTATTTTATATCATCTTTTATGTGGTGTGCACAACACACGCCACATGTGCATGTGGGTTTAGCACATGTCCTGTACATGAAGGAGACAGAACAGTCATATACAGGAAAAGAATTTTGTTAATTTTGGAGACAGGATTTTCTCTGTAGCCGCCGGACTAGTGTGAAACTCAGCCTAGACATGGCTTCCAAACCCACTCTTATTCTCCTGCCTTGGCCTCATCAGGTGTTGCAATTACATACATGAGTTACCACACAGGGCTATTTACTTTTCTTTTTTCTTTTTTTTAAATTAGGTTTTTTTATGAGATGCTTTGTGCATTTCATTACATTTAGTTTCCAACCTTTCAGTTCGAGGCGTTTATTTCCTTTTCCTTCCCCCGGGCTATTTTACTTTTACACCAAAATATAGGCCAGCCGGTCTACAGAGGAGATTCAAGGACAGCTGGCGGCACCAGAAAATGTCTAAAAAAAAAAAAAGCAATAAAAAAAAAAAAACCTTTAAAAATTAATTCTCCCCCATACATTTGCTCTATTTTCTGTTTTTTCTATGCAGCTAATGTCAAATAATATATCATGCTTTGATTTTTTTTTTTTGTAGCAGTGTTTTCATGTTTTTTTGGTACTTTATGTTAAATATTAAATAATAAATATGGGGAGGACCTGGGTTCGATCCCCAGCACCCACATGGCGGCTGAGAACCGTCTATAACTCCAATTCTAGGAGAACTCCAGTTCCAGGGGAATCCGAGACCCTCTTCTGACCTCCACGGCATTGCACGACACGGGTGCACAAACCTATATGCAGACAGTACACTCATACACATACAAAAATAAATAAAATTAAAAAAAAAATACTCCTTATGGCCTTGGAAAAAATAAGAACAAAACAGATCCAAAATCAATAGATGGAAAAAAAGAATTAATATCAAGGCAGAAAATAATAAGTCGAAACAAATATTACAAAGAATCAATAAAATGACAAGTTGGTTCTTAAAAAAAAAACTAACTCTTGAGTGTCAAAGTAAAAATGAATTATTCCAGACAGGAGTAGACTAGAGACTTTAATAACAGACTAAATCATTTTTCTATATAGGTCATAATTGGAAAACTTGAATCTGAACTCTCTACAAAATATATGAGTTCTTTATACTATTCTTATAACTTATATAAACATATTTTTAAAATTTTCAAGACTTAGAAGAGTGTCTGGTACATAATGGGCAATATATAAAAGTTTACTAGATTCAATTCCACATAAATTCCAGAATTTCAGAGAAAACAATCTCACGAGTACATTTATGTAACTTTTGGAACATTCATCTTAAAATACAACTATATCTGTTATTAATTCCCACTGAAAAATAAACCTTAAAGCAGACATAAATATTGGGGAGGAGGGAAGGGAGATGATGTGGGTGGAAAAGGGAGAGAAAGAAGAAAAGCAAAAGCTATGTTTAGAAAGTTTGATGAAATCCAGTGAAGGGAGGCTCTGTCCTACTAAATTTCTCATACCTCCAAATCCCAATATAGAAAGATACTACAATGGTGACATAGTTAACTGATTTAATCTTGTTAGCAGAGAAATAAACTCATTTTTCTTCTTCGATTATATAGCATGAAATATGGAGAAAATATTGTCAAAATGATTTGACAAAGAATGCACAAAGAAATTTAGGAACTAACCCATATCACCTTTACAAATGCCTTTTTTGTTAAAGAACAAAGGAATTCAAATATTTTTAAAAATCAGCTAATAAAATCAAAGATAATCTCCAGAAGGTTCATATAGCAGTGATAATTCTTCCTGAAATACCATATTTTCAAACTCTTAGAGAGTAAGTACAGAAAGTCTACTCACCACTTCAGGGACTCTCATCAGCATGTCTTTACAATGCAATGCATACAATGATGCTTTATGGAACTCTCCTTGAATCACAGCCTAAGAAAGAAGTTGTCAATAATTGGTTAAAATTACGTGACAAGATATTGTATCTCAATTTTCTTTATTTATTTTATCATCTTTTATGTGTGTGCACACACACGCACATGTGCATGTGGGTGCACATGCCTGTACATGGAGACAGAACAGTGACATATACAGGAAAAGAATTTTGTTAATTTTGGAGACAGGATTTTCTCTGTAGCCCCGGCTAGTGTGAAACTCAGCCTAGACTGGCTTCCAACCCACTCTTATTCTCCTGCCTTGGCCTCATCAGGTGTTGCAATTACATACATGAGTTACCACACAGGGCTATTTTACTTTTCTTTTTTTTTTTTTTTTTAAATTAGTTTTTTTTGTTACTTTTTTCTTTTTATACTTTTTTTCTAATTCTGTTCAGGTTTTTTTCCCTTTTCCCCCTCCCCCCCCCCCCCCCCCCCCCCCCCCCCCCAAGGGCCCCCCCCCCCCCCCCCCCCCCCCCNATCCAGTGCAGGAAGATCAAGAAAGAACACACGCTTGCTGGACCTCAATTGGTGACCACAGGAAGGGAAAAACCCCAGTGCGGAACACAAGAGCAGAACTGAAGGTTGTTTGGGCTTACCAAGGAGAACCCTTCAAGCCGTCCTGGGGGAAAACAGACCATAGTTTTTGGAAAAAATAGAGAGAAAGAACGAAGAAAGAAAGAAAAAAAGCAAGAAGAAAGAAATATAGATGCATACAAGTTGGAAAAAAATGGAATTTGCCATGTTAAAGTATCACTGTAATTTAAAAACCGTTCTTTGTATCACAAGTTTCTTTATGTCATGTTGATGCTATGTGTACACTAAAGTTCAACTTAAAGTAAAAAAATCAATTCTAATTTCGCTGTAACAGGCTCATTTACGAATAGACTTCAAGTATTACTCTGTTGAATCGGGTATTTATGTTGCCTTTATCTATGTGGGTATAAAATGAAGCCTCGGTCCTCATTTAAAAATGTTTTATTGTGATCTATGTAGTTTTTCATCCTCCCCAAGAAAGCAGTGAGAAATGCAAGTTTGTAGTCCTGCTACCAATTACTGAGGCTTGATCACGTGTTGCCTCTTTCTATGTTCTTTAAAGTCTTGGTATGTGTATCGTATCCCCAGCACCCTCCTCCTGTTCTGTGTTTCCTTGAGGTGCAGGCCTCACATTCACGTCTCCAAGTTACCATTGCCTTTCCTGCACACGAATCCAACTGCAGTCTCTGCTCATGTGCCTCCTTGAGGTTCTGTTGGAACATGCCCAATTAATGTCTGAACATGACCCCTCTATGTGGATTCATGCACAGTTATATGCACAGCCAATCTGCCAGGCCTGACCGACAGCCTCACACCAAAGCCTCCCTTTCTCAGCAGGAATCCAGTGAACCAGATGTCAAGTGCATATTTCCTGAGCATTTTATGGGCTCCACAGAGAGGCTCTCACAGTATGGTTCAGGCCTCAGTTTAGTGCAACTTGTCAAAATGAATTGTTTCATTTCTCTACCACAAATGCCAGGTTGGGGAGAAATATTTAAAAAAATATATATTCTACACGAGACTTTAGGCTTTCATGTTCTTAATTAAAATCCCATGGACTTGGGGGTTAGAATAAGGTCTTGGAGATGGGGGCGGGGAGTGCAGGAGTTTCGCTTCTTTACGAATGTTTCAACTGAACAACTAGGAGGAAGATGACATAGGAGCTCCCTGCTTCTTCAGAGGTGGCTCTGTGATCTCATGGAATTAGGAAATGTAGCAGAGGCTCTAGGAGGACCTGGAAAGATGCAAACTCTAGGGACAGTTCACCGGATAGATTTCCATCTGTCCTCTGAGGTTTGCTAATCTGTTGTCTCCCATGGATGACAATGGCTGTTTACCCATTTTTCAATAAATGTATAACAAACTTAACTCTTCTCAGGAATATCCTTTGAAGTTTACAAAATAGTGTTTCATGAAAATGACATCTCTTTTTTTGGTATTTTGCACAGGAATCTCTCTTTAGTCCGCAGCTGGGCCTGGGCTCCATATGTAGACCAGTCTGGCCATGGCACTGTACAGAGATCTGCCATGTCCATCTGGCCCTCCAGAGTGTAGGATTAAAGGTGTGTGGGGCTTCCAGGGCCCAGCAGGACAATCCTTTTTTTAATGTAACTGTGAAGAACTTGGCTTTTCACAGAATTAAGTGGGTATTAGCAATGCTTTATGCATTTCTTAATGGACAGTTTTGAGGACTCAGTTTTCACATGTGTGAGGTAGGGAAGGATAATGCATATGCCATTCAGTTACTTTACAAGTTGACCCAGGTCTTCACAGATACTACTCCATAGATATGCATTGCTAAGGATACTATTGCTATTTTGATTATAATCATATGCCACTTAATGACAGGGATATGTTCTGAGACACGCATCATTAGACAATTTTGTCACTATGCACATAGCAAAGAGGGGAACTATACACAAGCCAAACAGCATAGCTACTTACAGAAACCAAGACTTTCTGATATGTGGCATTCTATCTACATATCTACTTCTATCTATCTAGATATCTATCTATCTATCTATCTGCATATATGTGACATAGCCCACTACTCAACAGTCATGAAGAAAACAGCACTAGATTAAATCAAGTACTAGCAGAAAGGATGTCATCAAGTGACTGTAAATAAGACATAAATGATGTTATTGTCAAAGTAACATTGTTTTTGGTCTCATGGTAAATTTTCATATATAGTAAATACAAACAAGTTACATAGTCAATCTAATTCCATTTATATTTTGTCCATTGGTGATTTGGAAACAGGATCTGGTTATTTAATTCAGGACAAATTGTAATTTTAATAGCTGATACTCTTTCCTTAACTTCCTTCATGGTGGTGTCATGGTGATACAATCATATATCACCATTATCAAATGAGATACACAGTGTAGAACTGTAGTGATATAAATTTTTATAGCTGGAACATGACAGTTAGTGTATGAGGGGAGTTTTTTATAGTTATGGCAATACTTCACAATATAATGTGGTAATAAGGTATTAGGCTTATCCATTAGAAAGGGTGGTGAACATGAAATTTTTTTTTAGTGCCATTAAATCTCATGAGACCACTGTCCTTAAGCTTTGGCAGTTGACTAAGACATCACCCTGTAGCTCATGGCTGTATAGTAATTATTATGGATTATTCTTTCATCTATTCATAAGACAAGACTTTGTAACAATATGAAAATAGTCAACATGGTCTTCTTGAATCAGTGGTTCCATACTATAGGTTTCCAGTGTGAATGTCATATGGCCATAATCACCACCTTCATTGATTACGTCTAATTTCTTCAGTGATCCATCAGCCACCAGTTGGTGCCTCTTCCAGTTTGCCCAGTTGCTGACACTGAGGATTCCAAACTATGATTTTTGAAGCAAGTGTGAATATGCACATTTTCAGTGGGTTCAGAGCCAGTAGCCATTGGTGTGATATGGAATATTCTATATGCCAATGAGCCCAATAAATCATTATCTATCCTTCCTCTTTTTGGATCACTGTTCTTATTCTTTTGTGCATCATTTGTCTCTTTGAAATGCAGCTTTCCTTGTATCGTGCAACTTAACCGGCCTCATAGACTGTATCCTTTAAATGGACAGAAACGGTTGAATTGGACAAAATATTAAAAAAACTTTCTATAATAATTCCTATAGCCCAAAATCTTGATATTTCAAAAGTCCAAAAACATTTTAGAGAACATAAGCATTTAAACTGTTATTTTTGTTATTATTATTAATATGAATGGTGTCCCCATCTCAGCCCACCTGGAAGTCACGTATGTGGACCAGGCTGATCTTGATCTTACTGAGATCAGCTGCCCTCTAGGCTCCTAGTTCTGGTATTAAAGGTATGTGCACCACCAGGCTTGGCTAGAGCATACATTTTAATTGAAGGATCCCTCACTGAAGATTCCTAACAACTTAGATCAAATCTTAGATTCTCCATCAGTTCCTTTATTTGTTGCTTTTGGACTAAAGGTCTAAACTTTCTGGGTATATGTTCATCTTTGAAACAGAGAAGATAAACCCTCTTATCGTTCCTTGAGGATTTTAATATTTTAAAAATTTGGGTAGGTTAATATTGGGAAGCGTGTAATTGAAAAAAATATGCACCATGATGAATTTTTGGCTTCCCTTTATTGTTATTTTATTAAAAATATCTTAATGTTACAATCAAGTATTCCTAGGTTCAAACAAATGATTTCACTTCCAACGTTTGTGTATCTTTTAAGTCCTTGTTTACTGATGCATTACTGCTTCAAAGCTGATAATAACTGGTGGCCTTTTCACTGAGAATGTAGTGGTGGTGATCTTATTCATATGGGCACATTCAGAACTTAAAATGGAAGAACAGACAACCACATGTGCTTATTCCTTCTTCATATGTTGCTATGGGAAAAGGAAAGAATCTTTCTAAAATGATTGTTAAGTACAATTCATTGGCTCTTCTCAGATCAAACTATCAGTCTCTTTGGTATACCTTCTTCTCCTTTGGTATGGCTCTGGCTTCTCGCACAAGCCCTGTGCTGTGTCCTGCCCTTCCCCTGCTGTTGCAAACAAAAATAAAGGAGCTGGCTTGGGACTTTGATATTTTTCCCTTGACTCAGTCACTAAGAACCAATTAGTTCTAGTGGATATTTGTCTTTCCTGTTCCGTGAATTATTTATTTAAATGGTTCTAAAGCAATGGCTTTTTCAAATTCTGTTCAGGAGGATGCTTTCAATATCTGAGGTACCAGGTTTCTGGTAGGCTGCAGTACACTAATCAGATCACTGTTTGTGGCATACTGGAAGCTTTCTGCTCATGCTGTTATGTGAAGAAACCATGAGTAGGTCTCTTTACAGCTGAAAAAGGCTAGAAGCACAGTGTACCACTTACCTGGCTTTTGAACATGTTGGTCAAAGCCTTTGCTTATTCTTATTGGTCAAGTAAAAAATGTTTTATTACACTTGGCAGAAGTTCAGAAGAAGAGGCTGCAGAAAACTGAAACTGTCCCGGATCTACCTCTTGATGAAGACAGTAGGTACCTGGAGACAAGGCAATATCATGGGCATCCTGTCATCATGTTTGGTACATGGAATGGAGTAGATGTTTGCCTTATTTAACAGCATGATGGAGTCCAGCCATGGTCCATGATATTTAAGTCTATGGCACTGGAATCAGAAAAGTGCTATTTTTAGCCTATTCTAGAACATTTCTTCTGAGTAATTTCCCAACTCCTGAAGAACGGTGGTAAGATCACTCAAAAATAAGAGTGCTACTGCTTATCTTCCCACTCACCTAGCCACCACTATTTTTAGCTCTCCTCACCCCTCATTTAAACTGTCTTGGACTGAAAACTCTCTATTGGGCATCTTCCTACCTTCTCCTAAGGAAACTCCAGAGCTTTGAAGCACATACAAACAGTGGGAACTAAGAATTCTGCTTCTTCTTGGGACGACTTGCATTTTACCAGAGTACTCTCCCCTAAATTAAGCAAACTTCTGAGTAAAATTTCAAATTTCATCAATGGCCAGAAGAACATTCCTCTAGTAACCCCCAATCCACTGCAAGGTCCTCTCCGACCCCGGAATCATATCCTTGCTGGCGGTGTTGTCCTTGAGCAAAGTCTAATTACTTTTCGAGAAAGTTACAGGCTAATTCCTTAGATGTCATGTAGTTTAAGCTGGCATTAGTTCTGTCCCTGGTACGTTAATTATGAAAATGTTTCTCCATGTAAAGGCCAACAAATATATTTTTTTTAAAAGTTGTTTTTCTGGTGCTCAGGCAGAGAAGTTTTGCTCTGTCTTGTTGGCTGAAACAGTTGATCTGATCCTGATGTTTATGTTGTGTTTTATAAAACTTTTCCATAAGGGAACGATGTTGTGGATTCGCTAATCAATCCTGAAGAAAGCAGAGGGGTAGCCGGCACTTTCAACTGAAAGCTGATCTTATTAGACCCAACCTCAGACCCAGGGCTGGCAATTAGCAGAATCTCTGACCATATGCCTAGGTAATAAAAATTTGTAAACCAAGTCCGGATGACTCCCAGCTTCTCCTGGGAACCTGAGCAGCCAGGGAAGGGTTTCAATTGGATATTTGTCCCTGCTTTAGAATCTGCAGAAGATGTCAACAGTGCAAGAAGACGTTAGAATTAAAGGAAGAACATGCCTGCTACTCTTGTGGTCAGATTGGTCCTGATAGGCATCACCTCCTTCGGGATCCAGTAAAAGATTGTAAGTGGAGTTCTTGCATTGGAAGTGGAAGGGTCCTGAAATTGTCTCCATGAGGGAAGTGCTAGACGAATGTATTCTATTTATTGCTGGTTGCTTCCAATCATGGATGCAAATACCCAGATAGCAAAGAATTAGTGGGAACACAAAATAAAAGCATCAAGTTGGCAGCTTGGCTATGAGAACCAGAAATCGCTCCAGAGGAGAAAAGACAGGCTACAGATTATAAGGGCACTTATGAAGATGAAGATGTGGAAAATATCAGAGCTACATAACAGATAAGAGGTTGTGGACAATTGGTCTGAAGAGAGCACCCTAAGTCTCAAGACACCCTAAGCCTTTTTACTACCAATGATGAATATTTCAAGGGGAGAAAAGCAAGGAACATCTTTTTCCTCCCTTGAATAGTGAGTGTCTAGGATCATTAGGACCGAAAGTAGAAGAAAGGAAATAATTTGACAAAATGCCCAGAGGCCCCACATGATATAAAGCACGACATTTTTCACATATGTGTAGGCTTGTTTCAAAATGGGCATTGCTTTTTAAAAGGAGAGCTTGAGAGATTTAAAAATGTAGATGCACAGTCGACTTTGAATTATTTGCACTAATGAAGTGGAGGATAAGTAAGGAAAAGCACAGCTATTTTTCCAAGGCAGATAATCAAAAAGCATCTCTCAGTTTCTCTCACTAATTCTGCAGCTGTCAGAGAACCTCTGTGTGCATCACTTACAAAATGAAGGGATTGTCTAGCTATGTACTGAAAGTGTGTCCTGGAGATAGAATGTAATGGTTTTATGAGAGGTCCAGTGAAGCACGTTCCAGAACTGTAGAGTCATGATGTGATGTGGATTGGGGCTGGTGTCTAAAGAAAAGAGAGGTGTGAGAAGAGCCTGGTAAGAAACAGGGAAGTCCAGGCACAGGGAAAAATAATTCAAGGTGGCTTTCCTGATCTCTGCTTCATGAGTTCCTTCATGCTGAGCATCATTATCAAGAGACTTTGACCTGAACTTTTTATCAAGAGTCAGGATCTCATGTGAGCTAGTAAACTACTTCTGTTTTCAGATCCTGGAAATTCATCTCCGCTTGTGGAGTGGGCATTGTGAAGGCCACTGCAGGTGACTTGCTCCTTTGACAAATCTCATACAAATTGCCTGTATCCCAGAGTGAGGTCAGTTCTGTAATCCTGCTTAGGAAAATTTGTCCCGTCCAATCACAGGTCCCAGCCGAGCCCCATCGGGGCTGCTGTGCGCAGTTATAGAGAAAAAGGAAAATAATTTTCAGGGATTTAAATAATCAGGTGGGCAGATGGTAAAGTTACCCCTTCAAATGAAAGTTTTTTTAAATAGAATGTTTCCATATTAGTGAATAAAAATTTTGCCTTTTTAGTTTTCTGAATCATGTTTTCTGAGAAATATCTACAACCAAGCTGATCCTCTTATTTTTGTGTTAAGTATATAGTGTTTTGCCCGCATCTATGTAAGTGTTCCCGTACAAGAGAAGGAAGTCAGATTTCACTGGAATTGGAAGTTGTGGAAGGTTATTTAACTATCAGGTGTATGCTGGGAACTTTACCTGAGTCTTTTGGAAGAGTAAGTAAATGCTATTTAACGGCTACTATCTCTCCAGCCCCATCAGTAGGATTCTTGAAGCTCATATGTTGGGTGTCAGCCTGGAGAACAAATCCATAAGTTATTAAAAGTCTCAAAGCTTGTTTTTCAACTTCATCATAAACTGATTGCTTTTAAAGCCAGGTTTTGTGAGGAAAAGAATGAATTTTTAACTGAAATGAACAAAGAAAGAGAGAGAATTGGCGTAGTCCATCACTGAGTTTTACTGTGTGTCAAGAATGGAACTCATTGCTGGTCAAGGTAGTCTAAAGGAGAGTCCCAAACTAATATATAGACTAATTTTCCGGAGTCCTTTTATTGCTCCCCAGAACTTAAAGGTGAGACCCATTTGCTGAAGACATGGCACATTTCAGACACAGGACTAGGAACAAGCAAGCTGGAGCCTGGAACCTTCTCCATGAAGATTCCTCTCATAGTGTTCAGAAGATACCGAGGCAAGCTGCAAGGGGGAAACAATCAGTGATCCCAATCCAGCTGTAAATCCGATGAATCATTCAAGGATTGGCCCCACCATTTTCTCTTATTGGTGCAACAGTGTCATTCTTATATCCGAGGAATGACAACATTTGTCTAATTGGACTTAAGTACCACTCAGCGAGGTGGGCTTCATGCATCGTACTGTAAACACAACCAAGTACAATATGCTGAGAGGTCTGAGATCTTAAAGAACCATACTTTCTGACACTTTCCGAGACACAACATACGTTCTTACTATTCTAATATGTATCCCCTTATATTTACAGACAAGTCCACCTCTCCACCATTCATCAAATAACCTTCTTTTGTACCAGAAAGGGACTTTTTTTACAAAGCTCCACAACTAGTCAAACAAAGAGAACAAGTAAACCATGAGCTGTCCAGCCCGAAGTGACATCTCTACAATGCAACCTTTACACCTGAGGCTCACGGAACACATGGAGAGTGGACAGATTTCAACTATAAGAAGCCAGAAGTGGCAAGAACAACCTGCTGAGCATGAAGCAAGTTCTGTCATGACACCGAAGCCAAAACCAACAAAAACTCCACGCATGGTAGTCTAACAAGATTTACCTGACAAAACTAGTTGGCATGCTAAATGGATGGCGGAACTTTCAAGGAGTCCCACCTGAAAATGAAGAGCTACAGACAAAGGAGAAGGATGCTCCGATGAGAATTTTTCTCCATGGACAACTCTCGGAAGGCTATCTTTGCTAAATGGGCTCCCATAACACAGGTACATACGGACCAATTTAAAATGAACTCTGTGGCAATATATAGATAATTAATATATATATATATATATATATATAATAATGGAGAGAAGAGAGAGAGAAAGAAGGAAACAGACGGAAAGAAAAGAAAGAAACAAGGAAGAAGAAAGAAAGAAAAAAAGGAAAAGAAGAAAGAAGAAAGAAAAGAAATAGAAAGAAAAAGAACAACAAGAAATTTGAGATGGAGGAGTTGTGGCATAGGAACAGTTGAGGGGGATAAGAAGCCTTGGGAGCAGAGTAAGAGGTGAAAATAATGCAGCAATAAATACTCATATATGAAATTATGAAAAAGATTTAAGAAAGAATGGAACTCACAGTGGGGTTTGGATGGGGAATGGTTCCAGTGCTTTTCCAGGAACTCGGAAAATAAAAGGGGCTAAAGTACAAGGGCTCTGGGCTTGTCTCTAGTCACATATAAAGTACTCTATGGCGTTCCACATCCACAGGCACTCCCAAAAGGGGGAGGAAAGGGACTTCCCATGGGACTGATCTCTAGGAAACTGGGTCAGAGCCATGCTCCTAGCAAGTAGGAAGTGACTGAGAACTGAGAACTATGTGTCACACTTACTGGACATGATAGTCTAACTCTTTCCATTACATAGTATTTAATGAGTTATATAGTGTATTCACTTCTATGATTGTACTGTATTTTACTCAAGAAATTCTCTATTCTTATGTATCAGTATATTTCCAACTTTTTTGAACATTTACATGTCAATTGAAAAATACCAAAGGGGTACTATAAACATTCAATTTTCTGTCTAGATTAAGGCATAAAACAATGACACTGCCGTGTAGACCAATAAAACAGAAAGCTAAAACAGAACAAACTAGCCTGGTTGACTTAGAACTGCTGGGGTGGTGTGCTGGTTAGAATGAAAATGTCCCCCAAGGCCTTTAAGTATTCAAGATATTTTTGTCCCCAGTTGTGGCACGGTTTTTATGGAAGGTCTTAGAAGGATTTGGGCCTTATGCTGGGGAAGTATATCCTCTGGGGTGGTGCTTTAGTGATTTCACCAAACTTTGGCCAGTTTTGTCTCCTCTCTTCGGCTCCTTCCTCTCGGCGTCACTCCTCTCTCATCTCTCTCTCTCCTCTCTCTCTCTCGCGCTCTCCCTGTGCTAATTGGAAGATGTGACCCTCAACGGCTTTCTGCTCCAGCCCGGGCCCACCATGCCTCCCCTCCCCAATGGACCTTAATTCCCTGGACCCGTCAATCATAAGCTCAATAAACTCTTCCTTTTTTCAAAGTTCCCTTGTCATTGTGGTTATATCACAGCAACAGAAAGTGACTAAATGGCAGGTGGGAATTTTGCTCAAGAGCCTGTGTTTCTAATGGCCCCATAGGTAACTGGTAGCCATAAAGATTTAAGAACCTCTTATGCACCAATAGAGAAAATGTGCTGGGCCAATCCTTGGTTAATGTTCATGGGTTTTACAGCTGGATGGGATCACTGATTGTTTTTCCCCCTTGGCAGCTTTCAGTGGTAAAGCATTCTGACACTATGAGAGGTAATCTTCAGGGAGGAGGCTTCTAAGTCAGTTCCAAGTGGATTGCTCCAAACCCTCTATCTGAAATGTCTTTTGTTCAGCAATAGGGTCTTACCTGCATTTTTGGATCAAATAAAGGACTGTGGAAATAGTCTATATTAGTTTGGGACTCTCCTTTAGACTACCTTGACCAGCAATGAGTTCCAGGCCTCTGATACATCATCTAATTATAGGTATAAGACTGAATTTGTTTCTGTTGTCTTTTGAGAATCATCTCAGGCAAGATTCTGAATTTATCCAAAGACCTGAAAGTCAATGAAAACACTAAATCTACTGGTGTTTGCGGAGATGTCTGATTTCTACCTGGCCTTGTCATGAAGTACACAGTTATGTATATGTTCAAATAGAGTAAGGGCCTCTTATCTGTGGCTTTCTGTTCTTTCTTGTTATATAGTCATATTGTGTCCTTCCTGTTGAAGTTTAGCTTTTAGTGCCCTTTTCCAGACTCAGAAGACGAGTGGGTCGAGTTAGCTGGGAAGAACTTCAAGTTGTAGCCAGAGATTCTTTGGAGGAGAAGAAGGACATTCAGCACAACACTGCTGCTCTGTTCCCTCCAACTTGTTTCCACACATACAGTTTGGTTCCCACAGAACACATCATATGGAATCAGATGCACAGCATCAGATTTCCTGGCAGTATGGGAGGACGGCATTTGCAAAGATCAGTCCTAGAAACACACATGGTGGAGATGTAGCCAAGGGACCGGGCACTTCTCAAGAGCTCATGTGCTTGGGTCCCTCTGCTGGACACTACATTTTCATGATTTTCAATTCTCAAGCCAGTTTTGTGAAAGAGGTATAATTGTCTTCTTGTTAGATGGCACTGAAGATTTAAAGACAGCATCAAGCACACAGTTTACACATCTTAGTAAATTTGTTCTGGTCTCTTTTCCTTAGGGGAAGAAGTAGCCTAGGATCCATTTAGAAATTTGCCCAAGGTTATAGAGTACAACTGTGAAACAAAACAAAACAAATAAACGGACTTGAAAATGTTACCTGAGTTTAAACTGTTGGTGGGCTTCTAGACTACGCATAAAAAGGTTTTGTTTTGGTTTTGGTTTATTATTTTCTCCCTTTTCTTTTTGTCATAAAAATTTAAGTTTCGGAATGTAACACAAATATAGCAAATCAAATAACCACAAACAATCTCAACTTTTATTATATGGCTTTTGCTATGAACCGGTTATCAGTTTCTCCCCCAACCGGTTTTTTTTTCTTGGAATCTTTCTCATCAAAATCCCAGGCCCATTCGAAGCAAAGGTGACTGTCCTTTGTGAGTGCCCTGGGATGTTTTCAGTTTGTATGATTCTGTAATCACCACATTTAAGTCTTGCTTTTATTAGAAGATTTACATTAATGAATCATGCAGAACTCATGGTTTGCCTTCTTGAAAGTTCCTCATGAGAATCATATAAGGTATTATAATTTATTCATCTTTTCAATCACTGTTAGGTGAACTGGCCTGTTGGTTTATCTACCTATTGATACCTTGACTGTTTCCAACTTCTGTCAATTGCGAATGAGGCTTCCATAAACACAATGCAGGCTTTTATATGGTTTAAGTTTTCAAGTCTTTGGAGTAAACACTCAAGAATATAATTCCTGGATTGAGCAGTAAGGCAAGAATAGTTTACTTTTGCAAGAAGCTTCAAAACTCTCTTGCATAATGGCAATGTTATTTTGTATCCATTCAGGAAGCAAATGAGCTTTCCTCTTACTGTATGTTCTTGCCTGCATTTTGTGGGCCTTAGTTCTGGGTTTTGGCATGAATTTCTCCAATAGCATACACATTAGCTGTATTGTGATCTGTAGTTCTTTCAAGAAATGTCTCTTGAAGTCTTTTGGTGTATTCTAGTCAGAGTTTTGTGTTCTTACTGGTGAATATTAATATATTCAAAGTGCATATTCTAGGTAGAGTCTTTCATCAACTTCTTTTCCAAATATTTCCTCCTGTCTCTAGCTTCAATTCTTCTTCTCATGCTCTATATTATCCCCTAGAACAGGTTTTTTTTTTTTTTTGTTAGTTTTAATGAACTGGCCTTTAATCAGTACTTATTTATGATGAATTTCCTTAAAGTTAAACATATACCCAAGATCATCTCTTTTTGCTGTTACCACCTGGTCTTATATTCTTGACCTTTCGGCTAGAAGGTCAGTATCAATTTTTAGGTTTTTTTTTTTTTTTTTTTTTTTTTTTTAAGAAATATAGGTCACTTTTTTTGTTCTTTCCAAATAGATGGCTATTTATTCTAGAGACATTGTTTAAAAAGATTATGTTTGGCCCTTTGGTAGATTAGTTGTCTATATCTATATTGCTGTGGGTACCTTTCTGGATTCTCTATTACACTGATCTATTTACTTAACATCTTGTCTGTATCACACTGTCCTGATGACTGTAATTTTATAGTGTGTTTTACAGTTACTAGTATTTTGACTATTTTTTCTCTTTATATTGATTTGGCTAATTTTGATTTTTTGTTCCTCCTATCCTCCTCCACAAGAAATTATTCATTTTCTTATTTATTAAAACCACTGAAAACATAAAATGACTTCTGAGGAACTGGATTGGGAATGATTTGTACTTACTGATTAAAATGCATAAGAACTGATTTCTTGAAAATATTTTCTTTAATTTATTTATTTATTTTTTTTATGTGTATGATGCTACTGGCTGATGTAGGTTGTGTGCACCCGTGTCAGTGGCAAGTGCGGAGGTCAGAAGAGGGATGTTCGGATCCCCGGAACTGGAGTTAAAGTTGGGTCTTACCAGCCATGTGGGTGCTGGGAACAAACCCGGGTCCGCCTGCAAGAGCAGCGAACACTCTTAAAACAAGCTGACATCTCTCCAGTCCTCAAAATATTGATTTACTTATCCATGAACATGGTACATGCCTCCATTTATTTAGTGTTTCGTTGATAATTAATTTCAATAAATATAGTATTTATTCTGATTCCCCCATGTGTATATGCGTATACATATATAAGGGTATTAATATGTGTAGTTAGATTTATATCAAAATCTTTCATTTATTGGGATTGCTCATCAAAATGCTTTAAAACTTCAAACTCTACTTTTTTGTATTCAGTTGTATATAGGGAAGAGATTTACTTTTGTCTATTAGCCTTTCATTCTGCATCCTTGCTTATAACTGCTTATTAGTTTTAGGATGGTTATTGCTGTTTCATTTTCTATGCAGAGGATCATGTCATCTCTCAATAAAACCAACTTCATTCCTTCCCCTCAATACAGCTACCTTTAATTTTTTTTTCGTTGTTCTTAAATTAGTACTAGCAATACAATAAAAGAGGGTGAGAGGATACATCAACCCCTTCTTCTAGCTCTTAAGAGAGCAGTGTTAAGATTCTTACTATTAAGTGTGTCAGTAATTTATGTTTTTGTCAGTATATTAAATTGAGGACATTTCACTCAATTCTTAGTTTACTGAGAATTTTTTAAAGTCATGAATATGTATTAGATTTTGCCACATACTTTTAAGACTGTTACTGATGATGTCATGTGAAGTATTTTTCTTCATCGACAATGTGGTAGATTTTTTAATGATGAGTTAACTGGCTATGAATAACTGGGATAAATCTCATATGGTTGTAGCTTTGGATTATTTTATAGACATGAATTACCTTAGTTTAACTAATAATTTGTTTTTTATCCCTATAACGCTGACCCGATATTCGTTTTTCCCTCGCAAGTTTGTTTCAATAGATGTAGTTTTGGTAGCAGTTAACAGAATGACGTTTACGGGGGGCTGGACATGGCTCCGATGGGTATACGAGCCCTGAACTGCTCTTTGTCGCAGGATCGGGGGTTCCCATTCCAGCCCCCACTGGAGGCTACCAACTGTCCATAACTCTGTGATCCCGGGATCCAATCCCTTCTTTTGTCCTCTGTGGACACTGCACCCTATGGGTCCCCTTCCATACCTGATCCGCACTTAACACGCATCCACACCAAAATAATAATACTAAATAGGAAAAAAATTATTAGGCAATAGTATGGTTTGATCTTGTCCTTATAGAAGCGATTATAACAGGAACAGGTATAATTTGTTTTAAATAAACTGGCAACCACTCCCTGGTGAACATATTTGTAGTTTGAAGACACAAACCTGAGCACATACATTTCAGCCACCCTCATCTCATGTTTGACAAGGGGTCAAGAAGACACAATGGATTTGAAACATATTTCTGGTTCTCAAAAGGTAGATTTTTTTTTTTTTTTTTTTACTATATGATACCTGTTCATAATAATCCATATTCTGTTTCTTTTCTTTCTTCTTGTTTTGAGGTGGATTAGTGGCATCTTCTAAGGATTCTGATTATCATTTTATGTCCATGGGCAATGTAGCAATATCTCTACTGTTGTTATTGTATCCTTTGTAACTTTTCGTAGCTTGCGTGTGGTTTGAATGAGAAGTATCCCCCATAGGCTCAAGTGTTTTGAACACTTGGTCCCAGCAGATGGTGATGTTTTAAGAAGTTATGGAACTTGTAGGAGGTACAGCCTTGCTGAAGAAAGCACATCACTGGGGGCAGGGTTTGAGAAGTTGGAACTTTGACCCACTTTCCAAAAAAAAGAAAGGAAAAAAAAGAGGGGGGGGGGGGGGGAAAAAAAGAGGGGGGGAGGAGGAAGAAAAAAAAAAAAAGGCATAAAAAAGGAGGTAAAAGAAAACATTAAGGGCTCAAAAGATGGCTCAGCCATTAAGAACACTGACTGCTTTCCCAGGGGACCTGAGTTCGATTCCCAGCATCCACATAGCAGGTAATAACTGTCCCTAACTCCAGTTCCAGGTGATCAAATTCCCTCTTTTGACTTCTGGAAGGGGAGGGGCATTGCACAACACCAGTTCAAGTACATGCATGCAGGCAATACAGCTATACACATAAAATAAAACTATTAAAAATAAAAAAAAAATTAAAATATATACTTTTTAAAAGAAAATTAACACAAGAACCTCAATAAGCCAAATATTCAGTTACAGAAATTAAAAAGTAGTATTACCTTCTATACAATAAACAGTGAATACTTGTCAAGAAAATCTTACAGTTAAAGAGAAATACTAAGGGACAAATTACAAAGCAGGATGTTGCTTTCTGTTCTTATATAAAATGAGACTAATGCCCAAATAAACTATAAAATATTTATCATTACTGAGATTTTATTCTATAGGAATTAAAGCTATAATAATTCAAGTAATCATAGTTTTAACAGTTATTCGTCTTGGGGCCAAAATCCAATATACTTCACGCCCATAAGATTTGAGTACCTTAAAAAAATAAAGATAAGAGTACCCAAATAAAAGCACTTTTTTTTGAGACAGGGTCTCCCTATAGCTCCAGCTGGCCTTGAACTCACTGTAGACCAGGCTGGCCTTGAACTCACAGAAATCTGCCTGCCTCTGCCTCCCGAGTGCTAGGATTAAAGGCGTGTGGCACCACGCCCGGCTTATAACTCCAGTTCCAGGGGAATCCGACACCCTCTTCTGACCTCCGTGGCACTGCACGACACGGGTGCACAAACCTACATGCAGACAGTATATTCATACACATAAAAAATAAATAAAATTTAAAAAAAGATGGTTCTTAGCCACCATGCGAGACCTGGGAATCGAACCCAGGTCCTCTGCAAGAGAAGTTGGCACTCTTAACTGCTGAGCCATCTCTCTAGGCCCATAAAAACAATGTTAAAGAGGCAGGGCTGGGGATGTAGCTCAGTGGTAGAACACATGCCTAGGACAGCAAGGCCCCGTGTTCCATCCCTAGCATCACTACCCCTAAATAAGACAAAGATAGTCACAGTGATGGAAAGAGAAGAGCCAGCATGATGTAGTGCTGTAGCAACTTTGGTGGGTGTCAGGAAGTCACATAGCCTAGTTTTCCACTTAGAGACTGACTCATTACATATAAGATTGATGCCCACTATTGATGTAGTAAAAAGAATACGGGCTACCGGGCGTGGTGGCGCACGTCTTTAATCCTAGCACTTGGGAGGCAGAGGCAGGCAGATCTTTGTGAGTTCAAGGCCAGCCTGGCCTACAGAGTGAGTTCCAGTACAGGGAGACCCTGTCTTGAAACGACCAAAAAAAATTTTTTTTAAAAGAATATGGGCTTTGGATTCCAGCTATTCCATTTCTTTGTTTAATGAACTTAAAAGAAGTCACAATTTTCCTAACTATAAAATAGAGATAGTAATGTCTACCACATAGAATTGATCTTATAAACATCAAATGAGGTCACTAATCTGAAAGCATTTCATGAACTATAACACAGTGTACAATAATGTGAACACTGAAGGTGAGGATATAGCTCAATGATAGAATATTTGTCTAGTATGCACATCGAACCCTGGGCCATGGGTTCATGCACACCTAGGGGCCAGGGAAATTAGCAGTTTCCTGGCTGGTTGTGGCTGGGGAGTTATCACCTCCCCAGCCACGGGTTTACCCACAAGGCCATCAGCTTCGTGGGTGTGTGTCAAGAAGCCAGCAGCTTCCAAGACACGGATCCAGTCACAGGGTCATCAAGTGTGCATGACCACCAGAAAGCCAACATCTCCCTGGACACCCTAGCACTTATAAGTGCAGAACCCAAAGAAACAGATCCTACGGGAAAAATTATAAAATACTAGAAATAAAAACACAACAAATTTATTTTAAAACAGTGGAAAGCATCACCACTCCACTAGATCAAGAAAAAGGAGAGAAGGGCTTCAAGCACTGAAGACAAGACTGAGTAATGACATTCAAACAAAAATAAAGAAACCGGAGGGAGCTGAGGAGATGGCTCAGCAGTGAAGAGGACCTCACTGCTCTTCAAAAGACCTGAGTATGGGCTGGAGAGATGGCCTAGTGGTTGAGCACCGACTGCTCTTGCAGAGGACCCAGGTTCGAGCCCCAGCACCCACATGGTGGCTGAGAACTGTCTTTAACTCCAGTACCAGGGGAATCCGACGCCCTCTTCTGACCTCCATGGCATTGCACAACACACATGCACAGACCTGCATGCAGACAGTACATTCATACACATAAAAAATTTAACAAAAAAGACCAGCATCCAGGTCAGGTGACTCATAACTGTCTGTAACTATAGCACCAGGGCATCTGACATTCTCTTGTGGTCTCTGAGGACATCCAAATGCACATGTCATGTTTGTGAATGTACATACATGCATACATACATACACACACAATACACACAAATAAAGCAAAAAAATTTTATCACAACTTTCAAGAATGCTTCAAGAGACCAAACTTAAAATTTATGAAGTAGAAAAAGCTGAAATACAAATTAAAGCCATAGAAAAATATATTCAATGAAACTATAAGAGAAAATTTCTAAAACCTAGGGAAAGACAGGGATAGTCAAGTACAAGAAGGCAATAAACATGGCCAGAAAACACCGCTCCACCTCACACTACACCTAAAATGCCCAAAGTACAAAACAAAGAAGAATATTGAAAACTTCAAGAGTACCACCAAGTTACTTACAAAGGCAAACTCATCAGAATTATCGCAAATGTCACAGCAGAAATCCTAATGTCAGGAAAGCACACAATGCCATATTTTCTTTTTTTAACATTTTTATTGAAGTTCTGTGCATTTCATACATCGTTTCTCATTTCAATCTAGACTCATCTCCCCTTCCATGCCCCTCACCCCACCCAAATTCATGCACCTTGCCATTCCTGCCCTGTATCTTTTTCTGATTCTTTTCACAGTTTTTCAAAGCAGAGGATACTGTCCTTAGGAGAACTTTACTGTCAGTCAGTTCCCTGTCCCTGTTCCTCTGCTGCTGTTGTCCCTGCAATCTGTATTGCTTCAACATATGCATTTATACATACACACACACACACACACACACACACACACACACAAAATCACACCTATACTAAATGTCACCATATGCAGCAAAGTTATCTTTTGAAGCACATGGAGAAATAAAGGCCTTTCAACATAAGCAGAGAATAATTGACCAGCATTACAGAAAATACTTAAAAGAATCCTACACAGAGATAAAGAAGTCACAATCAAAATAGTTTGACAACAAATAAATTTCACAACAGATGAGCAGATGAGAATTAGAAAAAAACATTTTCAACTCACTAAATCAACAAAACCCTAAGATGAAGGGTAAAAGAACATATACTCAACTAGAAAAAAAAAAGAAAATTACAAGAATAACCAAATGTCTCTCAATAACTACCCTAAATATAAGTGATCTTAACATTCCAATTAAAAGATACACACTGGTTAACAGAATTAAAACACAAGGTCGACTATATGTTGTTTATAAGAAACACAGTGTAGGTATACTTGTTAGGTCTGACTGACCACACAACAAATCCTTTTTCAAAAATAAAACCTGTCCTTCAAGTTAAAAAAAGAAAAAAAAAAACCACACACACAGTTTATCTACAAAGATGCATAAATGGAAAGAATGGAAACGTGCTACACAAAGAAAACAGAATCTGGGGTGAGGAATTGAAAGCAAGCTAGAGTAGTTATACTCACATGTGATAAGGCAGACCAAGGCAGACCAAATCTAACTACATAGTAACAAAGAAAAAATCCTATCAAAAAGAAAAAGCAAGAGTGGTATGCTGCCACACCTTCAATCTCAGTATTTGGAAGCCTCAGCACTCGGGAGGCAGAGGCAGACAGACCTCTGAGTTCCAGGCCAGCCTGGTCTACATAGTGAGTTCCAAGACAGCTGGAGCTACAGGGAGACCTTGTCTCAAAAATACCAAAAAGGAAAAAAAAATACATGCACTGAACAATCACACACACATACACACACACACACACACACACACACACACACACACACAGGATTTCATAAAACAAATGTCACTGGACATAAATAGTTAGGTCCAGATTGATCCAATCTACTCTCATTAACAAAGAGATTATTCAGACAAAAAAGTTAATGAAAAAACTGCAGAGCTAATATCACCACAGACATAATGAATTTAACAGGCATCTACAGAATATTCCATCTGTGATGGCAACTCTTGGTTGTCAACTTTACTGGATCTAGAAATCAACTAAAACACAAGGGGCTGGTCACTCCAGTAAGGGGTATATTTGAAGCTGGAGTATCCACCCTAAATGTGGGTGGCACCTTTTCACGGCAGCTGTCAACCCTTATTTAAATCAATGAATATTTACATTCAAATGTTTAGTTTAAAAGTGCTCCACATGTATATTTTCATATATATGATGAACTAAATATGTATTAATAGTATTTAGCTGACGTGTTATCTGTATTTGTATTATTCCTGACTAAAATCACTCCTTGAAATGTATTTATACTGTGAATTAACATAATATGCTCATATTACATTTTAATAATCTGTTTCTTAATGAGCCGTAATATATACATGTAAATATCTTTCCAGTACTTAAGCGTGTTTGGCTTTCATACCTTTGTTTATAAGCTATATCTTAATGCTTTGCAAAGAACGATCAACTCTGATGCTGTGCTGTCATGCTTCTTCTAAGTGTAATAAAATCACATTTGCTTTCTGTCATCAAGGCAAATATATTTAAATCTAGTCTTAATAGCAGAGCTTTTGATAAACTATCATCATGTGTAAAAAAAAAGAAAGAAGGAAACTTGCTGTGTGTTTGCCTTCACTCTTGCTGGTGAGTTTTTCTATCCTGTTGATGTGGTGTTCCTCTGCAGATATTAAAACCAACTTCTTTAGGTTCACAGAAGACAAGCAGCTCTCCAGGAATCCTCCAGGCCTTTAGCACCAAGTTGGAACTGTTTAGACATCCAGCTTCATGGACTGAGCAACTACCAGATTTTCAGGTGCTCCAGTACACCATAGCCACTGCTGGACTACCCTATCCTATAAGCCAATCTAACAACTCCCCTTTACACACACACACACACACACACACACACACACACACACACACACACTATCAGTTATGCTCCTTTAAGAATTCCAATACACCGTCCAAAAGTTGTTGAATACATATTCTTCTATGTAGCCTACAGAATGTTCTCCAAAATAGGTTATGTTTAAAATCATAAAACAAGTCTCTTTTTTTTGGTGTTTTTGAGACAGGGTCTCCCTGTAGTCCCAGCTGTCTTGGAACTCAGAAATCTGCCTGCCTCTGCCGCCCAAGTGCTGGGATTAAAAGCATGCATCACCACACACCTGGGATAAAACAAGTCTTAACAAATACTAAAATATTGAAATGATTTCTTGGATCTTATTAGATCTTAATGGAATAATGCTGGAAATATATCAAAAGAAACTACTGAAAATACAAATGTAGAGATTGAACAGTATTATTTTTGAATGATGAGTGTCACTGAAGAAACCAAAGAAGACATTAAAAGCTTCCTAGAATCAAAAGAAAAATGAAAAGCACCACTTACTAGAAACTATGGGAGCAAAAGGTAAAGATTATAGCCTGGGTATCTACAGTAAAAAAAAAAATATCTGAGCCTGGCACAATGGCACATGCCTGTGATTCCAGTACTTGGGAGGTAGGGGCTGGAGGATCAGGCATTAAAGATCACCCTCAGCTACAAAAAGAATGATTATCAGCCTAGGATAGAGAAGACTCTACCTGCCCACCCCCACCCCCCCAAATCAGAGAAATATCAACCAAATAACCTAATGTTATTCCTCAAGTGTTTAGAAAAGAAACAAGCCAAACCGAAAAGTAATGGAAAGAAATTTTAAAAAGTCACTCAGGATGTAGCTCAGTGGCAGAGAACTTGCCTAGAAGTAATAAAGGCCAAACCTGAAATTAACAAAATAGAACCAAAAGAATACCAAAGATTGATGAAACAAACATTTCTCCTAAGAGATAAAGATTGATAAACTTTAAGCCAAAATAACCAGAAAAGAAAAATCCAACTTAATAAAATTTGAGGGGCTGGAGAGATGGCTCAGCAGTTAAGAGCACCAACTGCTCTTGCAGAGGACCTGGGTTCGATTCCCAGCACCCACATGGCAGCTAAGAACTGTCTTTAAGCTAGATGTGGTGGTGCATGCCTTTAATCCTAGCATTTGGGAGGCAGCGGCAGGCGGATCTCTGTGAGTTCAAGGCCAGCCTGGTCTACAGAGTGAGTTCCAGGCCAGCTGGGGCTATCAGGAGACCTTGTCTCAAAAAGGCAAAAAATTTAAAAAAATTGAGATGAAAAAAAGGAGACATTACTACATATACCACTAAAATCCAGAGAATCATTAGGGAATCTTTTTTTTAAACTACATTCAAAATACATTGGAGAATCTAGATCAACCCCCTCCCCCCAAATCTCTCTCTCTTCCTTCTATCTCACTATGAATCAAACCCAGGACCTTGTTCTGTCTTGCTTGCCACACAGCATTAAGACTTGAGTTGGATCCCCAGAACCCATGTAAAAAGCTGGCTGTTGTAGCACGTTTCTAATCCCAGCATTGGGGAGCTGGAGGACAGGAGGATCACTAAACTTTGCTGCTTAGCCAGCCTAGCCTCACTGGAAATCCCCAGCATACACACAAACATACACGTGCTACAATACACACACACACACACACACACACACACACACACACAAAGACACAGCACATAACAATGAGTATGAGTATTTGTTAATATCACCCCCAATCTCATCAGAAAAGTCTAAGTATTCACAATCGATCAAGCTCATGGCAAAGGTTCAAGTTTCCCAAAATTCTGATTTTTTAAAATTAAATTTAATTATTTTATTTTTGGTCTTTTTGGAGACAGGGTCTCCTTGTAGCCCCAGCTAGCCTGGAACTCACTATGTAGACCAGACTGGCCTTGAACTCACAGAGATCCTCCAGCCCTTGTGTATGCCATCATGCCCAGCCCCAAATTCTGATTTTTAACTAAAAGCAATAATTTGATCACTAGAGAAAAAAATTACTGTTGATCATTTGCCATGAAGCCATATACTATCACTCATTTGAGTGAAAACAGTTATTAAATACTCTGGCCTAAATGAGCAAGATTTGTGTATCAATCCTTCTTTGAAGCAAAAATGTTGTAAATTGTAGGCTACAGAGATGGCAGCAGTTAACATCACTTCCTGCTCTTCCTGAGAACCTGAGTTTGGTTCCTAGTACCCATGTTGGGCCGCTCACAACTGCTTGTAATTCCAGCTTTAGCAGATCCAATGTCCTCTTCTGACCTCCACAAGTACCCACACATCACACACACACACACACACACACACACACACACACACACACAAACTTAAATTTCAGAAGTAAATTAAAAAGTTGTGTCAATTGCTAATTCAGCTCCCAAGTGAAACATGTGAAGGGTCTTTTCTCAAGACAACCATGACACTTCCTTGTGCAGCTGAAGTGCTAAGTACACTTCCTTTTTCATCACACAAAATATTAAAACAATATATGCTCAATGGCCAAGATTTGTTAAGTTCAATCATTTTTACTGCCACACCAGGTTAAGATGAAACTGGCGTTCTTTTTAAATTACTGTCAGTGACGTGTGTGCCACTGTCATAATTCATTTCCAAGAGCCTGTAGTTTTACCCATCATTGTTTTTGTATATGACCTCCCAGAATTCCTGCAATCCTAAATTCTTCCATTTCTTCACCCCTATTCACTCCTTAAACCCCTGCACTCCATCTTCTACTTTTAACTTGCTACTGAAAATTGCTTTCTATAGTCACTATAACCTTCCTAAATGCAAGGTCCGGGAATGTTTTCTCCAATCTTCTGAAGCACTGGCTGCTACTGAACATCTCTGAGCATTCGTCTCATACATGGTCCATCTCTGGTATGCTGTCTGTCCGTTTTATTTACTACTGACTACAACGCCTCATACCTCCCAACGAGAGGTCATTCACCCTTTCCTGACTCTCAGGAATTCAGTGGTTCAGGTCTTTATACTTTATAACTTCATTTAAGGGTGAGACTTTTGGTAGGTTGACCAGGCTTCAGTGGATGAATCCACACGGAAAGAGATATGGAAACACAAATTTGACTCTGTAGGCCTTTACACACACACGCACACACACACACACACACACACACACACACGACACCAAGGAACCAAGATTTCTAGACCAATTGAATGTAATGCTGTGAGAATAAGAAGCAAAAGTTTTTCTAGTAGGTCACCAAGGGTAGTAAGTGGTATCATTCCTATTATCACCCCTTGCAAGAGACCTGAACCCATGAATGCCAGATATGGGAGAAATAGTACCATATACTGAATATATAGAGAGAGCATTATACAGCCTTCTGGAGAACACTGCTCCAGCCTTGCAAGTTGCTGTCACCTAATTGCAGTAGAAAGCAGAGGCCCAGAAAGAGAAGGGGAACTAAAGACAATCAAAATATAGTATATGAGGGGCTGGAGAGATGGCTTAGCGGTTAAGAGCGCCGACCGCTCTTGCAGAGGACCCGGGTTTGATCCCCAGCACCCACATGGTGGCCGAGAACCATCTGAAACTCCAATGCCAGGAGAACTCTAGTTCCAGGGGAATCCAACGCCCACTTCTGACCTCCGCGGCATTGCGAGACACGGGTGCACAGACTTGCATGCAGACAGTACATTCATACACATACAGAAATAAATAAAATTAAAAAATTAAAAAAACAAAATATAGTATATGAAATTCACAAAAAAGCAATTAAAATATTTTGTGAATCTTTATTTCAATTTTTGTGTATTCTATACAGAACACATCTTAATCTTTATACTCCCTCCCCCACTGGAAGTTATGCATTGTCATTTATGTTAAGGTCTACTGAGACAAGTTAGTATCCCCACCTATCCACTTTTTGATGGTGCCTATGGAAGTGAGCAAAACTATCTGGTTTTTTTTTTCACATAAATTTATTTATTTATTTTTAACAAATCTAGACCCGTGTTCCCGCTCATTCCCCCACCCCGCCAGAGCTCATGCATTCTGCCAAACATGCTTTCCGTCTCTCAGTCTTTCTCAGTATTTTCCATGGGGAAGTTGACTGTTTTGAGCAGAAGTTCACTGTTTCAGTCAGTTCTTTGATGCAGTCTTTTCTGTTGTTGTTGTTGTTTCCAAAAATGCATTGTATGCCCCAGGAAACTCTTTGTACAAGAGAGTGGCTCAGGGGGCGACACTACACAAGAAGATTACTGTGGACAATACTGGGTAATGTGGCACTATGCATCCGACAGATGAGGTGCATTACCGAATGGGATGTCTATCGTTTTGGTTTTTTCTGTGGAGCTGGTGGGTTAGCTTTCGTATCAGCGATCACGATACGCAGAAGTAGCGGTTTCGCTCTATGACTCGTCCGGTCCAGCCATTTATTCGCTGCTGCAAAGCTTGTCTGTGAATGTCCGGTGGCTTGTTGCTTTTACACTTAGCGCGAGCTCGTGGCACGTGAGAAATTGCCGCATTGTGTAGATGTAACCGATTGTTCTCGTAGTCCGATCTCGTGTGAGTTAGGTGATGGGGCAGTTTAGTGTTGGTTGGTCCAGCTTGCCTTGTCTGGAGTTTGTGGAAAGAGATGCTGCAAGATGTGATACACATGGCCTGTTGCAGTAATGTATCTTCTGTGGTGGCGGGTAAAGGTCTTGAGGGTACTAGTGTCCGTCAGGGTGCGTATTGGGTCGGGTTTTGGCAAGTTCATTCCAAGTTCTTCCAAGGGTTCTCCACACTTTTTTTTTTTTTGTGTGTGTGTGTGTACAAGTTTTAGGCATTTGCACTACCTAGGCAGTGGGATGTGAGTGGTTTCCCCTGGGCCTGCCCAGCACGACTGACCTCTTCTCCAGGGCACTCTGGGTTAATGCATGGTGTTTTCTTGGATCCTGTGAGTGCTGTCGGACTGTGTGGCTTATTGGAGTTAAGATGATATCTTACAGGTGTTTTCCATTGTGCATTCGCCTTAATTGATTAGTGATATTGGGTAAAAGATGAGCTTTGTTAACGATCTGCTTTTGAGAAGGACATTATTTTAGAGACTTTTAGGTGGACAGTGTTGAATATTGGTAAAGTGAAACATATAGGTCGTAAGAACAATAAATATGTGAGATCTAGTCCTATTATATTTCGAGTCAGTGGATAGCATAGAAGTTTATGAATCTTTACTTGTCTTGCTGTTTTCAGGTTGTCAGATCAAAATTAAGTGAATTTAAAGAGTGTATTCGGAGTGTGTAACTTCAATATCAGAAGTGCAGGGCTGTTTGATTTTATAATTAAGTCGCATTTTAAACACTGTTCCTTTTGTTCACGAGTTGTATATTCTTTCTTCAGTGTTTTCCTTATTGTAATATCACCTATAACATGTAAAATTAGTAAGTTTTTTATAAAAATTTTGTTTTAGTTGTATTGTATGTGGTATGTAATTTTGTATGCTTCTTGCATTGCTAGGCTTGCTGTGCACCCGATAGTTTGTGCCAATGCTCTCGTGGATGGCAGAAGTAGGGTGGGGTCGGACTGTCCCCGGTGGAATTGGAGTTTCTCCTGGAATTGTAGTTACTGATGGTTCTCAGCGGCCATGTGTGTGTTGGGGATGCGGAAGCGGAGAATGGTCCTTCTGCAAGGAGCAGTGCGAGTCTGAATACTTTAACGTGTCAGTCTTAGTGGATGCCTTACGTCTTCTCCAGCCCTCAGTAAATTCTTAAAGTTTTATAAAGAAGAGTTAATATTTGCCCTAAGAATGTGTTAAATATTAGAAGGGCATGGAGAAGAGGGTCATAGTACAAGTGAACCCGATGTGGTTGTGAATTCTGAGGTGAGTAGTAATAAAGGCATTTTTATGGTGAAGTTCAATAACGACTCTCCATAGAGATACCATTTTTGGAGGATAAACTTGATATTCCGTGAGTTTGCTAGCTTAATTGAAGAATGTGCCTTAGAGCGATTATAGACATCTTGGGTTAAATGACTATTCGTGTACGCTGTGGTATATTAATGTGGCTGGAATTATTCTCTCAAAACTCGTTATCAAGAGAAGCATATTTCACTGAATACTTGAATTTACCAGTCTCTTACAGGAGGCTCCATAGATTGGAGCACTTGTTGTATTCCGTTCAATAAGTAAGTTTATAGGGGTGTGTTCCTGTTTAGCAGTAAGTCAAGGTCCTTGTTGCTGTTGCGCATTTAGTTGTTATACCTCGTAGCTATCTTAATTCTACGATATAGACTTGTTTTGGTACTGTTGCACCGAGAAATGAGTGAAAAGGGTCGATCACTCTAGTGAGAACTTCCTGCTTGGTGGTTTATGAATATACCGGACTTTCTTCAATTCACCGACCTGTGCCTCTCATTCTTTACTTCCAGACTTAACGGATGAACCTAGGGTAACGAACCTGTCTTGCTTGTGATCGCGAAGTGCGTTCGGTCTAGGTCTTAGAGTGTGTAGAATGTAAGGGGCGTGCCGATTGGGGGCTGCAAAGTTGCGATGGAAGGACGTAGACGGTACAGCCGAATTATGTATGAATGTGTGGACACACTGGACGTCCAGCGGCCGGGCGTGCATATCAGTATGTATAGAGCCCAGACTTTGATATTGAACAAGTCTGACTAGGCGCGAGCGACAAGGCGCCTAACCACCGACTCACATCAAAAGGGAGGTCAGTTAGGACTGCGTGGGCTAGTGATCGGACATACTTATTCAGATGCCGCGGAGTGGTAAAGACTATCGAAGTTGCTCAGTGGGATATCTAGTATACGGCACGACTGCGTATTGAGACGGGCTCGAGTGAGATTTGTCACATTTGTATACCATTGCTACTTAACAGGTCGTCTTGAGGTATTACAGACCGGGGAATGGAAGGTCAGCACGATAGACCGGCGTCGCCCAAGCTGGAGTGGGTTGGGGGGGGCTGTTAGGTTTTGGTTTTTGGGCACAGAGCCTGCAAAGATGAGGACTTTAGTGCGATGAACGGGGATCTTTGTACTAGACTCATGATATCATACTTATTAGCTTAAAAGATGAATAAAAAAGAAAAAAACTGAAAAAGATCAGGACAGTTATGGCAGAAACTGCAATGGATCTGGTGGATGGCTGAGGGTGGGGGGGGGGGGGGAGGGAAAGGGAATAAGCCTTTGACGTGAATTGGAAAAAATGTATGAAATCCAAAAGGCAATCAATTACAGAAATAAATTAGAAGAAAAAAAAAGAACTATAAACTGCTGGGGCGCTAGCGTATGAGATGGCCTAGCATTAAGAGCACACAACTGCTCTTGCAGGAGTGATTTCGCCGGATTTGATCCCAGCACCAAGCAACATGGCTGCCTTGAGAAGATGTCTTTAAACTCCAGTTCCAAGGGAATCCAACACCTCTCTGACCTCTGTGGATTTGAATGGCACGGGTGCACAAACCTACATGCAGACAGTAAACATTCATACACATAAAAAATAAATTAAATTAAAAAAGAAGTATTTTGTTTAAAAAAAGATGAGTAAATCCCTGGAAATGAGAGGTCTAAGGATGTACGTGAAGGAACTCGCTCTTTAAATCCTTGTCTTATCATTCTTTAAAGCTCTGTTTTGTGCTCATAAAGTAGTGATAAATTTAATTTAAATTTATTTAATACTTTATATTGAACTAACCAGTAGTGTAAAATAATAGAATATCCTAGCTAAGAACCTATAAGTACAGAAATGATTTAAATAAAATAATAATTTAAAGAATTAGTATTGAGGCAACTTTTGTAGGAATGTTCCAACCATGATATTTATAAGCCTTGACTCATTATTCTATCATAATCATCCTATGTGATAATGTTCTTTGAATATTCCGATTTTTTGAACTAGATGAAGACATAATAAAACAAAAGAACGAGAATAAGCTGAAGTCGTAATGTGAGTTTTTCTAGAAAAAACAAAGGAGGCAGAATACAAACTCGAAAAGTTGGGTTCACTAGGGCAGTCCAGGATAAGCTTAATAATTATACCCATCTTTTTCAATTAAAGTATAAAAAGCAATAAAACATGTTCTCGTCATGAACAAATAAAATGAAAAAAGTGTAAAATTGCAACTGAAGTAAAGATTTAATGTGGTGTCTTTCCTGAAAAATTGATCTAATTGTCATCGTCTTTTAAGAGGGGTAAAAATTTTAGAATCAAAGAATCAGAGTGACCGCAAAATTGTACAAAAAAACACCTGTTTTTAAATAATGGCCAATTATCATTTTAAACGTTGATGGTCTGAAGGATATTTTTATGTTCTGCATTTTCTCCTGATACAATAATGAATAAAGTGTTGAAAAAATATGTGAGAGGAAGTTCTTTAGTGGAACCTATGGTTGACATTGATGCCTGTGTGAACGGCAGTGATCTAAACCGTGTAGGGCGTTTGGTTTCCCGTATGTGTGCTCAAGTCTTCCAATGAGGGGTGAGGGAGTAAGCCTGCCAAGTGGGGAATTAACTGCCAGACCTCAGAACTTTTCTAAAAACTGGAGTGCACAAAGGAGTCAAATGGATAATCCTTTGCTTGGGATATCAGATAAAGCATTTCTGAATCATGTGTAACAACAAAAGTTGGGGGCCAGAGTGAAATGACATTCAGGTTGTTGGCGGGCGTGGGATAGGCTAATGGTGGATGTGGAGCCGGGTCGTGTGGGGCGTGTCCTGGCGTTGAAGTGTCTGTTACGGCGTAGAGTGTCAGACCGCACAGTGTTGCGTGGGTTTCGCGTTGGGTAGATTATCTTCTGCAGGTGATGTATGAGTTTACAGGGCCTGCATACCATAGTGTGAAGTTTATGTCGGGAACGATCGCATGATATTGACATCTAGTAAAGACGCATGCGGCGCGTCCGAAACTTCACCAGAGTGTACCAGCTGCCCTGTAGAACATTGTCGTCCGGGAAGGATATATTAATATCAAGAACACGGATGTACAGCAGAGCAGTGATCGTAGGTGTAGGTTTCATTATAAAGGACAGCAGATCATATGCTCATGCAAAAGGTACCAGGTGAGCACACAACACAATGGGAATTAAAGCAAACACTGAGACCTGATACGGTTACCGAAGAAACAGAGTGTAAGCTTTGAAAACAATTATTTTTATCTAGCTTCCGTTGATGAGAGTAAGCTCTCTGTCGCTTTTCCAATCCAGAAGGTGCAAAGTCCTAAGTTTGAAATTAATATGTATATGGTTATATGTTGGGCATGAGCTTGGCTGGGTTGACGTAGACTTACAAAGCACATGCTTGCAATTAGGGACTTTTCCCCCGTGGGTATTTCTCAAGAGATATGATGTTTACTAATGAGGGTTGAGGTTGTCATTGAGGTGAGTTGTGGACAAGCCGCCCATATCTAAATGTAAGTCTGCAACGCACGACTCTATTTTTGAATCTGGCAGTGCATATGACACTCCTTAACGCTTGAAAATGGAATACGCAAGGACGTGGCTATATGCAGCTATGATGTCTTTTCTTCGGAAGATCTAACAAACAGAAGTCACAGGCGAACTATCGTTGGTCAATCAATACATTAGTACGCAGAGAAGAAAAAAACCCAGGAAACTGATTGTAAAATAAGAAGTCCATGAGCTAGAATCTAGGTGTAGGAGCTGTGTGATGCTGATTTAGGACAACGTAGTTTTGTTGGCACGCCCTAACGTAACAACAAGATGCTGTGGTATCCACGCGTGTGGCACGATCCACGTATAAGATGGGCACTGTTGACATCTTGTGATTGTCATCTGCTGCTGATCAGCTGACTNAAAAAAAAAAAAAAAAGATCTACTGGATCATATGCCCCAAGTGGAAAAGCAAAGTAGCCTACACCTATTTGAGAGACTTCTCCAGTTCTGGGTCCCATTCAAAACTAGCAGCTTTTTTATGTCATTTGGTATATGGGCCAGAGTAGCACACCCAAGTGAGGAATGCTTTCAAAATTCAAGGCATATGCTTCATTCCTGGTGGTAAGACGTGCCAGATGCGACGGCTTACTCTTCATTTTAGGGGGGGTTACTTCACGTGCCCCACATCATTGGACTCCTGGAAATTTTACTAAAGTTGGCAGTCTTTGAATTGTGGTCAGATTTTATTTCTCAACCTGTAGCATGCAAAGCTTCACCAAGTCCAGAGTGGTTGCTGCATCCTTCAACCTAGTCCAGGGCATTTAGCACAATCTCATCAATATAATGAACCAGTGTGTTATATTGTGGAGAGACAGGTGATCAAATTCCCTGTGAGCTAAGTTATGACAAAGGGATCGAGAGTTAATGTACCTCTGAAGTAGGACAGGGAGCGTGCACTATTGACCTTGGGAGTTGAAACAGAATTGCTTCTGGCGGGCACTTTGGACAGGTATAGAGAAAAATGCATTTGGTGAATCAATAGCTGCATACTAAGTAACAGGAAATGTGCTGATCTACTCAAGCAAGGAAATGGCGTGAGGCACAGCAGCTGCAGTTATACCATCACTTCATTAAGTTCACAATAATCAAGTGTCATTCTCCAACTTCCACCCATCTGCACAGGGCAAAGAGGACAGTTAAATGAAGATACGGTGGGAGGCACCACCTCAGAGTCATTCAAGTCCTTCATAGTAGCATAATCTTCACAGTCCCTCCAGGGATGTGATGATACTGGTTTGGGGTCATGATTTTCCATAGTAGAGGCATCTGGAATGACTTCCATTTTGCCTTTTCAACCATAAAGTTCTCACTGCACAGGTAAGGGAACCAATGTGGGGATTCTCCAACTCCTAAGTATATCTAACCCAATTACGTATTCTGGGACTTGGAGGGAAAAAAAAAAAACCTACAGGATGAGTTGGAGAAATCACTTGGATCCATTTTGTGTTGCATCTAGAGGGCTGTTATGGTTTTAGACTTGCTTGTAATCAACATCAACTCAGAATCACTGCTCAGAAGGGCTCAAAAGGTCTGATTGTTTCCTTTTTCCCAGTGTACAATTACTCTGTATAAGGCCATGGGTCCCTTTTGGTAAAAGAGGAAAGATTCATTTTTCACTTGGGTGGTATTGCAGGAACACTCCTTAGGTAGACCAGGCCTCCTTTTCATTGAAGAGTTCTGGGTCTGTATACTGGCACAGGTGTGGATGTCAGTTGAGGGGCTATCAGGAATCTTTGTTGCCATGATTTAAGGTAGCCTTTCATTCACTTGCTCTGGAATGTTTCTTTCCCACGGACCGAGCAAGAACATAGTAGGTTTCCTATCCATTTCACTTCTGGAAACACCATGATTAATAAGCCAGTACTATAGTCCTACATGTCAGACCACTAAGATCCTTGTTTTGCCTCTGCTGTCCATTAAAGTAAGTAAGCCAACCTTTCCTTTGGTGATGAGTGCTGTCATTTGGTGCTTGCCACCCTGGAATCAAATTAGATCTATTACATTTAAGTTACTCAATTGAGTAGCTGTGGCTCCCACTGTTAATTTTTTGTTTTTTGAGTCAGGGTCTCCCTGTAGCCCCAGCTGGTCTGGATCTCATGCTGTAAACCAGGCTGGCCTTGAACTCACAGAGATCCGCCTGCATCTGCCTCCCAAGTGCTAGGATTAAAGGTGTGCACAATTCTATGGTACTTTAGAGAGATAACAGCACAGCTCCTATGGTCTTCATTGAAGATATGGTTGGTCATAGGAGGTTGAACATGACTGCTGGAGGCTGGGGACCATGGCAGGAAGCAGTTGTGGAACTTCCTACGGAGGGCTTAAAGACGGTTCTTAGCTGCCGTGTGGGTGCTGAATCGAACCGGGGTCCTCTGCAAGAGCAATTGGTGCTCTTAACCACTGAGCCATCTCTCCAACCCCATTTTTTAAATATTTTATTATTTTTACTTATTATTTTTAAGTGTATGAATGTGTGGTGGTTTGAATGATAGTGTCCCCCATAGGCTTTAAGTATTCAGACATTTTGTCTCCAGTTGGTGGCACTGTTCTTGGAGATCTTAGAAGGTGTGGCCATGCTGGAGGAAGTATGTCACTGGGGGCAGTCTTAGTGAGTTTAACAAGCCTTGCGGTCTCCAGTCTCTCTCTCTGCTTCCTGTGCTCATTGTGAGATGTGACCCTTGGCTTTCTGCTTCAGCCCCGGCCACATGCTTCCTGCCACAATGGACTCTGATTCCCTGGAACTGTCAATCATAAGCTCAAATAAACTCTTCCTTTTATAAGTTCCCTTGCTCATGGTGGTTTTATCACAGCAACAGAAAAGTGACTAATACAGAGTGTAGTATGGCCTACATGTATGTAAGTGTACCAGTATTGTGCAATTCCCACAGAGGCCAGAAGAGGAACTAATTGGCTCCCCTGCAACTGGAGTTACAGACCCTGTGGTGCTGGGAAAAGAACCCTGCAAGAGCAGCTAGTGCTCTTAACCAGAGAGTCATCTCTCCAGCCTCCCACTGTTAGGTCTGACATAACAGAACTCTTTAAACTGGTCCTCTTCTCATCAATCTGTTTCTTACAGTATTAGTGAAAGGTGCAGCAAATCCACTCCAGCCTGAGTCTTTGATTCCCCTCATCAACATTATGACACAAGATATTAGGTATCTCTAACTCACTCATAGCAAGCCATCTTTTGACTCCCACTTTAGCCAACCAGTCAAAAAATAACTATTAATGTGGCTGGAGAGAATGTTCATTGGTTAAGATCACTTAAGATAATAATAAAAAAAAAACCTTTAGCTCCCCTTTTAAAAAATTTTTCTAATCTGCAACATTAAACTCAGAATCTCTGCTGAGCGTGGTGGCACACACCTTAAATCCTAGCACTCAGGAGGCAGAGGCAGGTGGATCTTTGTGAGTTCAAGGCCAGCCTGGTCTACAGAGTGAGTTCCAGGACAGCTAGGGGTCTCGAAAAGACCCCCCCCAAAAAAAAACCAACTCAAAATCTCTGTTCAAGGGACCCACATTAAATTCAGTGTGATTTAATTTTATACTTCTTCTATCTGTTATTCTGCATCCTTAAAATCTATTCCCCAGAACTTTGTATAACCTGAAAAAGTAAAGAAGTTCTTAGGAGCATATAGCATACCTCCTCATAGGTCATACTGCATACCTCACCTCTACTAGCCTACTGAAACTTGAGTCTGGTTATAGGTCTAGAGGCAAAGATGGGTGGCATCACCTTTATCTTGCTTGTCACTGTTCGTTCCATAGATTATGCAGGATTAATTCCTTCAGGCAAGTGAAGAGAGGACAATAAAGCAAGGGATGTGGGTAGCATGCATCTTCTACTAAGGATAAGGAACCTACTTCCTCAATTAAAATGAACACATCTGAACCTGAGAGTTCAATACCCTCCGCCTCATTAGGGTCCCCACACACATCTTGATCCTAAATTAGAGGAATATTCTTTTCCATTCAGTGCCCTTATTTTAACTGCAAACACTCTTTTCAAGGCTTAGACTTAAATTTGCATTATATGCTAATCAATCTTACAAGGAGGACTCTGGTTTGATTTTCAGAAACTTCTGCTGCTGCTGGAAAAAAAAAAAAGATTCTCTCCCAGGGCACACTTAGAAGCCTTAGGATTATTTTTTAAAAATCTGGAAATGAAAAACTGCACCTCTAAGCTCATTATTTTCCTTCATTACTTTATCTAGAGATGCTAGAAGCAACCAGTTAACATGATAATATTTCTTAGTTTTCTAGAAATCTTCAAAAGTATTATGTATACAGTTACTAGTGGTGAATTAGGATATCAAATGCATTTATCTTGAGTAGATCTTTAAATGTTTCACTCCATGATCCAAATACATTGTATGAGAGATTCTCAAAACTTCAATTTAAAAAGGAAAAATAAAGAAACAGGCAAAAAGGTCTAAGGCCAGCTTTGGCTACAAGGTTCTGTCTCAAAAAAAATTAGTATGTTAAGTCTCAGGCCTGTCAGACTTCGTATCAGTACTTCAGTAACTACTTTAAAGTAGTTCTCAAAAGATATTAATATTAAAAGACAAGAACAAATTATGAAGAGGGATTTATTTATGTAGTCTATCTCATCTGTAGTGTAGGTGGCATTAGACAATCATGGTTCTGGCCTTGGATTATCAAGTAAGTCATGTCTCTCTGAACTTCGGTTTAATCATTTATAAAATAAAAGATACCCTAAACATTAAACAATGTATACATCTATCAAAGTATCATCTAATATCCCATAAATATGTAAAATTTTGTAGCAATTTAAATTTTAATAGAAAAATTAAAAATAAGGAGAAAGTCTAAATAAATGCTTATATATCAGAATATTTATTATGAGCAATGTTCCTCAATATGGTTTACAGATTCAATTATATTCCTATCAAAATAGTAGCTGGCCTCTTTGTGCATAGTGACAAACTAATCCTAAAATTCATATGGAAATGCAAGAGATCTAGAATACTCAAAGCTGAATTGAAACAGTAAGATTGGAGAACTTGCACTTTCTAATTTCAAAACTTAGTACAACAGCTACAGTAATCAGGGCAATCTGTTGCTAGTATGAAGACAGGTGTATTAAACAATACAATAGAATAGAGTTTAAAAATAAACCATTTTATTTGTGATCAAGTCATTTTGACAAGGGTGCCAATACCAGTCAACAAGGAAATAATAGTTCTCTCAACAAGTGGTATTTGGGACGGTTTGTACACAGAAAGAATGAAGTTGTATCTCTGCCTTGCCTCATACCTGAAAATACAGTATTACTTTTCTGTTGCTGTGATAAGACACCACAACCAAGGAAACTTAGAAAAGGAAGAGTTTATTTGAGCTTAGAGTTCCAGGGGAATTAGAGTCCATCATGGCCGGGAGGCATGGTGGCAGGATGTGGCAGGAGCAGAAAGCAGAGGCTCACATCTGCAAGTAGACACAAGAAGAGAGTGACTGGATATCTGGCAAGGCTTAAGAACTCTCTAAGCCTGTCCTCAGTGACATACTTCCTCTAGCATGGCCACACCTGTTAAGACCTCCCAAAATAGTGCCATCAACTAGGAACAAAATATCTAAATACTTGAAGCTTATGGGGAACATTCTCATTCAAGCCATCACATTCCCGGGCACCCATAGGCTCATGGCCACATAAAATGCAAAATGAACTTAGTCTAACCTTAAAAGTCTCAATAGTCTTTTCCAGTCTCAATACTACTCAAAAAGTCCACAGTTCAAAGTCTCTTCTGAGACTCAGGGCAATCTCTTAACTATAAGCTCCTGTAAAATCAAAAGACAAATTACATACTTCCGACATACAGTGGAATGGAGTACACATTTCCATTCCCAAAGGGAGGAGTAGAGGCATAGTGAGGAAATACTGGACCAAAACAAGACCAAAAACCAGCAGGACAAACACCAAGTCCAGTAGCTCCATGTCCGATTTCTGGGACTTGACTTCCAAAGGGCTTAGATAGCTCAGCTCCTCCAGCTTTGCTGAGTGCAACATACATCTCTCTCTTTCTTGGGCTGATACCATTCCCTGTATGCAGCACTCCTTGGCAGATGTGCTCTTTTTCAATCCAAACTGTACATTCTGCATTTCTTTCTGCTCCATTTGCTCCTTTTTATTATAGATCTGCATAATATTCACCATTAATAGACACATCACCATTTCTATGCCAGGCTGTCTTGAAATATCCATTGCTTTTCAACTTAGCCTCAGGCAAGCTTTTTGGCTATGGGCAGACTCCAGATAGACTCTTTGCCAAAATATCCCAATTGCTGCTTAAGTCCACATTATCCTCTGAAACTATATTGTTCTCAGCACTACCTTCTTCCAGGCTCCTACTAGGATGTCCATTAAGCTCTTTTTACAGCAATCAATCACATTTCTAGCCCAAACTTCCAAAGTCTTCCACATTTACCCGAAAACCCACACAGGTTCTAGAAGAATTAAGAGTCCATCATGACCAGGAAGCATGGTGGCAGAAACAGAAAGCAGAGGCTCACATCTTCAAGTAGACACAAGAAGCAGAGAGCGACTTAAGAACTCTCTAAGCCTGTCCCCACTGACATACTTTCTCCATCATGGCCACACCTGCTAAGACCACCCAAAATAGTTCCACCAACTGAGAACAAAATGTCGAAATATTTGAAGTTTATGGGGAACATTCTCGTTCAAACCATCACACTGATCATAGACTTAAATGTAATTAGTCAAATTATTGAAGAAAATAGATCCTCTGAACTAAGCTGATTCCATCCTGCGTCTACCCCCATTTTAATAAGTTAAGTTTCTTTCCTGGCCCAAGCTGGATTCTCAGAACCTACATGACCCTGCCCCTGCTACAGCCACTGACATTTGTGTGTGTGCGCGTGCATGCGTGCGTGTGTTTTCTTTATGTTCTACCATTAAGTTGAGTTTCTGTTTGCTTTGGCTAATGTATAACTGCTGGAATTTCCATAAGCTGCTGTTTGCTTGGGTCGATGTACAACTGATGGAATTTCCATAAGTTGCTGTTTGCTTGGGCCAATGTATAACTGCTGGAAATTCCTTTGTGTTTTGGTTTACCTAATACTGTGTCAATGTTGACATGCTATAACCTAACTGACTGAAGAAACCTATATATGATAATTTAAATTATATGATGTCTCCATCTTAAGGTTGGGGCCATTCCTCTGACTGAAATGAGGCACGTGCCCACCCATAAATAAAATCATTGAAAAAACGTGATCAGGTCAGAGTGGTTTTATTTCTACAGCCTATAACAACTATCAGACGCTTAGATATGGAGAAATTGAAGCTCCCATACACTACTGTTGAGAAGGAAAAAGGGCACAGCCACTGTGGAAAGAAATTCTATCAGTTTCAAAAAAAGTTACCAACTCTAAAACAGAGATACACCATGGTACCCAGCAATTCCACTTCTAGATACATACCCAAGAGAAATAAAAACATGTAGACACAAAAATCTATACATGAATGTTCATAGCAGAATAATTTATAACAGCCAAATATTGAAAATAACTCAAATATCAATCAGTAGGAGAGTGGATAAACAAAACATGGCCTATCTTTAGAATGAAGCATGCCACAAGATGGTTGAACCTTAGCAAGTATGCTGGGCTGTAGAAATGGCTCAGGTAAAAGGGTTTGTTGCTCTTTTGGAAGACTAAGGCTCAGCTCCCAACACCCATATGGCAGCTCACAGTTATCCATAACTCTAGTTCCAGGAGATTCAGTGCCCTTGTCTGGCCTCCTTGGGTACAAGGCATGCATGTGATGTACATACATATATGCAGACAAAACACTCGTATTTGTAAAATAAAAGTAAATATTTTTAAATTATTTGAGTGAAAAAGGTTAACCATTTAGAATAATAGTATGCCTCTACATACACGAAATGTCCAAAACAGGTAAATATATAGACAGAAAGTTGATTTATGGTTACAAGCACTAGGATCAGGAGAAATGAGGATTGACTGCTAATCAGTAGGATATTTCATCATGGAGTAACACAAATGTGCTAAACTCAGATTGTGATGAGCTGAGTGTGGACTCCATGATGACAAAACAAAGAAGCAAAGCTTTGGAGATTTGAAGATTACCTGATGCCAGCTGACTTTTAAAAATATGAAGGAACTGGTAAGCCAGGCATGGTGGCTCATGCCTTTAATTCTAGCACTTGGGAGGCAAAGGCAGGCTGATCTTTGTGAGTTCAAGGCCAGCCTGGTCTACAGAGTGAGTTCCAGGACAGCTGGGGCTACAGGGAGACCCTGTCTCAAAAAGACAAAAAAAAAAAAAATCAAGGAACAATACAAAATAATTCAAATGAGAACAATCCTCTGAGGCCAACTATTTAAGGCATACTATGAATGTAAGAATCTCAGGGCTGGGGGCTGGAGAGATGGCCTAGCGGTTAAGAACGCCGACCGCTCTTACAGAGGACCCGGGTTCGATCCCCAGCACCCACATGGCGGCTGAGAACCGTCTGAAACTCCAATTCCAGGAGAACTCCAGTTCCAGGGGAATCCGACACCCTCTTCTGACCTCCGCGGCATTGCACGACACGGGTGCACACACCTGCATGCAGACAGTACATTCATACACATACCAAAATAAATAAAAATTAAAAAAAAAAAGAATCTCAGGGCTGTGAAATGGCTCAGTGGGCAAGAGTGCTTGTTTTGCAAGCACAAGGACCTGAGTATAAAACCCATAGCACCTACTAAGGCAGCCATACTAGCCAAATGACAAGCTTCCCATTCAGTGAGAGATCATGTTTCAAGGGAATAAGATGAAAAGTAATAAAGCAAGACACTTGATGTCTTGCTCTGGCCTCCACATGTGTGCGCAAAAGCACACACACCCAAGTAAATGCATCACACACACACACACACACACACACACACACACACACGCCAACGGCCCACACACATGAAAAAAAATAAAAAAGATAATCTCAGAGACGGTGTTTCAATTAAAAGTTGTTGCTATAAATAAAGCAGATGTTAAATGAAGAGGTTGAAAATGATACTTAGTAATAAGAAAATACACAGATTCCAATCACCATTAGTAATATCACCTATCATAATGTAATATCCTATAGAAGGCCAGGGACACCCAACTTTCTTCTAACAGATCACATCTCATCCCTTTTTCATTTACATATGCAAAAAGCCCTGTTGTAAGGCAACAGTGCTTATGATACCTACCGACTGTACTTGGCAACAAAGCACTTCAATAACACTCTTCTCCACAGTTGCCTTGTTTGTGACTATGGCGTCCTCAGTGCAACAGTCTTCCATCATCATGTGGTATAATTTTTCCAGGCTCTGGAAAATAAAACAGTACAATGTGATAACGAGAATTACCATATATATTACTAATAATTGCCACACCTAAAAATCAATGGTAACTTACGATCATAGCAGCTTTAAAAACATCTTCAGCAGTCATAATATTTCCAATATCCAACAATTCTTGTCCTGATTTCAAGTTCACCTAGAAAACAGAAGTTGGAAAATTATTTTAAAACTTCACATCTCTCCAAAGTTTGCTGAGATATATAGGAGAAAATAATCCTGTATATTAAGAAATATAACACAGCGGAGGAAAACACAAAATAAAATAGCAAACGGCACTTATTAGAGTTCTGTGCTCTATTTTGAACTCCAACTTAAGAGAAGTGGTCTTCAGAAAAGCAATAATAACAAAAATTTATTGTTTGTGTTAGTTAATTTTAAATGTCAACCTCCCGCACCTGGGAAGAGACTCGTATTTTTTATTTAGATCAGGAATTATCTAGATCAGGTTGGCCCATGGGGCATGTCTATGGTGGATCATCTTGATTATTAATTGATGTAGGAAGATCTAGCCCAATCCATCCTGGGCAGCTTCATTCCCCAGACAGGGAATCTTGAACTACAGAAGACACTAGAATGCTAGATGAGAACAAGCAAGCGAGAATGTGTTTATTCTCTCTTTGCTCTTGACTGTGGATATGATATGAGCAGCTGCTTGAGTTCCTGTCTTGACTTCCCCTTAGTAATGGACTATGACCTGGAACTGTAAGCCAAATGAACTCTGTCTCCCCTAAAGCTGATTTTTTTGTCTCCCTATAGCCCCAGATGGCCTGGAACTCACTCTGTAGACCAGGCTGGCCTTGAACTCACAGAGATCCACCTGCCTCAGGCTCCCTGCAAAGTATCTCTTTCTTCCTCTCTTCAGAAAAGAATTGTGAATACACCTCTTGGACTGAAAATACAGTCCCAGGTGGATGACAACATAGATACAAAACAGTCAGTCTTATTTCAGCATCAGTCACTGGACTCAGGTTGTACTAGTGTGACACAGTATTTACAGAAGACTATCAAAGGATCTCAAGTCAAACATGAACAAGAGTTACCCAACAGATGAGGAAAAACAATACATTCAATAAACAGAATACTTAAGGAAGTAGAATTAAGAGAGACATCAAATAGGAACAAAGCAAAGAAATAAAATTATTATCCACAGATTTAAATAATAGTCACAGTCAATAACATGCGCCTGTAGGTTTTCATTCTTTGGAATCCTCAAAGCCTAAAGTGAAAATTACAGGTGATGAAAGTTGAAAGATTAAAGGGAAGAGAACAGTAAAAGCACTAATATTCTAACAAAGTGGAAAGTAAAGATTTAATCTCCAAAACTGGTGGAAAAGAAATAAAAGGTTAAATATATTATTTTTAAATTAAGGGCCGGAGAGATGGCTCAGCAGTTAAAAGCACTGATTGCTCTTGCAGAGGATCCAGGTTTGATTCCCAGAACCCATACGATGACTAACAACCATTTGTAACTCCAGTTAAAGGGATCTGATGCCCTCTTATGACCTCTGCGGGCACTGCACAACATGGGTGCACTTACTTACATGCAGTCAAAACATTCATTCAGATAAAATAAGTAAATATGTTTTTTTAAATTAAACAGAGGCTAGAGAGAAGAGTGCTGGCTGCTGTTGCAGAGAACTGAGGTTTGATTTCCAGCACCCATACAGTGGCTATCAACTAACCCTAGTGCCAAAAGATTCAACATCCTCTTCTGGACTCCACAGGTACACTTATACGTGGGCGGGTGGGCAGAAGGAGAGAGAGGAGAGAGAGAGAGAGAGAGAGAGAGAGAGAGAGAAGAGAGATGATAGAGAAGAGAAGATAGGGTAGGGAGGGGCTGTGAGGAAGGAAAGGGGACAGGGAAGGGTCCCTGGCCGGGGAAGGAAGGAAGGGAAGGGAAGTTAAGGGAAGGGAAGGAATGGACGGGCCGGTCCGGTAAGATAGCCGTTCAGTTAATTTCATGTCCTGGCCTTACGCACTTGCGGGACTTGCTTTACTGGCCTTTCCTTTCACTTCCTTTACCGTGCCTTTCCGTGTCTGTCCTTTCAGTTCAGTTCCTTTCATGTCATTTAACGTTCCGTATCCTTTCATTTCCTTTCCTTCTGGCCTTGCCTTTCCGTGCCTTTTCCCTTTCCTTTCCTTTCCTGTTCGTTCTGTTCCATTCCTTTCCTTTCCTTTCCTTGCCTTTCCCCTTTCCTTTTACCGTTCCTTCCTGTTCCTTTCCTTCCTTTCATTTCCTTTCCTGTACTTCCTTTCTTTACCGTTCCTTTCCCTTTCCTTTCCTTTCCTTCTCCCTTTCCTTTTCCCTTTCCCTTGTCCTTTTCCTTTCCCTTCTCCTTTATTCCTTTTCCTTTCATGCTCCTTTCCCTTTCCTTTTCCCTCACCTTTTCCATTTCCTTTTCCCTTCCCTTTTCCCTTCCCTTTTTCCCTTTTTTTTTTTTTTTTTTTTTTTTTTTTTTTTCTTCCTCTGCCACATGCTTTTCCTTCCCTTCACCTTCCCTTCCCTTCCACCTTCCTCCCTTCCTCCTCTTCCCTTCTTCCTCCTTCATTCCTTCGTCTTCCTCCCTTCTTCCTACTTCCCTCTCTTCCTCTCTTTCTTTTCTATAGTTCTGTCCCCTCACACAGTTCGTATAACTACGTCCACTGTTACTGTAACTTACCTGTAATACCCACTTGTAATTTTATCATTTCTCAATTTTTAAGATATATGAGGTAATTTGTCCTGCATGTTATGTCTCCTGAATCCCCACGTAATTCCAGCAGAAGGCAATTGTAACTTTCCCCCCTGGAACTGTATTTACAGATGTGTTAGCCCCCGATGTGGATGTGGGAATTGACACCCAGGTACCTAGCAAGGGATCACTTAACCTGAGGCCAATCTCTCCGACCCTGTTAGATTTGGTTTTTTTTTAAAAAGATATTATTTTGAGCGCCATGTGGGGTGCCGCACGCCTTTTCATCCTAGCACTTGGGGAGGCCGCGCGAGAGCGGAATCTTTGTGAGTTTTCAGGCCAGCCTGGTCTAAGAGTGAGCTCCATGACGCTGAGCTACAAGGGAGACCCTGTCTCAAAAAGACAAAAAAAAAAAAAGCTTTCTTTTGTTTTTATTTGTGGTGTGCATGCGTGGGGGGGTCTCCATAGACTGGGTAGGTGCCTGTGGAGGCCAAGGGCAATGGGTATCCTGGAGCTGGAGTTAACAAGCAGTAGTGAGCTACCGACATGATGTTTGAGAACTGAACGCTGGTCCCTTTTGGAACATAGCAGGGGTTTATAACCATTGAGCCATCTCTCCAGCCCCAAATTGGTGGTTTCTAAATAACTTTCTCCACTAAAAGGAAAACAGGGTTGTCTCCAGGTCTAGAAAACAAAATATACAAGATGACCCGGGATATCTTGTCATCTCAGAATTCTTTTTCAAACTATTAGACTACTAAAGTCTTGATAAAAGGACTGAAACTCAAGCCGGGCGGGGTGGCACATACCTTCAATCCTAGCATCGGGAGGCAGAGGCAGGTGGATACTTTGTGAGTCAAGGCCAGCCCCTGGTCTACAGAGTTCCAGGAAGCTGGGCTTACAGGGAGACCTTGGTCTCAAAAAAAAAAAAAAAAAGACGGAAACCAAAAAGCCATTATTAAGTAGGCCCAGAATAGAACACTGTACACATCAATAAAAAGAAATAAAATGACTGGCATTCATTTAATATGTTCAAATCCATTAGTTCATAATGATATTTTGGGGTGATAGTAGTTGGAATTAACCCCAAGGCCTCACATATGCCATAGTCATATTAGTTTTGTTGTTTGGGGGTGGGTTTTTTTTGAGACAGGGTCGCCCTTTATCCCAGCGGGCCTGGAGCTTGCTATGTAAGATCAGGCTGGCCTTGAACCAATGGAGACCACCTGCCTTTGCCGCCCAAGTCCTGGGATAAAGGCCTGTTTGCCACCACACCTGGTGAGACTAATTTATTAAGGTATTAACCAGATATGGCAGAACAGGGCTGTAATCACAGCATGCGAGAGACTGGAACAGGAGGATCTTTCGAAGCTCAAGGCGTAGCTAGGCTGCATAGTAATTATAAGGGCCAGCTTGGGTTACAGGTGGGACGCTTGTTCTCAACAAAGTTACTTAGGGATTGAGAGTGTAGCCAGTGGTAGAGTGTATGCTTTGCATGCTTTGCCCTGGGTATAGTCCCCAATACAATATTTAAAACTATGTGGTCCTGGGTAGGTGATGTTAAGGAATGAACTCATTATTCTGAAAACCAAGTTCAGTGGCAAGGAGCAATCATTTGGGCTGCGAATATAGAACAGTGGTAGAGGCTTGCTTAACTATGATAAAGCCTGGGTTATTTTTGTTTGTCGTTCTTGTCTTTGTACCAAAAAAATAACTGAGTCCCCTCAACAGAAACATTGATAAGGGACTCATAGTTTGCTATGTGGTCCAATGCATAAAGAAGGAACCAGAATTAAAGGTCCAAAGCCTACAGAAATAGAACAGAACAATGATCATCAAGGGACACTAACGCAATGGGGAGTGTAAAGGACATATTATTGATGCCTCCTGATGGAATTACATAATATTAGCCATAAATTACTCCAACAAAAAAAATCAAACTTTAAAAAATAGCATCCGTGATCGAACACTAGGAAAATGAGACAGAGGCAACAGAGGACTATATTTAAAATGGCACCATGACAGTTTCGGTCACGAGCTGACAAATACTCCCTATAAGATAAACCTGGTTTCTTTAACAAATTTGTTCTTCCACAGATGTTTGTTTATGGTGCTAGGGATCCCCTACAGGCCCCTGTGCACATGAACGGCAAAGGCATCGGCCAAATGAGCTACAGTCTCATCCCAATGGGTTTTTTTCAAAAGGGGATGTTGGGGAGATGGCTCACTTGGCAAAGTGCTGCACAAGCATGAGGGCCCTAAAGGTGTGGGGTGGGGGGGGTGAGGGGGGGGGCGTGGGGCGGGGTAACACGCCCCATACAAAGCTAGGTGTGGTGCTGGGCATGGTGGCTCAGCACTCAGGAGGCAGAGACCCAAGAATCCCTGGGCCCACTGGCCAGCCAGATCTACACCAAAACAGTGAGCTCCGGGTTCAGGGAGAGACCTGGTCTCAAGAAATAAGACCGAGAAACTGAGGAAGACACCATATGTTTGATCGCTGGCCTCCACACAGTGTACCCACACATGCACACCAGAAGAAAAAAAGATTAAAAAGATGAAAGGGTTTTGAGAAAAGAGTAAGCATGAAATTATGAGTACTCTTTTTTGGACCTGATTCTAATCAACTGGGGGGTGGGTGGGATTGATTCCAAGGAAGAATGGGCCGAGTTAAAGGCTCTTTAAAAATTGTTTGAGCCGGGTGTGATGGCGCAGGGGGGGTGGGGGGGGGGGGCCTTTTTTTTTTTTTTTTTTGGGGAAGGGGGAGGGGGGTGGGGGGGGGGGGGGGAAAAAGGGGGGGGGGGGATGGGTGGGGTGGGGGGGGGGATGGGGGGGGGGGGGGGGGGGCAGAAGGTCAGGAGGGGGGATAAAGGGAGGGGTCGGTGTGGGAAGGGAAAAAGAAAGGAAAGGGAAAAGAAAAGGGGTGGTATTTCAAGGCCAGCCTGTTCTAACAGAGGGAGTCGCAGGACAGATGGGGATACAGGTAGACCCTTGTCTCGAAAATACAAAAAAATATGTTTGTTAGGGGCCAGCAAGATGGACTCACAGGTAAACGTGTTTGCTGCCAGGCCTGACAATCTAAGTTCAATCCCTGGGACCCCCATGGCAGAAGGAAATTGTGTTTGATTTTATAAAGTCCATTAATGGATACTGGTTCTGTTGGATAACAAAATATTCTTATTTCATCTCTATCTCTTCAAACAGCAAATCACTGTCCCTATTAGACTATTTGAAAGCACAAAGGCTTAAAGATATATAGTTTTTATGTAACATAAATAATTCTATTTCTAAAGATATTTTGTAATGATCAGGCAGAACTATATATCTTTACTTGCTTTCAAATGGTCTAATAGGGACAGTGATTTGCTGTTTGAAGAGATAGAGATGAAATAAGAATAAATTATTCAATATAGAGTTGGAAGTCAGGTAGAGTAATAAGGTAAGAGAAGGAAAGTAAAAATGATTAGCAGAAGAATCAAGTTATCCTTATTTGCAGATAACATGATCTTGTACTTAAAAAGTCCTGCAAACTCTAGAAGAAAACTCTCTGTTCTAATACTTTCAAGAAAATAACAGGATATAAAATATAACATACAAAAATCAGTAATTGTTACATAAATTGAAAAAAGAATCAGGGAAAAAATAGCACAGTCATGAGAGCTATAAAAGAAAAAAATTAAAATGCATAGGAATAAACCTTGCCAAGGAGGTGTAGGATGCTTCCAACAAAAACCTTTACAACAATGAAGAAGGAAATTGAAACAAGAGAAAACAGAAAAGTCTTCCATACACACAGGATGGCAGAATTAATAATGTGAAAATGGCTGTATTTCCAAATGCAGTCTAAGAATCTATGCAATCTCCATTAAAATTCCATGCCATGTTTTTTCACAAAACAACAACTAAAAAAATCCTAAAATTCATATAGAAACAAGAAAAAGATACAAAAGAGACAAAGCAATCCTACATAAAAAGAACAAGAGCGGTGACACATTAACTGATTAAGGAAGACCCACTGTAACTGTGTATGGTACCATTTCCTGGGCAAGGAATTTCATTGTTTCTGCTGCGGGGGTGGGGGGGTAAGCAGGGCTTGCGGTGGGGTGCACTGGGCATGGTGGACCAGGAGAAAAATGGGGGTACAACACAGGCGTGCGGAGGGTATCAGGCTCTTGTTGGCTTGATTTGCCCAACCAAGACAGGATATACCTTGAACAGTGAACCAAATTAAAACTTTTCTCCCCTAAGTTACTCTCTTTTGGTGTATTTATCACAGCAAAAGGAAAAGAAACTAAGAAGAGATATATCTATGTGTGTGTGTGTGTGGGGTGTGTGTGTGTGTGAGCGGCNATGTTGTATTGGGCTGGAGAGATGGCCTAGCAGTTAAGAGCACCAACTGCTCTTGCAGAGGACCCAGGTTCGATCCCCAGCACCCACATGGTGGCTGAGAACCGTCTTTAACTTCAGTTCCAGGGGAATCCGACGCCCTCTTCTGACTTCCAAGGGCACTGCATGACACAGGTGCACCAATCTGCATGTAGACAGTACACTCATACACATAAAAAAAATTTTTTTAATTAAAAAAAAAGAAATGTTGTATGAAATGCACTCAAAAATTAAAAAGTTAAAAAGATACCCGGAAGACAGGGGGGAAAAAGGATATGCAACATTAGTTCTAAAAAAAAAAACCACCTTAAAAGTAACCTAATTGGAGGGTAGAGAATGTAGCTGCCTAGAATACAAAGCTCTGGATTGGATCCTCTGTACTGCAGAAACCAAATAGGAGTGTAGTACAGGCCTGTAATCTCAGCACTCAGGAGGTGAAGGCAAGAGGGACAGGAGTTCAAGATTACCCTTGGGCTATGTAAGGAGTGTGAAGCTAGGCTGGCTACCTGAGACCTGTCAGAAGGAAGGAAGGAAGGAAGGAAGGAAGGAAGGAAGGAAGGAAGGAAGGAAGGTAAAGGGAAGGGGAAAGGAAAGGAAAGGGAAGGGGAAAGGAAAGGGGAAAGGAAAGGAAAAAGGAAAGGAAAGGAGAAAGGAAGAAAGGAAGAAGAGGAAGGAAGGAAGGAAAGGAAGGAAGGAAGGAAGGAAGAAAGGAAGGAAGAGGAAAGAGAGGAAGAGAGGTATTTTATATTTCTGTCCACTAAAAAAGTTCTATAAATAAGTCCAATGTGACTGTAACTTACACATGTAATACCCACATTGTATTTTATCATTTCTAATTTTATATATATGAGTGTAGTGCCTGCATGTATGTCGTCATGCAATCCCCACGGAAGTCAGCAGAAGGCATTTACTTCCCCTGGAACTGTAGTTACAGATAGTTGTTAGCCACCATGTGGATGCTGGGAATTGAACCCAGGTCCTAGCAAGGGATCTTAATCACTGAGCCATCTCTCCGACCCTGTGATTTGTTTTTTTAAAAGATTTATTTTGGAGCCAGGTGTGGTGGCGCATGCCTTTAATCCTAGCACTTGGGAGGCAGAGAGAGGCGGATCTTTGTGAGTTCAAGGCCAGCCTGGTCTACAGAGTGAGCTCCAGGACAGCTGAGGCTACAGGGAGACCCTGTCTCAAAAAGACCAAAAAAAAAAAAAGATTTATTTTGTTTTTATTTGTGTGTGCATGCGTGGGGGGGTATACATAGATGTAGGTGCCTGTGGAGGCCAGAGGGCATTGGGTATCCTGGAGCTGGAGTTACAAGCAGTTGTGAGCTGACCGACATGGATGTTGAGAACTGAACTCTGGTCTTTTGGAACAGTAGCATGTGTTCTTAACCATTGAGCCATCTCTCCAGCCCCAAATTGTGGTTTCTAAATAACTTTCTCCACTAAAAGGAAAACAGGGTTGTCTCCAGGTCTAGAAAACAAAATATACAAGATGACCCGGGATATCTTGTCATCTCAGAATTCTTTTTCAAACTATTAGACTACTAAAGTCTTGATAAAAGGACTGAAACTCAAGCCGGGCGGGGTGGCACACACCTTCAATCTTAGCACTCGGGAGGCAGAGGCAGGTGGATCTTTGTGAGTTCAAGGCCAGCCTGGTCTACAGAGTTCCAGGAAAAGGGGGGGTAAGGGGGGACCTTTTTAAAAAAAAAAAAAAAAAAAAAAGGACTGAAACTCAAAAAAGCCATTATTAATAGGCCCAGAATAGAACACTGTACACATCAATAAAAAGAAATACAAATGACTGGCATTCATTTAATATGTTCAAATCCATTAGTTCATAATGATATTTTGGGGTGATAGTAGTTGGAATTAACCCCAAGGCCTCACATATGCCATAGTCATATTAGTTTTGTTGTTTGGGGGTGGGTTTTTTTGAGACAGGGTCTCCCTTTAGTCCCAGCTGGCCTGGAGCTTGCTATGTAGATCAGGCTGGCCTTGAACTCATGGAGATCCACCTGCCTTTGCCTCCCAAGTACTGGGATTAAAGGCATGTGCCACCACACCTGGTGAGACTAATTTATTAAGGTATTAACCAGATATGGCAGAACAGGGCTGTAATCACAGCATGCGAGAGACTGGAACAGGAGGATCTTTCGAAGCTCAAGGCTTATCTCAGCTGCATAGTATATTATAAGCCAGCTTGGGTTACAGAGTGGGACCTTGTCTCAACAAAAGTTACTTAGGGATTGAGAGTGTAGCCAGTGGTAGAGTGTATGCTTTGCATGCTTTGCCCTGGGTATAGTCCCCAATACAATATTTAAAACTATGTGGTCCTGGGTAGGTGATGTTAAGGAATGAACTCATTATTCTGAAAACCAAGTTCAGTGGCAAGGAGCAATCATTTGGGCTGCGAATATAGAACAGTGGTAGAGTACTTGCTTAATATGAATAAAGCCTGGGTTCTTTTGTTTGTCTTTCTTGTCTTTGTACAAAAAAATAACTGAGTCCCTCAACAAGAAATCATTGATAAGGGACTCTATAGTTTCTATGTGTTCCAATTCATAAAGAAGGAACGCAGAATTAGAATGTCCAAAGCTCTACAGAAATAGATACAGAACAATGATCATCAAGGGACACTAACGCAATGGGGAGTGTAAAGGACATATTATTGATGCCTCCTGATGGAATTACATAATATTAGCCATAAATTACTCCAACAAAAAAAATCAAACTTTAATCGAAATAAGCATCTTGATCTAACTACTAAGGAAATGAGACAGAGGCAACAGAGGACTATATTTAAAATGGCACCATGACAGTTTCGGTCACGAGCTGACAAATACTCCCTATAAGATAAACCTGGTTTCTTTAACAAATTTGTTCTTCCACAGATGTTTGTTTATGGTGCTAGGGATCCAGCTCAGGCCCCTGTGCACCTGAACGGCAAGCAATCTATCAAATGAGCTACATTCTCATCCCCAATGGGTTTTTCAAAAGAGGGTTGGGGAGATGGCTCACTTGGCAAAGTGCTGCACAAGCATGAGGGCCTAAAAGTGGATACCTAACACCCCCATACAAAGCTAGGTGTGGTGCTGGGCATGGTGGCTCAGCACTCAGGAGGCAGAGACCCAAGAATCCCTGGGCCCACTGGCCAGCCAGTCTACCCAAACAGTGAGCTCCGGGTTCAGGGAGAGACACTGTCTCAAAGAAATTAAGACAGAGAAGTAACTGAGGAAGACACCATATGTTGATCTCTGGCCTCCACACATGTGTACCCACACATGCACACCAGAAGAAAAAAAGATTAAAAAGATGGAAAGGGTTGAGAAAAGAGTACTCATGAAATTATGAGTACTCTTTTTTGGACCTGATTCTAATCAACTGGGGGGTGGGTGGGATTGATTCCAAGGAAGAATGGGCATTTAATGCTCTTTAAAAATGTTTGTAGCCGGGTGTGATGGCGCATGCCTTTAATCCTAGCACTTGGGAGGCAGAGGCAGGCGGATCTTTGTGAGTTCAAGGCCAGCCTGGTCTACAGAGTGAGTTCCAGGACAGCTGGGGATACAGGGAGACCCTGTCTCGAAAAGACAAAAAAATATGTTTGTTAGGGGCCAGCAAGATGGACCAGCAGGTAAAAGTGTTTGCTGCCAGGCCTGACAATCTAAGTTCAATCCCTGGGACCCACATGGCAGAAGAAATTGTTTGATTTTATAAAGTCCATTAATGGATACTGGTTCTGTTGGATAACAAAATATTCTTATTTCATCTCTATCTCTTCAAACAGCAAATCACTGTCCCTATTAGACTATTTGAAAGCAAGTAAAGATATATAGTTCTGTACATAAATATATATTTCTAAAAGATATTTTGTTATACAGAACTATATATCTTTACTTGCTTTCAAATGGTCTAATAGGGACAGTGATTTGCTGTTTGAAGAGATAGAGATGAAATAAGAATAAATTATTCAATATAGAGTTGGAAGTCAGGTAGAGTAATAAGGTAAGAGAGAGAAGTAAAATGATTATCAATAAGAAGTCAGATTATCCTTATTTGCAGATAACATGATCTTGTACTTAAAAAGTCCTGCAAACTCTAGAAGAAAACTCTCTGTTCTAATACTTTCAAGAAAATAACAGGATATAAAATTAACATACAAAAATCAGTACATTTTATACAATATATTGGCCAAGAAAGAAATCAGGGAAAAAATAGCACATTCATGAGAGCTATAAAAAAATTAAATGCCTAGGAATAAACCTTGCCAAGGAGGTGTAGGATGCTTCCAACAAAAACCTTTACAACAATGAAGAAGGAAATTGAAGACAAGAGAAAACAGAAAAGTCTTCCATACACACAGGATGGCAGAATTAATAATGTGAAAATGGCTGTATTTCCAAATGCAGTCTAAGAATCTATGCAATCTCCATTAAAATTCATGCCATTTTTTTCACAAAACTAAAAAAAATCCTAAAATTCATATAGAAACATAAAAGATACCAAAGAGACAAAGCAATCCTACATAAAAAGAACAAGAGCGGTGACACATTAACTGATTAAGGAAGACCCACTGTAACTGTGGGTAGGACTATTTCCTGGGCAGAGGATTCATTGGTTTCTGCTGCTTCTTGACTGCACATACAATGTGACCAGTTACTTCAGGCTCTTGTTGGCTTGATTTGCCCAACCAAGACAGGATATACCTTGAACAGTGAACCAAATTAAAACTTTTCTCCCCTAAGTTACTTCTTTTGGTGTTTTATCACAGCAAAAGGAAAAGAAACTAAGAATATATATATATATGTGTGTGTGTGTGTGTGTGTGTGTGTGTGTGAGCGTGCGCACCCACACATGCATGCTGTTTTAAAATAGTGCGAAGTAGGGGGGAGAGCTAGGCATGGTGGCAGTCATCTGTAACCCCAGCACTTGGGAAGCAGAAGGAAGAAGCTAAGGAATTCATTCAACAACCTGAGAAATATAGCATGTTGGAAGCTAGTCTGGGTTACATGAAACCTTGTTTGTAAAGGAAAAAGAGAAAAGTAGGTGGACCATATATATGAATTATTTGGTGCAAAAAAATTATTTATTTTTATCATTTATGTATTTGCATGTACGTGCAGGAGCCCACAAAGGTCAGAAGAGGTCATTAGCTCCCTTGGAGCTGGAGTAAAGGCATTTGTGAGCCACCTGACATAGGTATTGGGATCCAAACTCTGATCCTCATGATACATCAGCAAGAGCTCTTAATGGCTGAACCATCTCTCCAGCCCTATGAAATACATTTTATTTTTTTTTTTCTGAATGAGGCAACCTTTTTACTCACATAAGCCTCTGCTTATGATGGCAGTGTTAAAGAGTACAGCTGCACAAGTTAAAAACATTTCAGTTGCTCCAGGATGTAAATAGGAAGAGGAGCTAGGGACATGAAAACGTTTTCTTTCCTATGGATCACTACATATTCTTGGCTTATGAAATACATTTTAAAACAATTATCTGGGCCTCCAACAAGCTAGGCAAATGCTCTGTCAATGTTATAACCACATACATGGTTTTTTGTTTTGTTTTGTTTTGTTTTGAAGCCAAACTGGCCTCAAATTCACTATGCAGCCAAGGATGACTTTGAACACTGGGACTGCAAGTGTGCACCATCATGACTGGCTCCCATATTAAGTTTTTAAATATATTTTTGGTATTTTTGAGACAGGGTCTCCCTTTACTCCCATCTGGCTTGGAGCTTGCTATGTAGACAAGGCTGGCATTTAACTCACAGAGATCCCCCTGCCTCTGCCTCCCAAGTGCTAGGAAGTTTTTAAATATTGATAATGAAAGAAAATGACATTTTAAGTTCCAGCCATGATCGAATAGCTTGATTCAAAGCAACCCTCCCACTGAAAATAACATTTTATAAAAGCTCCACTAAGCATAACTACTTGAAAACATTACAGTGACTGCAATCTTTGAGGAAGGGAAACACAAGAAGTATTAAGAACTATAGTTCTCAAAAAAAAATCTGGGCATTGTGGCACACACCTTTAATCCTGGCACTCAGGAGGCAGAGGGAGGTGGATACCTGTGAGTTCAAGGCCTGCCTGATCTACAAAGGGAGCTCCGGGCCAGCTGGGACTAAAGGGAGACCATGTCTCAAAAAAAAAACAACAAAAACCAAAAAGACTATAGTTCTGCCAGGCATGGAGGCGCACGCCTTTAGTCCTAGCACTTGGGAGGCAGGGGTAGGCGGATCTCTGGTCCACACAGAAGCAGCTGAGACTAAAGGGAGACCCTGTCTCAAAATGACCAAAATAAATAAATAAATAAATAAATAAATAAATAAATAAATAAATAGGACTATACTTCTTCTGAGGACTTTAATCATTGTAGGTTATACTCAGGGTAAAAGGGTCATGGATAACACTAAAGGCTTCAGCTCCCTTCCATACTAACTTCAATTATTTCCATAAGTAACAAATGCCTTGCTTTGTTTCATTTCTTTAATTAATTAGTACTTACCAAAATCTGTCTTTGAACCACTTCTGCTTGAGAACTTGAGGTTTTCTGCACACCTACCACTTGGCCAGGAAAGCGATTAGCTGCAAAACAGTAATTAGGTACCAATTAAACACAAAGCCTTCATTCTCCTTTTATATATACCCAAAAAAGGAACAATGATTAAAGTGAAGCCAGTTTGGTTATTTTAAAAGTTACAGGGTTTTTTTTGGGGGGGGGGGTTTGTTCAATTTCAGGTACTGTCGTTGCTGCTGTTGATTGAGACAGAGTCCCAAGTAGCCCAGGTGGGATCAAACTCACCATGAAGCTGAGGCTGCCCTTCAATTCCTCATCCTACCTTCAACTCCTGGGTACCTGGATTACAGGCATGGAGCACCATGCCCAGCACTGTTTTGTCTTCTTTTGTTTTGCCAGTGCTGAGGTCTAGACACTCACTGGTAGTGTTCTCATGTTTTGTCAATGCACTCACATGCTAGCTGAGTGTTCTGGCAGTGAGCTACACTCAAGTTCAAACTAAGAATTTTTAAAGGCCTATTTATATAATCAGCTTTCAAAAGTTAAATACCCTGAAGATTACCAAATGGATTACTTGTTTACTGTTACAGCCAGATATAGATATATAGATATAAAATGCTTACAACATTTTACTTTTTATAGGAGTTAAACCCTAAATACTCACTGAAAACACCTGATTCCACATGATGCCCATGCATCATGCTGACAGAAGAACAATTCTGAGTTGCACACTATAGCTATTGATCATCTAACCAAATCTCTGGATATCAGGAAAATTGTCCATTTTCTCCTAAAATATAAAACTTCCTAAATATGTACTTTCCTAAATGCCATAAAGGTTCTTTAAACTGTAATTTAGAAAACACAGTACCTGAATTATACAGGTCACTACCACTGAAAATAGGAAAGTCTGACTAAATGTAACCTGTTTAGATCTATAGACTGCTTTATCATAAGACATACCCATGTTTAAAAAATGAATCTAGGGGCTGGAGAGATGGCTCAGCGGTTAAGAGCACTGACTGCTCTTGCAGAAAACCCAAGTTTGATTCCCAGCACCCACATGGCAGCTAATAACTGTTTTAACTCCAGTTCCAGGGGAATCTGACACCCTCTTCTGACCTCCGCGGCATTGCACTACATGGGTGCATCAACCGACATGCAGACAGTACATTGATACATGTAAAAAATAAATGAAGCTAGCTGGCAGTGGTGGCGCACGCCTTTAATCCCAGCACTTGGGAGCCAGAGGCAGGCGGACCTCTGTGAGTTCAAGGCCAGCCTGGTCTACATAGCAAGCTCCAGGCCAGCTGGGGCTACGGGGAGACCCTGTCTCAAAAAAGACCAAAAATAAATAAATAAATAAAAAATAGAAAAATGACTCTACGTATCAATGAACTAGTACCTCATTCTTTCGAAACGGGGTCTCTTATAGCTTAGGCTGGCCTCAAACTCACTATGGACACAAGGATGACCTTGAACTTCTGATCCTCCTAAGTTTGGGGATATAGTCATGTACAACCATGCCTGGGTTATATGTAATGCTGGAGATTGAACCCAGGACTTCATATATGCTAGGCAAGCATTCTTCAACTGAGCTCAATGCCCAGAGCAACTTTTCAGCTTTATGTTACACCTCAGTAGTCATTCTATCCAACCTGCCGCCATTTCTAATAAATGTTCCATTGAGGGCTGGAGAGATGGCCTAGTGGTTAAGAGCACCGACTGCTCTTACAGAGGACACGGGTTCGATCCCCAGCACCCACATGGCGGCTGAGAATCATCTCTAACTCCAATTCCAGGAGAGCTCCAGTTCCAGGGGAATCCGACACCCTCTTCTGATCTCCATGGCATTGCACGACACGGGTGCACAGATCTACATGCAGACAGTACATTCATACACATAAATAAATAAATAAATAAAAAATAATAATAAAAGTTTAAAAAAAAATAAATGTTCCATTGAAAGCTCAGCAGTTAAGAGCACTTGTTGGTCTTGCAGAGGACTGAGGTTTGGTTCCCAGCACCCACATGGCTGCTAACAACCATCCATAACTCCAGATCTAGAGGAATCCAATGCCCTCTTCTGGCCTCTGTAGACACAGCATACACATGATGCACTTGCATACATGCAGAATTTTTTTAGTAAATAATTTTTTTGTCTTTTTGAAACAAGGTCTCCCTGTAGCTCCAGCTGTCCTGGAATTCACTATGTAGACCAGACTGGCCTTGAACTCACAGAGATCTGCCTGCCTCTGCCTCCCAAGTGCTAGGATTAAAGGCATGTGCCACCAAGCACGGCAAGTAAATATTTTTTTTTTTAAAAATTTAAAAATATTTTCAAGGCCAAATTACAGGATAATTGAAGTGAACAGATTTTTAGCTCATAATAAAGTGTAAAATCCATTTTCTTGTTAAATTACTTTTGTTAAATTAATTTTTTCTGAAAAAATTTTAGTAATATAATTTCTAATTAGATACAATGATTTGAATGTCCAGTTTTGAATTTTTAAAAATTAGTTCTTTGCCAGGTGTGGTGGTGCACGCCTTTCATGACCCAGCACTCGAGAGGCAGAGGCAGATGCAGGTAGCTCTCTGAGTTCAAGGCCAGCCTGCTCTATATAGCAAGCTCCAGGCCATCTGGGACTAAAGGGAGACCCTGTCTCAAACCCCCCCAAAATAGTTCGTTTCTTTTTTGTTAAAGTTTACTAATTCTTCAGTATTCTCAAGAGCCCTGATATCTCAATTATTTCCCCTCTTAAATGTATCATCACTGCCTTCTCCAAATCTTCTTCCACTCTATCTTCAAACATATTCAATTCAACTCACTTCCCCGCATCTTGAAGACATCAACTAGCCTTGCTGTGTTTCAAGCTTGTATTCCATTTCTCCTCTTCCTTTCATTGCCAAACTTCTTGAATTAAATTATCTACCTACCTCTATTTTCTTGCCGCTCCTAAACATAGATGTTTCTCAACCTTGCCACTTTATTAAAACTACACTGCCCCAAGATCACTCTGATGATGGCTATCTTCTCCCTCTGGGAATTCAAATACTCTTGTAGCTTCAACCATCACCTTCATATGAGAAACTACCAAAACTACAGGCTCAGCCTAGACTTTGCTCATAAACTTCAGTATCTTATCTCCAACTTTACTGCTACCTCAAATAAAACAGACCTAGAGCTGAGGATATAGTTTAGTGGCAGAGGGATTATCGAGTAGTCTACTATGCATGAGGCCTTAAGTTCAATTCCCAGCAACAAACACACACACACACACACACACACACACACACACACACACACACAAAGTTACAGGTCATTCCTCTACCTTAGGGTTTCCTATTTCTATTCATTATTCTGTAATTTCTCCAAAGTAAAAAATATTGTAAAAAACTTGATGACTTTTTCATCATGTAACATGATCCAGGAATAATGAATTTGTTTAAAGGGAGCAAAGTATTTTTTTTTTTTTTGGTCTTTTTGAGACAGGGTCTCCCTGTAGCCCCAGCTGTCTTGGAACTCACTCTGTAGACCAGGCTGGCCTTGAACTCACAAAGATCCGCCTGCCTCTGCCTCCCGAGTGCTAGGATTAAAGGTGTGTGCCACCACCCCCGGCCTCAGTTGTTCTTTTTTTTTTTGGGGGGGGGGAGGCAAAGTATCTTTAATCAACATATTTTTGGAACAAATTTCTTTTTTTTTTCCATGCCCGGCTGGTTAATTTTTAAATTTATTTTTATATTTTTGTTTTATTTTTTTTTCTTTATTTTTTAAGGGATTCTACAATATAAGAGCGCAGTTGTTTTCAGATCACATTGATGTTGCTCAGTTTGCCATACAATTAGGTAACTGGTGGTAGCATCCACAGATGAGGGATATCATTCGTTGTTTGTTTTTCTGGGACTGTGTTACTTTACTCAGCATGGTATCTTCTAGCTCCAACCATTTACCTGCCAAGTTCATGATGTCACCTTTCTTTACTACTGCAGAGAACTCCATTGCGTAGATGTACCACATTTTCTCTATCCACTCATCAGTTGAGGGGCATTTGGGTTGGTTCCAGCTGCTTGCTATTGTGAAGAGAGCTACAATAAACATGGCTGTGCATGTATCTCTGTGGTAAGAGGAGTCTTGTGGGTACATACCCAGGAGTGGTATGGCTGGGTCAGGTGGCAAGTTCATTCGAAGTCTTCCAAGGGTTCTCCACACTGCTTTCCATAGTGGCTGTACCAGTCTACATTCCCACCAGCAATGGATAAGTGTTCCCCTTTCCCCACAACCTCTCCAGCACTTGGTATCATTTGTTTTCTTGATCCTAGCCAGTCCTATTGGAGTAAGATGATATCTTAAAGTGGTTTTGATTTGCATTTCCTTAATGATTAGTGATGTTGAACACTTCTTAAGATGTTTCTCAGCCATCTCTACTTCCTCCCCTGTGAAGTCTCTGTTCAGCTCTTTGCTCCATTTATTGAGTGGGTCATTTGTTTTCTTTCTTCTTTGTGTTTTGGGTAGTTTATATATTCTGGAAATCAATGCTTTGTCAGCTGTTTCTGTGAAGGTTTCCTCCCACTCTGTGGGATTTCTCTTCACTTCCTTGATTGTTTCTTTTGATTACAGAAGCTTTTGTGTTTAATGAGGTCCCATTTGTCAACTGTTGACCTTAATTCTTGCGCAGCTGCTGTCTGATTTTTCTAGGTTAATTTTGTATCTTGTCACTTTACTGAAGCTCTTAATCATTTCTAAGAGTTTTCTGGTGGAGTTTTTAGCATCCCTTAAGTAAACAATCATATAATCAGCAAAAAGGGATAGCTTGACTTCCTCTTTTCCAATTAGTACTCCTTTAATTTCCTTTTCTTGCCTTATTGTCCTCCCAAGTGTTTCAAGCACTCTATTGAAGAGGAGTGGTGACAGGGGCCAGCCTTGCTGAGTTCCTACCTTTAAAGGGAATGCTTATGTTGTTTCCCCATTTAGGGTGATATTACCTATGGGTTTCCTGTATATGGCTTTGATTACACTGAGGAATGATTCCTCCAATCCAATTCCCTCTAGGACTTTAAGCATGAAGCGATGATGGATTTTGTCAAAGGCTTTTTCCACGCAATTGAGATGATGCTGTAGTTTTTGTCTTTCAGTCCATTTATATGCTTGATGAAATTTTTGATTTTCATTTTTTCTTTTTTCTTTTTTTGATTTTCATATGTTGAACCATCCCTGAATCTCTGGTATGAATCCAAGTTGGTCATGATGGATGATCTTCTTGATGTGGGTCTGTATGTGATTTGCCAGTATCCTGTTTAGAATTTTGGCATATGTGTTCATTAATGAGATGAGTCCATAGTTCTCCTTTTTGGTTGTATTTTTGCCTGGTTTTGGTAATAGACTGATGCTGGCTTCATAGAAGGAATTTGGGAGAATTCCCTCTGTTTTTATCCTTCTAAACAATTTGAGTAATAATGGTTGTAAGTCTTTTTGAAATGTTTTATAGAATTCTGCCATGAAACCGTCTGGGCCTGGGCTTTTTTTAGTTGGGAGGTTTCTTATTACATCTTCAAATTCTTCATATATTGTGGGTCTATTTAAGCTGTCGATCTCTTCTTGGTTGAGCTTTGGTGATTCCCAGGATTTCAGATATCCATCCGTTTCTTCTAGTTTTTCAAACTTAAGAGTATAGGTTTATGAAGTATTCCCATATGATTTTCTGGATCTTTTCATTGTCTATTGTGATATTTCACTTTTCATCATGGATTGTATTGATTTGGAGTTGTTCCTTGTTTTTTTTGGTTAACTGGGCTAGAGGTCTATCTTGTTTATTCTTTCAAAGAACCAATTTTTTGATTCATTGATTTTTGTATTGTTTTCTTTGTTTGTATTTCATTGATATCTGCTCTGATTTTTATTTCTTCCTGTCTATTGCATTTAGGGTCCGTCTGTTGTTGCCTCTCAAGTGCTTTTAGCTGCAGTGTTAGATGGTTCATTTGTGCTCTGTTTTTCTAATGTAGGCACCCAGTGCTATAAACTTCCTCTTAGGACTGCTTTTAAAGTATCCCAAAGTTTTTTTGTGTTGTATTATCATTGTCATTCAGTTCCAGGAATGCTTTTATTTCTTTATCTCTTCCTTGACCCATTCATTATTCAGGAGTGTGTTGTTTAGTGTTCATGTGTTCTTTCAGATAGTAGGGCTTATCCTGGTGTTGATAGTGAGCTTTATTGTGTTGTAGACTGATAGAATGCATAAAATTATTTTGATCTTTTTGTATTTGTGGAGGTTTCTTCTGTGTCCCAGTATGTGGTCTTTTTTGGAGAATGTTCCATGGGGTGCTGAGTAGAACGTGTATTCTCTGGTATTAGGGTGGAATATTCGGTAGATGTCTGTGGGGTGCTTTTGGTGTATCATATCATTCAGTTCAGATGTTTCCATTTATTCGTTGTCCAGCTGACCTGTCCAAAGGGCTCAGTGGGGTATTGAAGTCCCCTACTAGGAGTGTGCTGGGGTTAATCTATGCCTTGTGGTCCTGGAGAATTGTCTTTATAAAGTTTGGTGCACCAGAGAGCTTGGTGCATATATATTCATGATTGTGAAATCTTCATGGTGAATTGTTCCTTTGATAAGAATGTAATGGCTTTCTTTGTATCTTCTGATTTCTTTTACTTTGAAGTCTATTTTGTCTAATATTATTAAAATAGCAACACCTGCTTTCTTTTTGGTACCATTTGCTTGGAATATTTTTTCCATCCTTTCACTTTAAGGTGGTGCCTATCCTTGAAGGAAAGATGGGTTTCTTGTAGACAGCATATAGATGGGTTCTGTTTCCTAATCCAATCTCCCAGTCTATGTCTGTTGATTGGGGAGTTTAGTCCATTAATATTTAAGGTTATAACTGATAGATGTGTGTTGCTTCCTTTCACCTTATTATCCATTTCTGGTTTGGGTTTAGGTTTCTACTTCTGCAGTTATGCTTTTATTGATTTCTCTTTCTAGGTGCCTGGGGATGGTTGCTCCTTTCTTCTGTCCTTTGAATTGCTTCAAGTATTCTCTGAAGGGTTGGTTTTCCGCACATGTATTCTTTCATATTGTTTATGTCATGGAAGATTTTCTCTCTCCTTCAACTATAATCGACATTTTTGCTGGGTATAGTAACCTGGGTTGGCATCTATAGTCCTTTAACACTGGGAATGCTTTGCTCCACGTTCTTCTTCCTTTCACAGTTTGCATTGAGAAGTCAGTTGTAATTCTGATCGATTTCCCCTTGTATGTAACTTGTTTTTCTCTTGTGGCTTTTAGAATTTTGTCTTTGTTTTGGACATCTAACGTTTTAACTATGATATGGCATGGAGAGTTTTTCTGATTCTGTCTGTTTGGAGTTCTATGTGCTTCTTGTATTTGTATTGGTTGTCCTTTTTAATTTGGGGAAAATTTCATCTATTATTCTGTTGAAGATCTGATCAATACCATTCTCTTGCAATTCTTCTCCTTCCTCTATTCCTATGATACGGAGATTTGATCTTTTCATAGTGTCCCACAGTTTCTGGTTGTTCCACTTTTGTGTATTTTTAAAATTTTCATAAATCTTTACTTGAGGTTTTTAGTTGTTCTGTCTTATCTTCCAGGTCTGATATTCTTTGTTCTGCTTCCTCCATTCTACTTCTGAGGCTTTTTCCATTCCTTTCCTCATGATTAGATGAGTGCTTGATTTCCTTTTTCGTTTTGTCTTCTGATTTCTTTAGCATTTCCACTTCCTTTTGGAGTTTCTCAATCTCTTCCTGTAGCTCTTTGGTTTGCTGGTTGGTTTCCTTATTATTTTCAACATGGGATCTTTTCAGTGTTTCCACTTCCTTCCCGAGTTTGTCATTCTCTCTCTCTAGGTCCTTCCTGAGTATTTTATTCTCTTTTCTTAGTTCTCTGACTTGTTCTTTACAGTCTTTGATTTCTTTGACTATGTCCACAATTATACTTCTAATATCTATGTCATGGGCCATCCCCAGGGGGATACCACTGTAGAAATCTTCCACAGGGTTGGTAGAGCTTGGTGTGGAATTATCCTGCACCTTTCCCAGGTTGTCTCTTCTTCATGTCCCTGGCATATGGGTTTCCCTTTGCCTGTATTCCAATGAGAATACCAAGTACCTCTTCACTGTGCTGAAGGCTTGCTTTGCTTGCCTCCTTCAGATGCCTTCATTGTTTGTTTGATTGATTTGTTTTTTCCTTTTCTTCTTGCTTATGGAGTGTTGACTTGTCTAAGTTTTAGTCTTTCTATTGGAAGTCTAACTCGCTCTTCCCTTTCTGTTCTGAAGGTTCTCCAAAGAATCCACTTGGACACTCCCTTCCCAATCCCCAAGGGGGTGGGGGGATGCCTGTTTAGCCTGCACCCCAGTACTCTGTGCTTCAGGTGGTCCTGGGAAATCCCCAACCTCTAGAACAAACTTCTTATACTGAGAGTTTCTGCAATGTATTCAATTACTTATTTGTCAAAAAGTACTACCTACATAACTACCCAAGTATCTGATTAAGAGCTGATATATAAGCAAGGTGTGGTGGTGCATATCTGTAATACCAGTCCTTAGGAGCCTGAAGCAGGAGAACAGCAAATTCAACGCCAGCCTGTGATACATACAGCAAATGAGGCCAGCCTGGACTACAAATATGGTTTTCCCTATCTCAAAGAAACTGAAAAGCTGTAACAGCAAAAAAGTGAAAACTGATACACATAAACTCAGTATGTTAGAAGAAGTCGCCAAGAATGATGGTGCATGTCTTTCATCCCAGCACTTGGGAGGCAGAGGCAGGCGGGTCTATGTGAGTTCAAGGTAGCCTGGTCTACACAGAGAGTTCCAGGACAGCTGGGGCTGCAGGGAGACTGTGTCTCAAAAAGACCAAAAAAAAAAAAAAGTCATCAGAGGCCTACAGACCCAATTCATCTACCATATTCCTCCTATTTATGATTTAGTGCCTCTAAACTGAGTAACATTAATGTTCTATTTCTCTTTATCTAGAAGCAACTATGCTCTTAGAATGTGAATCCCTTAACGGGGTCTAGAATTGACCTACTAATTTTCAGACTTTATAATTTGGTAAAAGGGTGGAGGGTGTGTTTGCGTATTTTACAGCAATATAACATTAAAAGGGAAAAATGTGAATAAAAAAAGAATTAGTGCCTCTAATATCACAAAATTCACTTCTGCAGTGTTTCTTTGGTAGATGTTTACTCTTTGTTCCCCAGAATTATACGATTTGAGTCTCCTGGGAAGAGTGATATCAGCATTTATCTTAAAGAGAGAGAACTAATCCCCAAAGAGTAAACTCGTGATTAATATTTGTGATTATATTAATCACTAGCTACCCTAGCCAAACACTTTGAAATTGCACTGTTTCATTTAGATTCAAAAATAAACACTTAGCTTACTATGTACAGAATAAAGTAATTTGCCTTTATAAAGTTAAGCAGTCCATAGGATGGGTTTTGGTTTCTTGCTTATAATATATTTTTTGTAAATTGGCAATATACTTTCATGAATGTATTTGCTGTTAGTATTGTTCAAAAACATTCTCAGCACACTAGACCTCCATCATTTTAGCTAAAGCAACTAGACCTGTATCAAACAGTAAAGCCAGAATGATGGGTTTGCTTTGGGTTTTTTGTTTGTTTTGGTTTTAGTTTTATCATTCTTATTTTTTGCTCTTGCATGTCAAATGAACTGGTTTTCTCAGTAATTTACCCTAAAGTCTATTGACTGACCTCATGAGGAACTGTCCTTTAAATTTTTTTAATATTATTAAACTTTTTCCGTAAGTCAGACATCATTTCTCATTCGAATCTAGAGTCACTTCCCTTTCCATGCCTGCCCACCCGAGTCATTGCACTCTGCCACACATGTCCTGCATCTTTTTCTGAGTCTTTCCAAAGTTTTTTTTCAGTTCTTTTGCTGTTCTCTCCAACTTTTATTGCGACAGTATATATACAAATATATACATATATATACACAAATCTAAACCTTTCATATAGCCACATGTTTCCTTCCAATATTAACAAAGAAGGAAAAGTGTTATTTGATAATCCTTTAGAATTCTGAACATCTTGACCATCACATCTCAATAACCCATGTTCTTTCACATTTCCTCTAGGTTGCATTTTCCCATATTTTGAAAAATTATTTATCTTTTATTTTATGCGTATGAGCATATTGCCTGCATGTAGGTAGGAACGCCTGTGTTATGCCCACATAGAGGTCAGAAGAGGGCTTGAGATCTCATAAAACTGGAGTTATGGACAGTTGTTAGCTGCCATGAGGTGCTGGGAATCCAACCCAGGTGTCCTTTCAAGAGCAGCCAGGGCTGTTAACCACTGAGCCATCTCTCCAGTCCCAGCATTTTCCCATCTTTTCTTTTTAATTTTATTTATTTACTTATTTATTTTTAAGTGTATGAATGTACTGTTTGCATGCAGGTTTATGCACCCGTGTCGTGCAATGCCACAGAGGTCAGAAGAGGGTGTCAGATTCCTCTGGAACTGGAGCTAAAGACAGTTCTCAGCTGCCATGTGAGTGCTGTGGATCGAACCGGGTACTCTGCAAGAGCAGTCAGTGCTCTTTAACTGCTAGGCCATCTCTCCAGCCCCCATTTTCCCATCTTTTAACCACCTTTGTTGTTCACTTCTAGAATTTCTTGCAGTGGTGCCTTGCTACTTGTATTAATAGAAAGCTACATCTGAAGAAATCAAGAAACAGGGGTGAGCCCTTAGACTGAGACAGAAACCAGTGCTTTCACATAGTTCAGTTAACCTTTATCTAAGAACTGGTCAAAAGAGTCAAACTGCAGGAATACAATGTAATGCTTAATGAGAATATTTCTAATGATGAGTCACAAAAATGTATACATACATAGAGGTTCCGGATTTTTCTCAGCCATATTTGGAGCAACTGCCCTGTTCCACGTGGGCACTGCCTCTTCTTTACACTAGACAAAGAGAAACATCTCTTTAGTCAGTAAAGACACTCTCCACCTTCAACGATATATTCTCTTATTTTGTCTTTTTTTGAGACAGGATCTCCCTGTAGCCCCAGCTGTCCTGTGTCCTGGAACTGCTTTGAAGACGATGCTGACCTCAAACTCATAGAGATCTGTCTGCCTCTGTCTCCTGATAGCTGGGATTAAAGGCGTGTGCCACCATGCCCGCTTAAAGACAGTTCTTAGCTACCATATGGGTGCTAGGAATCAAACCCAGATCCTCTGCAAGAGCGGTCAGTGCCTTTAAAGGCGGAGCCATCTCTCCAGCCCCTCAATGATATAGTCTTATGCTGTATGCTTATATAGGTGCTGTAGGTTGGCTCCTGGCCCTCCAAATACGACATTCTGCCTCTCCTCATAAAAACTTACCAACTCTCAAGAGGAGTTATCTTGTCCCTTAATCATAATGTGTTCACTCTGATCTATGCATCTTTCTCCATACTGTTGGCTTCATATGATTTATATTCCCTTCCTTTGTCCTTATGTAACTGGACTCCATTGCAGTCTCACCGGCAATGTCCATGAAACTTCCAGCAACCACTACTGCTATCTCCTCTCCCCTTTTCTGCAAACTTCTAGGGGTCAAACTCAAGGTCACATGAATGCTAAGCAAGCACTGAAATACACCTTCAGTGCTTTCTTCTTTGAATTCCTATTTTCATTCTCATTCAATTTAGCAATCAATTTACCACTGCGTATCATCCACACACTAATTGTGGTCTGGTTTGGGGCTTTGGTTGAGAGGAGAGTGGTAGGGTCTCTACATAGCCCTAGCTGGCCTGGAACACACTATATGTAACTTAGAACTTGTAGTGTCACCTCCTTCTGCAGGCCAGCCTGAGCTACAAAGTCTAAGTCCAACCTAAACTATACCTGGACTATATAGTTAAATTATGTCTCCAAAGGAAACCTATGGGGCTGAAAAGATGGCTCAGTGGTTAAAAACACTGGCTGCACTTATAGAGGATCTGGGTTCGGTTCCCAGCACCCACCATGTGCTAACAAACGTCCTTAAACCCTATTTGGGGATCCAATGCCCTCTTCTGACCTCCATGGGCATCACACAACATGGGAGCGTTTACATTCATGCAAACAGTACAATCATATACATACAATAAAAATAAAATATTTAAGAGAAAGACATAATGTAGAGTTACAATTGATGCCTTACATGTTATCAAAATTGCAGGGAATTTTTTCCAAACTCATAGCACTGACGGAGCAAGAATGTTACTGATATCCATAATAAGACTATGAAAGGATCTCCCCCAAGCTGTTAAATAGGTGTGCTTGCAGGTGTGGAATTTGGAGCTTCACACATGCTAGGAATTGAAGTTATACTTCCAACTTCAACAAACAGATTTTTTTTTCTGGATTCGCCTAGAACTGGAGTTAAAGACAGTTCTCAGCAGCCATGTGGGTGCTGGGAATCGAACCCAGGTCCTCTGCAAGAGCAGTTGGCACTCCCAACCCCTAGGCCATCTCTCTAGCCCCAACAAACAGATTTGTAACCTGCTACAATGAACAACAAATTATTTTCTACCTTGCTTTTCATTGTTGTGATAAAACATTGACCAAAACCAACTTGAGGGAGAAAAGGACCTTTTTTCATTTTTAGACTTTATAGTCCATCAGCTCAGGAAGACAGGGCAGAAACTCAAGGCAGGAGCTTGAGGCAGAGACATGAAGTAACATTGCTTATTAGCTTTCTTGGCTACCCTTCTCATACAGCCCAGGCTCACCTGCCCAGGGATGGCACTGCCCACATAAACCAGCAACTAAGCAAGTGCTGCACAGACACAGCTACAGGCCAATCTGATGGGAGAAATTCTTTAATCGAGATTCCCTTTTCCCAGGTATGTCAGTAGACAATCAAGACTAACTGTCACAATTATCTATAATTTTTTTTCAACTAAATGTCAGAAAACATGTTGAAATAAATATTTCACAAATCTCCCAATTAAAATCCCCAGAAGTTTCTTCACAGGCTTGGGGAAAAAAAAGTCCTTAAATTCATTTGGAAAATCAAAAGACCCCGAATAGCCAAAATAACCCTGAGTGAAAAGAGCAATACAGGGGAGACCTCTATACCAGACTTCAAACTATACTACAGGGCTATAGTCATAAAACCAGCCTGGTACTGGCACAAAAACAGACCTGTTGACCAATGGAACAAAACCGAAGATCCAAAGGTGAGCACATACAATTTCAGCCATCTCATATTTGACAAGGGGGCCAAGAAGACACAATGGAGAAAAGACAGCATCTTCAGCAAGTGGTGTTGGCAAATCTGGATCACCACTTGTAGAAGAATGAAATTAAACCCCTACCTCTCACCCTGTACAAAAGTCAACTCCAGATGGATTAAAGACCTCAACGTGGAACTCCAAACTCTGAAGGCGATGGAAGAAAAAGTTGGAAGCAGACTACAAGACATAGGCGTAGGAAAAGACTTCCTAAATCAGACAGTAGCTGCTCAAGAATTAAGTAGGACAATTGACAAATGGGACTTCATTAAACCCAAAAGCTTCTGTACATCAAAAGAAACAATCAAGGAAGTGAAGAGCAATCCCTCAGAGTGGGAGGAAACCTTCACTGCAGATACTTCTGACAAAGCATTGATTTCCAGAATATATAAACTACTCAAAAAACAAAGAAGAAAGAAAACAAATGACCCACTCAATAGATGGAGCAAAGAGCTGAACAAAGACTTCACAAGTGAGGAATTAGAGATGGCTGAGAAACATCTTAAGAAGTGTTCAACATCACTAATCATTAAGGAAATGCAAATCAAAACCACTTAAAGATATCATCTTACTCCAATAAGACTGGCTAGGACCAAG
>VZQC01007701.1:841465-863878 GCA_009823505.1 Rhizomys pruinosus | reverse complement strand
TAGGAGATTTTAAGGGGACGGCGGCCAACGGGATGTGCACGCTTGCCCTACACGACGCTCTTCAGAGGTAGGGGGAGGGGAGGGAAGGGAAAGGGAAAAAAGGGGAAAGAGGAAAAAGGAAAGGGGAAGGGAAGGGAAGGGAAGGGAAGGGAAGGGAAGGGAAGGGAAGGGAAGGGAAGGGAAGGGAAGGGAAGGGAAGGGAAGGGAAGGGAAGGGAAGGGAAAGAAAGAGAGAGAAGGGGAAGAAAGGGAAGGAGGAGGAGGAGGAGGAGGAGGAGGAGGAGGAAGGGAAGGAGGGGAAGGAGAAGGGGAGAAGAGGGAGGAAGGGGAAGGAAGGGGGAGGAAGGGGAGGAGGAGGGGAAGGAGGGGGAGGAGAGGAAGAAGGGGAAAGAGGAGGAGGAGGGAAAGGATGGGGAGGAGAAGAACAAAACTGAAGGGAAAAACAAAGTATATAGGAAGATATACATATAGTTTATATATAAAACTACAGAATTTTATATAGCAAACTTAGGCATCCAGGATTTAGGTAAATCCTGGAATCAATGCTCCATATATACCAAAGGAGTAATATGAATGATAAAACTTGGTTGAAAAAAAATCAATTAAAAGGTCAATAAGATCAAAAGAAAAGACAGTTAAGTTTCCACACAAAGTATCTTTTTTAATTTATTCTTTGTGTGTATGAATGTACTGTCTGCATGCAGGTCTGTGCACCCGTGTCATGCAAATGCCGCGGTGGTCAGAAGAGGGCGTCGGATTCCCTTGGAACTGCAGTTAAAGACGGCTCTCAGCTGCCACGTGGGTGCTGGCGATCGAACCCGGGTCCTCTGCAAGAGCAGTTGGCGCTCTTAACCACTAGGCCATCTCTCCAGCCCCCACACACAAAGTATCTTTAAATTGTCCATTCCTAATATAATTCACTAGATATTTCCAGAACTGGTAAGCAGAATGTCATAAACAAGTATGTGCCATATAAAATATTTTATAGTAATAGAAAAATAAAAAGGCTTATCTGAACTCATGTGACTTTCCAAATAAGCCAAAAATTGTTCAAATTATCCTCCTCATGAAGAAAATGATCATATTTTCCTAAGGGGCAGCAGGCATAGCTTATTGGTACAGTGCATGGTTAGCATGCCTGAAGCCCTGGGTTCAATTGTTAGCTCTTAGCACCAAAAAAGAAATCTAAGTCATGATTAATTTTAAAACTAGGGACATTATTCGAAACAGTGGTGCTGTCTTAATAGGCAATATGAATGAAATATACAAAGGTTATTAGATTGTGATTCATTCATTCAATAAACATTTCATGACAGCCAAGTGTTCTACTAAGCGCCAGAAGACCTAACCTGAACAAAACACACATCCCTCCCTAGAGCTTAGTCATTTCCACGTAAGACATATGTACACATGCATCAATTAAGCATGTTTTCTGAGTTTTAAGTCACCTTAAAATGACAGTAGCACACTAAATTGATGATTGATTAAGATAAGGGATAGAGAAGTTAATTTACAGAAGAGCAAAGTTACTAAGAGCAAAGCCTTAAGCAGAATTCCTTGTGAAGCATAATTCAAGAAACATTCATTGAATGCCTGGTATTTGGCACATACTGGCTATCTTAATAGGAATATAAAGATTAATATGGGAGCTGGAGAGAGAGCTCAATGGGCAAAGTGCTAGCCTTACAAGCATGAGGACCTGGGTTTGATCCCAGAACTCACATTTAAAAAGCAAGGGGGAGGGGAGCCAAATGTGATCATGTATGCTTATAATTCTAGCACTGAGGAAGAGGTGACAGGCAGGTTCCTGGGCTTGCTGGCAAGTTCCAGCCCAGTGAAAAACCTTATCTCAAGAAAAGATTAAAGGGGGGGGAGGCTAGAGAGATAGCTCAGCACTTAAGAACACTGGCTGCTCTTGGAAGAGGACCAGGGTTCGATTCCCAGCACCCACATGGCAGCTAACAACCATCCTTAATTCTAGTTCCAGGGGATCCAGCACCCTCATCTGACCTCCACAGGTATTGCAGGACACAGGTGCATTTACATATATGCAGGCAATACATTCATACACATAAAATAATTTTTAAAAATTTTTGTTCTTTTTGAGACAGGGTCTCCTTGTAGCCCCAGCTGTCCTGGAACTCGTTATGGAGACCAGACTGGCCTCGAACTCACAGAGATCCGCCTGACTCTGCCTCCCCAGTGCTGGGATTAAAGGTGTGCGCCACCACGCCCAGCAATAATCAAATATTTCAGAAAAGAAAAAAGGAAGACGGCACCTGAAGAATGATATCCAATGTCCTCTGGCCTCAACATGCATATACACAAACATACATACATATACACAAACATACATACACACATCAAATATCGGGGAGGTAATATATGCCATCAAGAAAAATTAGAGAATACTTATGTGTGTTTTGTTGAACTGGTGGACAACGATTTAAAACAGCTAAAAAATAAATCTTTTGAAACCCAAAACTCATTTGTCATTGTGAGTTCCAATACATGTAAGAAGGAATACGATATTTAAGACAGTTCAAAGTGATGTGGTATTGATTATAAGACTGGTTCTAAGAATAAAGAGCTCATAATTTAAAAGCAAAAAAAGAGAAAAATAAAAAATTAAGCCAGGCATGGTGGCACACACCTTTAATCCCAGCACTTGGGAGTCAGAAGCAGGCCTTGAACTCACACAGTTCAAGGTGGGGCTACAGGGAGACCATGTCTCAAAAAGAACCCCCCAAAATTAAAAATTAGTGCTGTAACTATAAAGGAAGGATGGAATAACTTTGTCCATTTTAGGGATAGAATTAGAGGCAAGACAGGAATCACTGAGGTGCTGTCTGAGCTGGATCTTGAAGGGAAGCTTAGACTTTAAGCTGATATTAAGGGAAGTGCTGGCACAGCAGTGTAGAAAAGGACAGGGAGTCTTAAGAACTCTAAGTAGCTATGAACTGCTGGACAAGGTAAAGAACAGTTATGAAAAATGCTATTAGAATGGTATGGAAGGGTCAAAACTTAAAAGACATTGCACCATATAGCAAGGTTCATTCTGTTGGTCCCTCAAGTCTTTACTTTATAAACTGTATTATTTCTACCTAATAGATGCATATCAGGTGAGATCTCTGCAGATGCTACAACAGAGTGGATGTGTTCACAACTCTATAAGCTATACACCCCTTAGAACATTTCCCAATAGCTTTGCCATTTCTAATCTGAGAATCCCATTGTGGTATTTAAAGGAATGAGAAGAAAATTCAAGGAGGCTTCTGCCTAAATAATGTGCTTTGAGATTCTGTGAAAGCCAATTATCTTCAGTAAGTTTCTGTACTAAACTTTTTAGTCTAGATCTGTACTGTCTAATATGGTAGTAACCCTGAAAACTTGAAATACGGCTAGTCCAAACTAACATGTATGGTGCTGGAAGTGTGTCTGTGTGACTGAAGATATGCAGTTGAAGGTTAGGAAGTGGCACAGAGCTACAATCTCAGCATGCATGAGGCCCTAGGTTTAATCACCTGTACTGACCAAAAAAAAAGACTTGCTGTAATTATACACTCCTGATTTCAAGGACTCCATATGAAAAAGAGATTATTAAAATATCTCAGCAATTTTGTATAGTGATTGCATGTTGAAACAATAATATTTTGTCTTTGCTGAGCTCAAAATATGAGTAAAAGCACTATTAAAAATTAACTTCACTTGAGTTAGGCATGGTGATGCCCACCTTCAAACCAACTCTCAGGAGGCAGACGTAGGCAGATCTCTGTGTGTTCAGGCCAGCTTGATGTACATAGTAAGTTTCAGGCCAGCCAAGGCTATACAGTGAGACTCTATCTCAAAAACACTTAACTTCACCAGTTTCTTTTTACTGTTTAATGTGGCAACATATAAAATATATATGTATGTATTTATTATATACCATATATAATGTAGCTCACACATTTCCACTGGACAGGGCTGGTATTGAGTATATACTATGACTATTTTCTGAAGTTTTTTGTTTTGATACTTTCAGCAATTTTGGTATACAGCCTAAGATGGCCTCAAATGTAGTTCAGGCTGGCCTTGAATTCACAATCCTCATGCGTTAGTCTCTAGGTGTGCTAAGATTCCAGTTATGTGCCACCACACTCAGCTTTATTTTCTAAAGACTATATGAAATAAATTAGTTATTATCTACCTCCCTAACAGTCATAAGTATAACAGAAAAATATATAAACTTCAATATTGTAACAAATCATAAATGTATTTGTGCAACAACAAACATAAAGAAATTATAAATCCAAGAAAAGGAGACTAAGATTTTGTGTCTAAACTAACACATAAGAAAAGAAATTAAAGCTGGGCATGGTGGCTCACAGCTTTAATCCTAGCACTAGGGAGGCAGAGGCATGCGGATCTTTGTGAGTTCAAGGCCAGCCTGGTCTACAGAGCGAGTTCCAGGACAGCTGGGGCTACAGGGAGACCCGTCTCAAAAAGACAAAAAAGAAATTAGAATGCTTTCTAGTCCCATTTTTTAATTATTACGTGTATGAGCATACTGTCTGCATGTAGGTTGGTGCACCCATGTAGTGCAATGCCACAGAGGTCAGAAGAGGGTGTCAGATTCCACTGGAACTGGAGTTCAAGACAGTTCTTAGCCGCCATGTGGGTGCTGGGAATCGAACCCAGGTCCTCTGCAACAACAGTCGGCACTCTTAACCACTGAGCTCTCTCTCCAGTCCCTAGTCCCTCTTTTGTTGAGGGAGGGTCTCATTATGTTGCCCATTAACAGTTACCCAAACTGTCCTCCTGTCTCATCCTCCCAAGTACCATGGAATAGCTGCCATTTTTAAGAAGAATTAACCCTAAAATCGAGAAGGAAACCTGAGTGTGATGATTAAATATTTTTAGTTAGGCAGGATTTAAAATCACACAGGAGACAAGCATCTGTGTACACCTAGGAGGGATTCTCTAAGTAGCTTCTGGACATGCCTAGGAGACTTAGCTGAGATGGGAAGGCCCACTCTAAACACAGGTGGCACTGTTCCCTGGCCCTGTGTCCTGGAGTGCATGAAAAGCAGAAAGCTAGCTGAGGATGAGCACCTGTCACTCTCTTCCTGACTGTGGACGCAACGTGAGCAGCTCCTTCCAGATACTGCTGCCTTGTCTACCCCCCTCCCCCATAATGGCCTGTTATCTTTTTTTTTTTTAATAACTCAGGTTTTATTTTAGGGCATGTGGCAGTCTGGCGTCAGACTCAGGAGCATGACAGCCAGCAACAACACGGCTGTTTTGGCTGACTTTTTTTTGCATACATAGATATTTTATTGGGAGTCCAGGACCTACCAGTATGTTGTTACACAACTGAAGCTATTAACTCTGCAATATGAGAACATTGAGGCTAGAAGAGTAAAAGTCTGACATGTGATAGGTAGAAGTACAGCTCACATGTCAATTTAAACTGTGTTCCTTGACCTCCCCTCTGCCCAGGAGAGCCTCATTTAGAAGACTGTAACATATTTCTCCACAAGTCTCTTCACTGAAGCCATTTAGAAGATGTACGGCCTCTTAAACCTGTTTTATTTATCCATATTTAAAATCACCTGTGATAGAACATTTGCCTCCCTTATGTGCACCTTGGGATTGATACCTAGCAACAACTGGGGGGAAAATCACTTTATTTTTTTTAATTTTTAATTTGGCTGACTTTTAAGGGGAAAGTAGGCAATAGGGTGTGGACAATACGGCACAAGCACATAAGGGAAAGTAGGATATAGGGCATGTGGGGATTTAGGGGGGAGATATAGGGTGTGGGTGCTTAGGGGGAAGTGGAACATAGGGTGTGGGCAATAGGTTGTGGGCTCTCTAGGGAAGTAAGCAATAGGGCGTGGGCACTTCTCTCTCACAGAGGCCAAATAAGGTTACAGCCACCTTCCCCTGAATGTAGGATGGTGGTCAAGGGTTAACACTTCTGGGGGTTTCCAGGTCGAAGTTGACTGTGGTCTTACATTCCAACTTTTTGTGTCATAAAGATGGGGGGGTGACATTTTCCTTCTAGCTGCTTCCTGCTGACAGGGAGCGATGACGAGGGGGTTCATGACACAAGAGGGTGGGATGCTTTACACCTGGGTGTCACCATCACAGCATGGAGGTGTTCATATTTGTCTTTAGGGAGAGTAAGTAAAAGTTGATTAAAACTGGTATGGGTGAGTTACTGGATACAGTCTTGTAAGCAGAGGATAAGGCAGGGAGCTATTAGGAGAATGAGATCCAAAGTTGCTAGAGGTCCAATTTACAGACATCAGGTTATTCTTGTCCAGGATTCCCCACCCTAAAGCTCAGGGGAAGACACAATTTTGGCATCCCCAGCCTTTGACACAGACCAGGATCCTAAAAGACTCTAGAACATTTTGGTTTCTAGTGGCTACTTTCAGGGGGAGGTTCTCTTACTAAGATCTGAAGTTTTATAACCAAAGTACAAGTTCTGGGGGTTTAAAGAAATCTATTGATTAATTTCCGGTGATACTTTCCTTTGGGGTGGTTTTTTTTTTTTTTTTTTTTTTTTTTGAGAGAGAGTTTCCCTTTAGTCCCAGCTGTCCTGGAACTCACTATGTAGGCCAGGCTGGCCTTGAGCTCACAGAAATCTGCCTGTGTCTGCCTCCTGAGTGCTGGGATTAAAAGGCATGCACCACCATGCCTGGCCTAAGACGGTTCTTAGCCACCATGTGGGTGTTGGGAATCAAACCTGGGTCTCTGCAAAAGCAGTCAGTGCTCTTAACTGCTGAGCCATCTCTCCAGCCCCCGTTTTGGGTATTTAAGTCCACACATTTAGCCCAGATTAACCAAGTTTTGTTTTCTCAAGGTCAGTTGAGGATCCGGTCCTCAGGGCTCACTCAGGCTTTGCCAGGGAGCCTCCGGCTCCTTTTGGCTTTCCTTTTACCAGTTCCATCTACACGAGGACAAAGTCAGGTCTTGCTTGACCAGGCTTCCCTTTGAGGGAGACATTCCCTTTGAGGAGACATTCCTCTGTGTTGACCTTCCTCTTTTTAGGTTGGACAGTAGTTCAAGTCCCTCTGGTGTCTCTGTTACCTCTTTGAACAGATAGGTGACTCACAGTTAAACAGGACATTTCAAGAGATGCCACCATACATAGTCCCCTGGGACTTAGCTGACCTCAGAGAGCAAGGAATAAAGTTGTCTCTTAAATCTCTTTGGCTGAATTGGTATGGGCATTAAGTATGGTCATTAACCATCCAGAAAAGTCAAGTTCCACCAGCCTGATACTTTTAATTACTATGTAGTATTTAGATAAAGCTTGAACAAAACTCAAGCAGCCTTGGATAAGCAATGGCTGGAAGAGAGATTTAACACCATAGGTTAAGCAGACAAAGCCCATGAAACAGATTTAAACAATCTCAGGCTTATCTCAAGTGAAGACTGTCCACTACAAACAGAAGCAGTCTCTTTCCTTTCCCAGACCCTCATATCCTGATTTATAGTTTTCCAAGAAGGCAGGAGTTATCTCACATACCTATTGACAGGAAATAAGCTGATAATGTTTACCAAGCCCATCTACACTGTCTCCTTCTGGACTGCATACCTCAGGTTCAAGGAGGTAAAACCTAGCTTCTCTTGAGCTAAATTATCTTGTTAGGTCAAAATAAATATCAAAAGTAATATTTGTATAATACAGAGAAACATACAGAACATCTTTCGGTACCATGGGTAACTCAAAACCTGTCTGCATTCATTTAATCCAAATCTGTAACTGGGAGTCCAGCACAAGCTAGGAGTGGACTGAAAATTAACAACAAATCTGTGTATTTATAATCCTGGTTAGGCCATTAGTAAACTGGCTTAAGTGTTTTTACTATTTTTTATTCTGGAAATATTCAGCCATTTTAATTTAATACAGGTAATGAGATGGAACACTTATCTCAAACATACTAATATAAAGTATAAACTTTGAGATGACCTTGCAAGCCTTAGAGCAGGTTCTAAATGACCAAATCTCTCCAAATGTTCAGAGGTGTTTTACCTAAGCTTGGACCTCCACAGACCTGGCAAACTGTTCACTCCAAAAAGCCACTACTTAGTGGTCAAATGTTTTCACATATAAAACATAACTAGCATGGCGTGGTGGTGCACAGCTTTAATCCTAGCACTCGGGAGGCAGAAGCAGGCAGATCTTTGTGAGTTCAAGGCCAGCCTGGTCTACAGAATGAGTTCCAGGACAGCTGGGGCTACAGGGAGACCCTGTCTCGAAAATACCAAAAAAATAAAATAAAAAATACAATAAAAATTAAAACATATCTAAATGCAGAAACAAAGTGAACCCTGGAGTAGAAGTAATTGTCCCTTAAATTTAACTTATTCTCTTAAGGACCAGGAACCATATTGTAATTTAACAATCAGCTTACATGACAACTTACTTATCAGTCAATTTGACATTAAGTAAATTATTATTCATTTTAATAGCAATCCTTTTAACTTTGGAACAGAACTCAACTGAGTTAAGACTTGATTAGGAGCTTGGTTCTAATAGTTTTCCAGAGTCCTAGAGGTTATAGGGAGTAGAGAAGGCATTCCAAGGAGGTCAGAAAACCCATAGTTGAAAAGAAAGAGGAGAAAGAGAATTCAGATAATATAGAATATGAGCCAGAGGGTCAGGAGGGCAAGAGACCAGGACTCCTGGGTGAAGGGAGAGAAGATAAAAGATGAGAAGGAATAATAAAGGAATAGAAGCAGACACTGATGACCAGAGGGAGTGGGGAAGTGACCTCCAAGAGGCACCCCTGCCTGGTAGGTGTTCTCAAGTGAGTGCTCTGTGTGCTTTGGGGTGGCATCCAACCAACTGAAGTGGGAGAAAATCCCAAGGGGTGAGAGGTCACCTGGCATTCTGAAATGGCATTTGAGAGTGGGAACTTGGAAGTCCACAGGAGACCAAGAGAAAGAGAGACGACCTCCACTGAAAAAGAGAGTAAGTCTACAGAAGACTGCATGGAGAGGAAGGGGTGCTCCTCACAAGTTCTAGGAAAGACTGTGTGGAGAAGAAGTGGTGATCCTTGAGTCTAGGAAACACTGCATAGAGAGGAAGGGGTGCTCCTCTCATGTCTAGGGAAGATCGTGTGGAGAGGAAGGGGTACTCCTCTTGTGTCTAGGAAAGACTGTGTGGAGAGGAAGGGTTGTTGCCCTCAAGTTTCACGAAGACTTCAATGAAAAGGAAGGGATGCTCCTCGAGTCTAGGAAAGACTGTGTGGAGAGGAACAGGTGTTGGCCTTGTGTCTAGGGAAGACTAAGTGGAAAGGAAGGTGTGCTTTTCTCATTTCTAGGGAAGACTGTGTGGAGAGGAAGGGTTGCTCCTACTGGGTCTAGGAAAGACTGAGAAGAGAGGAAGGAGTGTTCCTCTGAGAGGAAGGTGTGCTTCTCTTGAGTCTAGGAAAGACTGCCTGGAGAGGAAGAGGTGCTCCTCTCGTGCCTAGGGAAGACTGCATAGAGAGGAAGGGGGTGCTCCTCTGCAGTCTAGGAAAGATAGAGTGGCGAGAAAGGGGTGCTCTTCTGCAGTCTAGGAAAGATAGAGTGGCGAGGAAGGGGTGCTCCTCTCAAGTCTAAGGAAGACTACATTGAAAGGAAGTGGTGCTTCTCTTGAGTCTAGAGAAGACTGAGTGGAGAGGAAGGGGTATAGGGAAGACTTCATGGAGAGGAAGGGGTACTCCTCTGTAGTCTAGGAAAGAGTGAGTGGTGAGTAAGGAATGCTCCTCTTGTGTATAGGGAAATGGTTGCTTCTCTCAAGTCTAAGGAAGACTACCTTGAAAGGAAGGGGGTGCTCCTTTTGCGTCTAGGAAAGATTGCATGGAAAGAAATGGGTGCTGGCCTTGTGTCTAGGGAAGCCTGAGTGGAGTGGAAGGGGTGCTCTTCTAGAGAGTCCAGGAAAGACTTGAGTGCAGAGGAAGGGGTGCTCCTCTCAATTTTAAGGAAGACTTTGTGGAGAGGAAGAGGTGCTCCTCCTGAATCTAAGGAACACTGAATGGAGAGAAAAGGGTTCTCCTCTCAAGTATAGGAATGACTGCGTAGAGAGGAAGGGTTGTTCCACTCGAGTCTAAGGAAGACATCCTTGAAAGGAAGGGATGCTCTTCAGTCTAGGAAAGACTGTGTGAAGAGAAACGGGTGCTGGCCTTGTGTCTGGGGAAGACTGAGTGGACAGAAAGGGGTGTTCTTCTCAATTCCAGGGAAGACTAGATAGAGAGAAAGAGGTGCTCCTCTGTGTGTAGGGAGGAAAGGAAGGGGTGCCCTCTCAAGTCTAGGGAAAACTTGAGTGGAGAGGAAGAGTTGCTCCTCTCGAGTCTAAGAAAGACTACCTTGAAAGGAAGGGGTGCTACTCTGGAGTCTGGGAAAGACTGCATGGAAAGAAACGGGTGCTGGCCTTGTGCCTAGGGAAGACTGAGTGGAGAGAAAGGGGTGCTCCTTGTGTGTAGGGAAGACTGAGTGAAGAGGAAGGGTTGCTCTGCTCAAGTCTAAGGAAGACTACATTGAAAGGAAGGAGTGCTCCTCTTGTGTATAGGGAAGTCTGAATGGAGAGGAAGTGTTGCTCTACTCAAGTCTAAGGAAGACTATGTTGAAAGGAAGAGGTGCTCCTCTCATGCCTAGGCAAGATGGAATGGAGAAGAAGGGTGCTGGCCTTATGTCTAGGGAGGACTGAGTGGAGGGGAAAAAGTACTCCTCTCAAGTCTAGGGAAAAATGAGTTGAGAAGAAGGGGTATAAGGAAGACTGAGTAGAGAGCAACAGATGCTTCTCTTGAGTTCAGAGAAGACTGAATGGAGAGGAAGGAGTGCTCCTCTTGTTTCTAGAAAAGACTGAATGGAGAGGAAAGGTTGTTCTGCTCAAGTCTAAGTAAGACTATGTTGAAAGGAAGTGGTGCTCCTCTGGAGTCTAGGAAAGACTGTGTGGAGAGAAATGGGTGCTAGCCTTGTGTCTAGGGAAGACTGAGTGCAGGGGAAGGGGTGTTCCTCTTGGGCCTAGGGAAGACAGTGCAGGGGAAGGGGTGCTCCTCTCAAGTCTAGGGAAGACTGCGTGGAGAGGAAGTAGTGCTCCTCTGGAGTCTAGGAAAGATTTAGTGGGGAGGAAGATGTGGTCCTCTTGTGTTTAGGGAAGACTGAGTGGAGACAAAGGGTTGCCGCATCAAGTATAAGACTACCTTGAAAGGAAAGGGTGCTCCTCTAAATCCTAGGGAAGACTGTGTGGAGAGGAAGGCATGCTCTTCCTGAGTCAAGGGAAGACTGAGTGGAGAGTAAGCGTACTCCTCGAGTCTAGGAAAGACTACGGGGAGAGGAAGGGTTGTTCCTCTAGAGTCTAGGAAAGATTTAGTGGTGAGGAATGAGTGCTCCCTCTTGTACGTGTAGGGAAGTCTGAATAGAGAGAAAGGGTTGCTCCTCTTGAGTCTAAGGAAGACTACCTTGAAAGGAATGGGTGCTCCTCTCAAGTCTAGAAGACTTCATCATGAGAAATGGTTGCTGGCCTTGTGTCTAGGGAACACTGAGAAGAAAGGGTGCTCCTCTCAAGTACAGGGAAGACTGAGTTGAGAGGATGCATGTTGAGAAGACTGAGTGGATAGGAAGGGGTGTTCCTCTCAAGTCTAAGGAAGACTACCTTGAAAGGAAAGGGTGCTCCTCTCAAGTCTCTGAAAGACTGTGTGGAAAGAAACAGGTGCTGCCCTTGAGTCTAGGGAAGACTGAGTAGAGAGAAAGAGGTGCACCTCTCCTGCCTACGGAAGGCTGAGTGGAGAGGAAGGGGTGTTACTCTTCTGTGTAGGGAAGGCTGAGTGGAGAGGAAAGGTGAAAAGAAGGTGCTTCTCTCAAGTCTGGGAAAGAGTGTGGAGAGAAATGGAGATTGGCCTTGTGTGTGGGGAAGACTGCATGGAGAGGAAGGGGTGCTCCCCTCAATTCTAACGAAGACTGCGTGGAGAGGAAGGGGTGCTCCTCTTGAGTCTAGGGAAACCTACGTGGAGTGGAAGGGGTGCTCCTCTCTAGTCTAAGAAAAAGTGGGTGGAGAAGAAGGAGTACACCTCTTCAGTCTAGGCAAGACTGGGTAGAGAGCAAGGGGTGCTCCTCTCATGCCTAGAGAAGACTGCATGGAGAGGAAGGGGTGCTCATCTTGTGTCTGGGGAAGACTGAGTGGAGAGCAAGGGGTGCTCCTCTCGAGTCTTAGGAAGACTACGTGGCAATGAAGGCAAGCACGAAAGAGTGGGAGAGAGAAAGAAAAAGGGAAAGAACTTGAGAGTGTGTCAGAGAGAGAAAGGGAGAGACAGAGATAGAGATGGAGGAGCTGGAGAGATAGCCTAGTGGTTAAGAGCGCAGACTGCTCTTGCAGATCGAACCCAGGTTCGATCCCCAGCACCCACATGGTGGCTGAGAACCATCTGTAACTCCAATTCCAGGAGAACTCCAGTTGCAGGGGAATCCAATGCCCTCTTCTGACCTCCACGGCATTGCACTACATGGGTGCACAAACCTCCATGCAGACAATACATTCATACACATAAATAAAGTAAAAATAAAAAAAAAATTTTTAAAAGAGATAGAGATAGAGGTAGAGATAGGGATAGGGGGGAGGGAGGGAGGGAGAGAGGGAGGGAGGGAGGGGAGAAGGGGAGAAAAAGGAGACACAGTAAGGGGAAAATTGTACCTCTGGACGAAGTCAGATCTGTGGTGAGTGGAGAGCCTGTATCTGGCAGCTGGTCTGGTTGGAGTCCATCAGCAGCACAGGGCCCAAGGTGGCCAGGGCCTCAACCCTCTCCCGGGTTTCAGCACCAGATGTTAGGTTCATTTTGAGGGGAGGCCCCGGCCACAAAAGTATGCAGGACTCTATTAAAGCTAACTCAGATTTTACTTTAGGGCATGCAGTGATCTGACTCAGGAGCATGACAGCCAGCAACCACATGGCTGCTTGTACAGACTTTAAAGGAGAAAGTAGGCAATCAATGGCCTGTATCTTTGATCCATGAGCTCAAATAAACCTTCCCTTCCTTAAGTTGCTTCTCTCCAAATATTTTGTCACAGCAACAAGAAGACAAATGAAAAGTATGACACACATGTATGAATATGTTACCCATTCATTTGTATGCTAACCTAAAGAATTTAAAAATTACACCCAAGTTCACTAGCAGAGAAAAGTAAACCAGCCACACAAAATAGTAATGAATATGAAACTGGCTGAGTTGTATAGGAAAATTCTTTGCATAATCTTTAAAACTTTTCTGTAAATCGAAAGGGTTAGAATGTGCCCTAGGTTAGGACTTCGGAACAATCAAATATAAAACAAAATTATGAAAACAATGTTCATTAAAAATGTTACTTTTCTGAGGCTGGAGAGATGGCCTAGCAGTTAAGAGCGCCAACTGCTCTTGCAGAGGACCCGGGTTCGATCCCCAGCACCCACATGGTGGATGAAAACTGTCTTTAACTCCAGTTCCAGGGGAATTCAACGCCCTCTTCTGACCTCCGCGGCATTGCACGACACGGGTGCACAAACCTGCATGCAGACAGTACATTCATACACACACGAAAATAAATAAAATTAAAACACACACACACACACACACACACCCCTAAAAAATAAATGTTACTTTTCTTGGCAGGCATGGTGGCGTACACCTTTAATCCCAGTACTGGGAAGGCAGAGGACTTCTTCCCAGGGGGATCTTTCTGTGAGTTCAAGGCCAGACTGGTTTACATAGTGAGTTTCTAGGCCAGTTGAGGTTATAGGGAGACCCTGCTTTAAAAAAAGACAAAAAAATAATAATAATAAGATAGTTCACATCAGTTTACACACCAGGCATGGTGTCACATAGCTTTAATCCCAGCACTTGGGAGGCAGAGGCAGGCAGATCTTACTCTGTAAGTTCAAGGTCAGCCTGGTCTACATAATGAGTTCCAGGCCAAAAAAAAAAAAAAAAAAACCTTCACTGCTGGCAGGGGCTGGAGAGATGGTTCAGCAGCTAAGAGCACTGGCTACTCTTCCAGAGACTCCCAGCACCCACATGATGACTAACAAACAACTAACTATTAACTCCAGTTCCAGGAGATCTGACGCTTTCTACTCGCATTGCATGATACTGGTGCATTTACATACAGGCAGGCAAAACACTTATACACATAAAATAAAAAGTAATGATATTTTATAAATAGCTTCATGGGATGGGGTGTAAAACATATTCACTGCTTGCTGAATACTCAAATGCACAGCATACATATGTCATAGTGTTGTTTGTAAGAGCAAATATCTGAAACAATCCATATGCCCAACAAATAGTAAGGTATACTTACATTCAAGTTGTAAAAAAACATATACATGTATATATTTGCTCATAAAAAGGTTCCGAATATATTATTTCTAGAACATACATGAGAAAACCTGGGGCCGTGGATAACTCTGAAAGGACAAACTTAATAAACAAACCTGCATTTGCATCTTTGCAGAGCTTTCCATATAGTGAGCAAAGCCTTTACCAGTGAACTGTAGCCCCAGTCCTTTTAGTTTGGGGTGGTTGGTTGGTTGGTTGGTTTTGTGACTCAGAGGAACTCCAGGAATTTTTCTGGCCTGGGCCTTCCAAATGCTGGAATATAGGCCAGGTGTGGTGGAAGCCAAGGTCAGGATTACAAGTTTGAAGCCAGCCTGGGCTACATAATGAGTTCCAGACCAGCCTAGGCTACAACCCTGTCTCAAGAAAGCAAAGGAGGGGCTAGAGAGATGGCCTAGCCATTAAGGGCACCGACTGCTCTTGCGGAGGACACAGGTTCGATCCCCAGCACCCACATGGTGGCTGAGAACCCAGGGGAATCCGACACCCTCTTCTGACCTCCGCAGCACTGCATGACACAGGTACACAAACCTACATGCAGACAGTACATTCATACACATAAGAAAATAATAAAAAAGGCAGGCAAAGGAATGAGGCCTAGCAGTCTACAAGTTTAATCCCAGAATGCCAGAGGAAGAGTCTGGTGGATCTCTGTGTGACTTCAAGACAGCCTAGTTTACACAGCAAGTTCAGGGCCAGCTGTGGCTACAGAGATCCTACTTCTCCCCCCCAAAAAGCCTCAAGAAAGTAAACAATGTAGAAAATAATTTGACATTTCTTTTGCCAAAAATCATTTAAAAAATCCATGAAGCAAGCCGGGCGTGGTGGCGCACGCCTTTAATCCTAGCACTCGGGAGGCAGAGGCAGGCAGATCTTTGTGAGTTCAAGGCCAGCCTGGTCTACAGAGTGAGTTCCAGGACAGCTGGGGCTACAGGGAGACCCTGTCTTGAAAAGACAAAAAAAAAAAGTCCATTAAGCAAAAGTCAACAAAGTAGGACTCGTAACTCTGCTCTTTCAGACAACCCAAGTTCAGTTCCCAGCAGCCATGTGGGTGGCTCAACATCGCCCCTAACTCTAGCTTCAAAAGATCAGATGCCTTCTTTTGGCTTCTTCCAGCAATTGCACTCATGTGCACATATCCCCCCCACAAACACACATAAAAGTATTTTTTTAATTTCTTTAAATTTTTTTTAATTTTTTTATTATTTTTATGTATATGAGTGTACTGTCTGCCTGTAGGTTGGTGCACCCATGTCGTGCAATGCCGCGGAGGTCAGAAGACGGTGTCAGAGTCCCCTGGAACTAGAGTTAAAGACAGTTCTTAGCTGCCATGTGGGTACTGGGAATAGACCCCAGTCCTCTGCAAGAGCAGTTGGTGCTCTTAACCACTGAGCCATCTCTCCAGCCCCATTTTTTTTTTTTTTTTGGTATTTTTGAGACAAGGTCTCCCTTTATTAGTCCAAGCTGGGACTGGAGCTCATTATGTGGGACCAGGCTGGCCTTGAACTCACAGAGATCCACCTGCCTCTACCTCCTTAGTGCTGGGATTAAAGGCAGGTGCCACCACACCCGGCCCCAAAAGTATTTTTTAAAGTCAACAATATCATCTTTTTCAATCTCTGGCTGCAGCCTGTGGAACAAGAAAATATTTTAATATTCTGCCTTTTATTCCCTAATTTCTTAAAAAAAAATTACCAATTTTTTCCTGTTATTACCTAAAAATGAGGGGAGATTGAAGAAACTAGAAATCCCAGAAAGTGGTTAAAAGGGGAAGAGGTTGGGGGCTTTGTGACAACATAAAAGGTCTCACCTGCTGTTCCTTTTGGTTTCCGGTGTTCTCTTCCCCATGTTGTAAATCTGGACTGGGTTCAGTTCTCTGATTGACCTCTTTGTCACTCATTGTTTCTCCCTGATTGGTACAAATTCCTCATCAATACACCCAATTACTCGCCATGTTCCTTCCCGCTCTTGCAGTACACATGTACCCTCTAATGGTCGTGGGCTTACCCTCTAAGGGTCCCGCCAACGCTCTAATAGTCACAGACTTACTCTCTAATGGTTGCATGCAAACCCTGTCACCTGCCTACCCTGGAATGGTTGTGCCTACCCTTTAAGGGTTGCTCAACCCCAGCCACTGCTTTCCCAAGCCGGCTGGTTCAATCCTGCTCCTCACACTCCTCCTGCCCCACCTGCCCACATATTGCAAGCTTCAAAGGAAGGACAGCTCTAAAAATGTTGTTACACAGACTTACCCAACCAGGACTGAAGTACAAAGCTAAACTGTGAGGTGTGAAACCCCAGATTTAATAATCATCACTCACACAAAGAAAAAGTCAGAAATCACACAAAAAAACTGTGCCTGAGACCCTGCAAGTCCCTAAAACGCTCACGTTCAAGTCCTCCGGAGCATTCACGTGCTCCATGTCCTTAAAATGCTCACCTCACGTCCTGCATCCACCAGGTCCCTAAAATGCTCACCTCGCACCCTTCCTGTCCCTAAAATGCTCACCTCGCAGCCTAACACGCTCACCTCACGTCCTGCACCCTCCAGGTCCCTAAAACACTCACCTCGCGACCTTTGCGTCCCTAAAATGCTCGCCTCGCGGCCTAACACGCTCGCCTCGCGGCCTAACATGCTCACCTCACGTTCCGCGTCCTCCGCGTGCCTACGTGCCCCGCGTCCTCCGCGTGCCTACGTGCCCCGCGTCCTCCGCGTGCCTACGTGCCCCGCGTCCTCCGCGTGCCTACGTGCCCCGCGTCCTCCGCGTCCTCCGCGTGCCTACGTGCCCCGCGTCCTCCGCGTGCCTACGTGCCCCGCGTCCTCCGCGTGCCTACGTGCCCCGCGTCCTCCCCTTGCCTACGTGCCCCGCGTCCTCCCCTTGCCTACGTGCCTTGCGTCCTCCGCGTGCCTACGTGCCCCGCGTCCTCCACATTCCTACGTGTCTTGCATCCACGTCCCTACGTATCCTGCGTCCTCCACTTCCCTAAAATGCTCACCTCACATCTTCCGGTCCTAAAATGCTGACCTCACATCCTGCATCATCTGCGTCCCTAAAACGCTCACCTGGTCTTGCGCCCTCCACGTCCCTAAAAACACTCACCTCACGTCTGCGTCCTCCTGGTCCCTAAAACGCTCACCTAGAGTTCTCCAGGTCCCTAAAAACACTCACCTCACGTCTGCGTCCTCCTGGTCCCTAAAACGCTCACCTAGAGTTCTCCAGGTCCCTAAAAACACTCACCTCACGTCTGCGTCCTCCTGGTCCTTAAAACGCTCACCTAGAGTTCTCCGGGTCCCTAAAAACACTCACCTCACGTCTGCATCCTCCTGGTCCCTAAAACGCTCACCTAGAGTTCTCCAGGTCCCTAAAAACACTCACCTCATGTCTGCGTCCTCCTGGTCCCTAAAATGCTCACCTAGAGTTCTCCAGGTCCCTAAAAACACTCACCTCACGTCTGCATCCTCCTGGTCCCTAAAACGCTCACCTAGAGTTCTCCAGGTCCCTAAAACGCTCACCTCACGTCCTCCAGGTTCCTAAAGCACTCACCTCGCATCCTGTGTCCTCTGTGTCCCTAAAATGCTCACCTCACGTCCTCCACACCCCTAAAACACTTCTTGGCATGTCCGCATCTTCCTCCGTAGGCGCTCACCTAGCGTCTTCCGTGTCCTCGCATGCGCATGTGTGCTGGGCGTCCTCGTGGTGGCGCCCTCCTGGCGTCTGCTCCACCTCCTGCAGCCCACGCCTTTTCTGCTCCCTCACACGCAAAGCTCATCTCCCAGCACTACATCATCAAACGGTGCTCCCAACTGCCTCTTACCTTATATGGAGTTGCTCCCAACTGCCTTTTACCTTATATGGAGTTGCTCCCAACTGCCTCTTACCTTATATGGAGTTGCTCCCAACTGCCTCTTACTTTATATGGAGTTGCTCCCAACTGCCTTTTACCTTATATGGAGCCCAAGCCCAGGAATCTGGTCAAGAGCCTGGGCCACCAATGAAGTCAGAAAGAGGCTTGGGGTTGGAGAGGTGGCTCATTGGTTAAAAGCACTGGCTGTTCATGCAAAGGAGCCAGGTTCAATTCCCAGCACCCAAACGGCAGGTAACAACTATCCATAACTCCAGTTCCAGGGGATCTGACACCCTCTTTTGACCTCCGCGGGCATTGCACAAAACAGGTTTACCTACCTACATACGGAATTACGCATAAATTAAAAATAAATAAAATACTTTTTTTTAATTTTATTTCCGTATGTGTATGAATGTACTGTCTGCATGCAAGTTTGTGCACCCGTGTCATGCAATTCCACAGAGGTCAGAAGAGGGTGTCGGATTCCCCTGGAACTGGAGTTCTCCCGGAATTGGAGTTTCAGACGGTTCTCGGCCGCCATGTGGGTGCTGGGGATCGAACCCGGGTCCTCTGTAAGATCGGTTGGCGCTCTAAACCGCTAGGCCATCTCTCCAGCCCCCATAAAATACTTTTTTTTAAAAAGAAAGAGGCTCACAGAACAAATTCTGTTGTAAAACTGGAAGTGTACTTCGATTGCACGAAGCGTCAAGATAGCTAAGATTACAGGAATAAGGACTTCAAACAGATGCTCACACAAAGCTAATGAATAGAAAAAGGAAGTAATTCTGTTCAACGATTGTTCGAAATGGCAAAGAACCCAGGCATAATAGTAACATCTTTCAGGGCATGGTAGTGTACGCCTTTAATCCCAGCACCTGGGAGGCAGAGGCAAGCGGATCTCTGTGAGTTCAAGGCCAGTCTTGTCTACAGAGTGAGTTCCACGCTAGCTGGGGATACAGAGGGAGACCCTGTCTCAAAAAAGGTTAAAAAAAAAAAAGTACCATCTTGTAGTCCTAGCAGTCAGAGGCTGAAGCAAGAGAATCCTTTAAGCTTGGGCATCTTAGATCAGCCTGGGCTGCATAGCAAAAGCCCAGCCAAAGGGCTGGGGAGATGGCTCAGTGGTTGAGAGCACTGGCTACTCTTGTAGAGGACACAGTTCAATTTCCAGCACACAGATGGCAGCTAACAACCGTTTGTGACTCCGGTTCCAGGAGATCCAATGCCCTCTTCTAGCATCTGTGTGCTTTACAGGCATGTGGTACACCAACATACATACAGTGTGTTGTTATGTATGAGTGTCATACATAAAAACAAATCAAAAACTTCAACCCAATAAATAAATGAATAGTGCCAAAATTCAGAAAAAATAAGTTGAGACTGAACAAACTAATTCCATGGCACGTTTCTGTTGCTCCTGCTCTTCTCAAACAGTTGTTTTGAAATAGATGTAGTTGCCGGGCGTGGTGGCGCACGCCTTTAATCCTAGCACTTGGGAAGCAGAGACAGGCGGATCTTTGTGAGTTCAAAGCCAGCCTGGTCTACAGAGTGAGTTCCAGGACAACTAGGGCTATAGGGAGACCATGTCTCGAAAAAACAAAACAAATAAACAAAAAAGAAATAGATGTAGCTACGTTGGAAACACCTCATACAGTAACACTTGTGGTTTTCCTTGACTCACAGGACTATTCCTTTGGCCTGTGGGAAGGAACTACAAGACAATTAACATACTATAAAAGACTAATTTGTCTATCAGCTCTAGGCACTGGCATATCCTGCAGACCATACATAGTATTCCTGAGTGTGATGGCTTAGGAATGAATAAGATCGGAACTCATTTTGAAGTATAGGGTGTGAGCAACTGATAAACAGAGTACTCCTAAAATGTGCTTTCAAAAAATTGGATGCTATGGGGCATAAAGGCCAGCCTGGTGATCTATATAGAGAGTGCCAGGACAGCTGGAGCTAACAAAGACCCTCTCAAGGGACCCCCCCACTCCCCCCAAAAAGTTGGATGCTTAGGATTTCAGGTAGAGAAATTTAAAGATACAATCTTAATTCATGATAAAAGAACTGTGATGATTCACAACTGGATGAAGGAATGCCTGTCTCCTTGACAAAGGTGACCTTCTGCAACTTCAATGCACAGTGATGAAAGAAGACTCACGGAATCCCTTAAATAAAGATTTATTGACTTTAAGATAAAAAAAGAAATAGATATAGCTCAAATGTACTATGTAGGATAGCACTCTATCCACTGAGCTACATTTGTGGCACCTCTTTTGACAAATCTGAAACGACTTAATGACTGCCTTGCAGAAACTCAGCAAGTTCATTTGTTCCACCCATCTTCAAATGGTTTTAAGGATGTGGTAGAATAAATATATAGGTAAAGAAATTGGATTCCACCTAATCTATACACAATATCTGCAAATAAAGTGGCCTCTGTTGGAACCTCAACCAAGACACAATACTGCCTCTAGATTTGCAAGCAAATCCAATATCAAAGAATTAATAAGACAGCTGCAGCTCAGTAGCCTTTGTCTAGCATGTGCAAGGGGTTCCATCCCCAGCACCCAAAAGATATGTTTTAAAGCATTAGCAAGAATGACTTGTTCCATCATATGTATATGTATATGGTAGGCACATCAGCTAAGGTGTAGAGGTGGTTAACAGTATGAAAAGAAACTGTGGCTCCTAGTCTGAAAACATTAACAAAGTTCCCTCCTAACTCTGAAAGTCTCAGAATCAATCACTATATATCATGCGGGAAACAGCATATATATCTAGAGCTAATTTCTTTTCCCTTTTCAACTTTTTCTGCATTTACAGTGAAGAAAGTTGAAAAGGGAGACAGAAAGTACAGCAATCCTTTTGCCTGCAGTTTTGCCTTCAACATTGATCAATTTATGATCTAAAAAATATGAAATGAGAAATTTTAGAAACAATTTATAACTTTTAAAGTACGGAAATCAAAGTAGTTTATATTATTTCCATAATTGTTCTGTTTTATTGTTAATTTTGGTTGTTAATCTCTTAGCGTGCAGAATTTATAAATTAAGATTTATCATAGGTACGAATATAGAGGGAAAATATATGGTGTATGGATAGGGCCCAGTACTGTCCAGGGTTTTAGACATCTCCTGGAGGCCTAACCTATGTGCTACTGAACTACTGTGATGCACTCCCCTGCTTTCACATCATCCCAAAGCTAAATAAATTCCCATGCATCACATAATGTGTGGCCTTCTTCTGCCTCTTAGGATCTTGACAACCCAATTCCCTCATCCATAAAATAAGAGTACAAGTTGCTCTCAGCTTCTGATTGTAGAACAATGGGTGGCTGACATGCACTTAACAAACGGTTCTTATTATCATTCCTCATTTCCTAATTGCCAAACTAAGGGCCAAGCACCATTACCCAACCTACGTTCCTGATTCAATCATAGCCTCTTCACAGCTAAGCAGATAAATTAATAAGGTAATAAGATCTCGGTGTTTGAGCCTACAGCCACCCCTTCACATGTATCTTAGAGCTCTTAATAGTTAATATCTGTAGTAGAATTGAAACTTTATATAATGTTTGAAAAAGCATACAAGAATCACATAACTCTTCTGCTGAATATTTTTTTTGTAAAAAGAACTGCAAAATCCAAGCTACTGAGCTGCTGATACACTACACTAGAAGGAACAGTGAATAAAGGAAAATATACAGAAAAGGTTGAAAATCTTGTATTATGTGAATATCTTTCCAATTTCTTTTTTAGCCTATGTCAAATTCTCTCTAGATTCTACAAATGAGAATTTAAAAACAAAACAAAATGATAGAAAAGAGAGACTGAGAGATAAAAGAGAAGGGTTTTTTTAGGGGTTTTTTGGTATTTCTGAGACAGGGTCTCCCTATAGCTCCAGCTAGCCTAGAGTTCACTCTGTAGACCAGGCTGGCCTTGAACTCACAGAGATCCACCTGCCTCTGCCTCCTGAGTACTGGGGTTAAAGGCACGCGCAACAGTTTTGTTTTTTGTTTTTTGTTTTTTGTTTTTGTTGTTGTTGTTGTTGTTGTTGTTGAAAAAGCAGCTGCAGCCAGGCGTGGTGGCGCACGCCTTTAATCCTAGCACTTGGGAGGCAGAGGCAGGAGGATCTTTGTGAGTTCAAGGCCAGCCTGGTCTACAGAGTTCCAGGACAGCTGGGGCTACAGGGAGACCCTGTCTCGAAAAGACAAA